>CM056454.1:18035875-18295875 GCA_029783895.1 Triplophysa bombifrons | reverse complement strand
CTGTTTAAGCAGATGTTCTGGAGCAGCGGTCAACCTCTGGAATTCCTAAATGGGAAATGTTGTAAAACAATTCTTCACCGACTCAATATCTAGAGATGATTTCATAGGACTGCCCATTCTGTGACATAATCCTCCTGCCGACCAGAACTGAAACCAGATTAAAAACATAAACACAGTTTGTTTATTTCATTTACTTGATTTTGTATGTTATTGCTGAGATCTGCTTCCATTCGAAACAAGAAGTCATTTTAATACTATAATGTTAAACTGTATGACCGGTTTCACAGACACGGCTTAGTTTAAGACAGGTTGAATAAAAAGATATTTATGTGGCTTAGAAAAATGCCTTAGAAAAATACATTACTGGTGTGCATCTTGAGACCAAACAATGGCACTGGTTTATTTTAAGATATTTCTGACCATTTTATATTGAGATTTTAGTCTGGGACAAACCTTAAACCAGCTTAAATGTTCAAGTTGTCTCCATCCCCATGAAAAAAGACAAATCACAAATAAAATCTCTTTAATATAACAGTTATTTCTCCAAGACATCAGTGATATTAAATATAGAACGGAAAATGAAAACTGTCAGATGTTTCTCCAAATCAATTTTACATTTATGCATTTGGCAGACGCTTTTATCCAAAGCGACTTTCTTAGCAATATCCCATACATTATACATATGAATGTGCAATCCCCTGGGATCAAACCTACAACCTTGCTACAGGAAAGCACAAATGTGTCTGTCATTAGAGTTTGAGAAGAGATGTCAACAACTGAGCTCAGATTTGTCTCGTCTGCAATTAAAAGTCAATATTACTGAAGATCTCAATATCAACTCACACATTTCTCATCACTTTTCTACTCAAATCCAGATTATTTAACCTCTACAATCAATATTCACTCACAACTTCCATCTGTTTCAACTATTACACCCTCATTTCATTGAAACACAACTTTCTGTATTTTTTTTAAAGTGGATTGATAGATATATAAGATACCACATTTCAACATTATATTCAACGTCTTATTGTACGTATTGTGTTATTGTGTATTGTACATATTGTGTTATTCCAAAACCAAATAGTTTGTCTTTGCAATTCCCGAAAGCAAAACCGATTTAAAAAGCGCTGTGAAATGAAACATTTTCAATATTTAAGTAGCGTGACCGTAAACCATCTGTTTTCCCCAGCGAGAGTCACGTGACTTCACATGAGATCTACTGCAAACCTCAAGAAATCCAGTCGATCCTCAGAGATTTTCATCATGACGGTGTCTATCAGAATTATATGTGGGAGTGTTTGGTGCCAAACAGATGACCTGCGTCTGTCATCAGAGATTTATCAGGAAACACACACGTAAATCTTGACTCTCTCTCTTACATTAATACAGCGTTGTGTTGTGGCTGGATTCAAACCGGTTAACCACGGGATGAAGCTGGTAAACTTTCCCAGCGTCTCTGGCAATCGACTTTTAATATGCAAGAAAAAAAACAGAGATTCTTTCGTGTTGGATGGTTTGGATGGCCGGCGCCTCTCAAAGTCCCGTCGTGTTGACCGTACTGATGGAACGGCGTCTGTAAACCATTCAGCAAAACCAGCGTGTTAATGCACATAACATCCACACAGGTCATGACCTTAAATGTCTGTTTAAGATCCTCGTGTCTCTGGACATTTAGACCAATCGTAGCAGCTTTTGCAGCGAAACCTCACGTCCTGACCCAACACTTAAACACATCCGCACAACATCCAAATTCTGATCCATGAGGAAAGATTCGTTAATTTCAAAAGTAAACCTTCACTATTGCCCCGAAGCGAGCTGTGATTCCAGCGAACAATTCGAGCTAGATTGTCCTCAGACGCTATTGAGATGAATGAGATTGTTGGCGTGTTCTTTGTTTTTTAAGAATGGGGATTTTCCTGCGAGTCTCTCAGGGCAGGAGTGGTAGGGAATAGCAACTCCGTTCAAATATTTGTCAACCCCCATTAGAATCATTTAATAGTAATACAATTTATGACGACGGGCCGCTGCCAGAGAGACGCATCATCGTGGAAACGCTCATAAATGCTACCAGTGTTTTGAATTATCATCAGAACATAAAACCCAGCACGAGGGAGTTTATTTCCAAGGCCGATATTAAGAAATCAACTTTTAATTCTGCCTTGAGATACAGTAAATCCACTGCTGGGATGCGTTTTGGTGAAGGGTGTGATGTTTTCATATGTTCCCTTTCCTTTCCAATCCCTGCAGACATTGAGCCGATAAATAATTCCTCAGAAGGGATGATGGGAATAGACAGAACGGAGCAGTAAATCAGACGTCTTTCTGCAGGAAGTTCAATGATGGCAGCGGGAGGTTCCTCAGGAATCCACGGAAGCACAACTTCCAATATTGAGTTCCCATATGGCCGAGAGCAAAAGTGAGTATCTGGAGACAAGTAAAGAAGAGACGTCACATGTCAGGCTTGTCATACTCATTCTGTTGCTTGAAATATTATACTACCCCTTAAATTTAGACTTGAAAGCAGTTCTCTATTATGCTTCAAATGTATAGCGATAATAGTTTTACAGAACTATGAGACAATATTAAAAACGGAATGACTGACCAGTGACATTAAAGAAAAATCACACATGAGATCTCTTTGATATCTCAATTCTCCTACTGTAGACATCAGTGACATTAAATGGAAAGCAAATGAAAACTAAGGTGGCACCGAAATAAAGTTCATACACATCTGATCAATAGGGATGTAATGGTTCACCGTGAGCAGGTTGAAGAACGATTAAAACATGTGATGATTCAAGCCAGTTGAGATGTTATTTGAATCACAGTACCTGTTTTGAACAGCAGGGGCGCTGTGTTTACTGCAAACTTTGAAAATGTGGATATACTGATATTTCTGAAATGTAAAAAAAAAACAAGTAACACATACAATCTTTGTTTGTTTATTTTAAAGAGACTTTTGTAGTATTCTTATTTTTATTTGTTTTAAAATGCAGTTTTTTGTTCAATTTGTATTTTATCTTACAAAGAAATGTGCAGCGTTTGAGAAATAATAAAAGGGCAGTTGCTCATTTCTAATTTATCTCAACTCATTTTATAAAAGTATATCGTGAATGAATCGTATCGTGAGATCAGCATCGTGAATCGCATCGTAAGCGCAGTGAATCGAGAGTTCTTGATTTTTATTCATGTGTCATTGAAAAGTACCACATACGCAAGTTTAATATAAAACAATCAATTGTTTCAATATTAGATAACATCACCAATTATTCACATCAAGAATAAGGACTGTATAGCGATAACATTTAAATAAAATTGTGTATTTTGTCTTTAAAGTTAATGCTCCATTCCTGCTGCAAGTTACATTGAAATTGAAACTGTCTTTGTCTCATTGGGCTGCGCGTGGAGTAACACATTATAAAGTTATTGAAACACAGCGTTCAGCGTGCTGTGAATCTGGAAATATGAGAGAAATGAGGACTGGAGCTCACAGACCAAATGAAATATAGTCCAAGCAGGGATTGTTAAACTCCTGTGATAAATGAGTTTGTATTCTTCTGTTCCTCCGGTTTTTTTCATCCTGACACCAGGCAGTTTTCCCCTCTTTGTCCATTCAGAATCTCAAGCTGTGCTTGCAGAGCATCAGATGGAAATTTAGAGCTCTTCTGAGTCCTGATGGAAATCTCTCAGGCCGTCTGACAGCGAGTCTACAAGGTCAAGAGAAGAGAAAAAACACAGAAAACATCCGCAGTCCGGCTGCACTGGTGACATGGATCAGCTCACGTGTTGTTAAACGCGTTCATGTTCAGGAGAAACAAAGTCATTGAGCAGATTTCACAAACACTCTCATGTTTGCACAGATAAGTGTCTGTTATTAACGTATAAACACACAGAGACCTGTCCAACATGATGCTTGTTCTTGCTTAAGAGAAATGAAAAGAGAATTAAATGAGATGTTGAAAACACATGAAGAAGTCTGGAGGTGTAAATGAATAAAGATTGTAGATGGCAATTATTCTGGACTTGAGTAAATTTAATGAAAAATGTTTGAGTACTCTTTTACTCATGTGAATTATCTGAGATGCAGATGAGTCCCCCATGAACCGGAAGTTGCGATCGTTTTTACTTCCGTATTCTTATGCAAATGAATGGAGGTGGTTTGCGGTTTTTACAGCGATTTGATTGGATGTAAAAAACAGCTGTTGCATTTTGAAATGAAACTAGCTGCATACTGACAGTTGAAGGGGAGGAGTTAGAGGATGCTCCGCCCCAACCCGTTGAAATATCGTCATTTGAGATGGATCGTCATTTCAGGGCGGAAGTGCATTTTTAGATTCTAACTGATGAATACGAGGGTACATGAATTTTAAACAGAAAATGACCCACATTCATACACTATTTACAATAAATGCTGCAATATTTCATGAAAAAATAAGAATTGTCATTTCTAATGTCACTGGGACTTTAAGCAAAATTGTCCATTCGCTCGCCATTTCCTCTCACTGATATCTTGGAGAAATAATCAAGATATTAGAAGAGATCTCATCTTTGATTGTTTTCAGGTCGTGACAGAGTGATAATGTTCAGATAATTGGCAGAGATGAAGGTTTTCTCCTTCACAGATGCCCTAACTACACAATGTATCCCATAATATTGATGACCGTGGTGACATCACAGCAATGTGAGAGGAAATGTGTTGTACACCATGCGTCACCTCACATAAACACGCAATAACCTGTGTGGTTTACATGCCAATAAAACTGCACACATACTTCAATATTCTGTAATTGGAACAAGTGAAACGGTTTCTCTTTAAAAGGGGAAATGCCAGATCCCAGATCAGCCCTAAAACATGTCATGGATACAAGCAAATCTCTGGTTCGCCGTATAAACATTGCCTTGCAGCCTGCAGATGAAGCCAAATGACTCAGTCATAGATTCAGTACAGTGATTCATCGAGAAGTGGATTTAAAGTAACAGTGCACTCAAAAAATAAATGACAATGTTGAAATTTTTCGCCTTTATATTTCATCTGTGGAAAAATAACCGGAGATGTTAGAAGGAAGGACGATAACTTCATGGAATTACTAAATGGATCTTTCCTGCTGTTATGATTTAGGAATACAGGCTAAAGGCGAGTTCTCTTTACATTTTTTAGCCTTCTGTGAAGTACAGATTCTGACTATTATTCAATCTTTTTTCTGACTCTGTTTTGTTTTTACAGAAGCAAAGAGGTGGTAGCTTAATATTTCATCCGAAAATAAAACCTCTGTCATCATTAATTCCCCATCATACCACGTGTGTGAGCCTTTCTTCAATCTAACACAACAGAAGATATTTTGAGAAATGTCTCAGTGGTTTGCTGTTCATAATGGGAGTCAGTGGAGTTCATTGTTGTTTGATGATCAACATTCCTTAAAATATCTTCTGAAGAAGAAAGAAACTCACACAGGTCTGTTATGACATATTGAAAGAATTTTTATAATGTTCAATAACAAATATACATGTGACTAATCAGATCGCACTAATCTAAATGCCCAACTGAATAAATGAAGTACAGTACAGCGGAAGACGTCTGAGATCATGTAACATTGTTTGCTTTTCACAACCTCTTCCATCAAATAAAACGACAGGAAACTGTGATGTCAAGAACATCGGTTCAATTCATTATATCTGTCTGGGACACATGATCATCTACACAAACACAAACACTTCATCAGTAAAAAGTTTAGGGTCACTTGCTTAGTTTTTTATCAATTTTGGAATAACACAAATGCAATTATGGGAATTATGCTGTGAATTAATAAATAAGTAAAACATTTTAATCTTCAAAGTGGTCAGTCTTTATAGAACTTGTAGAAATGAAGGCTTATTATTCTTCATTATATAGGCTAGCCCAAGTCAAAACATTTAAATCAAATTCTATTAATATAAATAAAATGATACATGCTCAATGTAACTACAAAATGACATTGTAACATGTTTATGCATACGCACGTACCCAAAATGGCGTTCATCGCTCTAGGTCTTTGGTCCGATCTTAAAATGACATCCATCCAGAGGCGGAGCGGTAGAAGTTTAGTAGCTTCCCATCAGGAGCCCGGTGGAAAAGACCATTAAACCGTAGGGAGGACAGAAAACCTGTAGAGCACTAAAATAAAGTGATGTCAAAACCATTCGAGTCTTCCTGCTGTTACAGCTTAACCTTGTGAGGATTCTCTGAGGACTCCAGAACATTACAAGCCATTCACTTGATATGAATGGGCACTAACAGACGTTTTTGCCATTTTGATATGTCTAAATGTGCAGGCGTATCCTGTGGCCCATCAGAAACAGGCTTCGTTTCAATTGAGTGTCTCCCTGAAGGTTCTGGCTTCCTATTTCAAGTGGAAATTGTAAAGATTTTCCCCCCAAGTGTTCATATCTTTAGTGCTTCTAAAGCACAAGACCCTTTCACTGGAGAGATGTATGAGCTGACAGTTTGATGTCTTCAGTGAGAAGGCAACTCATTTCCAATCATTAAAACAAATACTTCACAATATAAAGCATTTCAGTGTAGCACTAATGTTTTGGGCAATTCCAGCATTATGGACATGACATTTTGTGTTATGGACGTGACATAAAAGTGCTCAGAGAATGAATTTGTTACGATTATATTCAAGCATCTGTTTATATTTTACTGAACCCTTGTTGATAGAGTCTAAACATAAAAAAATGTTAGTCTATGAAAAAAATTATATTTAAAAAAGGGAAATAAACATGCGTTATGGATGTGACAAAAAAGGATGTGGTTTTTGGGAGACAATAAACTTTGTAAGATTTCTGTAAAAAAATGCACAATCCTGAAGCAATAATACACAATGAATGGAGAAGTGATGCTATGAAATTGTTACTTTATATTCATTTTCATGTGTCCATTTTTGAGGAATATGTAGCGTTATGGATGTAACAATCCTGAAAACGGCTCTTACCTGACTATGAAAAATCATAAACTAAAAATAAAACAATGCTTTACATGTTTGAAGAGAGATCTCACATGGGTATATGAACCACCAAATGTTAAAATCTGAGCTGTCACCAAAGTAAAACCTGCTGGGAAAAACAGAATTGACCTTTTGTATCAGAGAGATAAGATGAGGGGTTTATTAATGTCACACAGTTTTCAGCAGCAGATATTTGAGGGACAATGTCAATGTTTCGGAACAGCAATATATCTGTTTCAATAAAGATTGTCCTGAGTCGTCATCATTGTATCGTTGGACTAGTTAAACAAAACATTGGAGATTTTACAGAAATTCATAACTAGTTTAAAAAACGGCTAGTGAGTATGAATTTGTACGAAGTGAATCCTACTAAAATGTCAACCAAATCTCACAGCAAAGACGTAACTATTTAACGATGTGGCTTATTTTGGCTTATATCGTATGAAATCATACCGACTCATTTTTACATTTAAGTATGATTTGCTTTCATGCCGTGATGTTAGCGGCGGGGTTTCAGAATTCCCTTTTTCTATTAATTGCTCATTTTTGTACAATTCACACCTTACGAATTCGTACAAATAAGATACTTCATAAAATACAATTTTCTGTGAGATCAGGCTGAAAATGTACAATTATAAAACAAACGCAATAATACAGACCCAACCAATTTGACCAATCCCTCACTGACGTGAAAGCAAAATGTACAAAAAATACAAGTCAGATTGTACAAATTCATACCAATAATCCATCTCATAGAATAATTATGAATATCCCTGAAACTATGTTGGGATTTCCATCTTTTATTCAAAATTTAAATGCAAAATTTATATTTAAATATAGGATATTCTGAATCTGTGGTTTAAAAATACATCTTCATCTCGGGTCCCCCACTGAATCTAAATCCAAGACATATTCACCACTACACTGTAAAACTTTGCTGTAGTTTCACAACAGGCTAACAAGTAACTTACTGTAGATTTAATTACTTACCCATTAGTATGTTTTCAATTTGAGTTCAACTTACTTTAAGCACAATTTCAACACTTGGACTTTTGAGTTTTAAAATGAGTAAGAAGAATCAGCACAGCAACACAGAAAAAGATGACATTCTTCCTAAGCATTTGTTTTTGTTTTCTAGTAAAAATATGCATTTTTATATTTAAAACTTCTTAAATTACTATACATTTACATAGCATGAAAAATGATTGAAGATATTTAGTCTTGTTTCATGAAAGAAAATATAAGAAATAGGTAAGTTTGTTTAAAACAAAATTGTAAATTAAATCTACATTAAATTACTGGCAAACCTGCTGCAAAACTACAGCAAAGTTTAACAGTGTAGTTATCTTTCAAACTTAAAAAAAACTATTTCAATTACTAGTTCAAACAAAACACGTTTTAATGGACGCAAACAAACAGACCAGTTTCACATTCCTGCTTTGAATTTCTTTTTATTGAAAGAAGCTGTGAACTTCCGTTGTATTGTACTGTATGTGCATTACTGTAACTGTAACTGCAACTGTAAAAGATGTTGAGGTCAAATTATTGCTATATAAGGAATAAAAAGATGCTACAAAAGCACGATGTATCTCAAATTCGGGAGCGAAGGTGTCTGATCTATTTAATGTGGCGGGTTGTAAAATCGTCCGCATCTGACCTAAAATAAAACATGGTGAGGGAATGATAAAAAGTCATGTGGTGGTGAACTGGATACCCGTTCAGGGGCCGTGCGGGACGTCTGTGTCCTCAGCACATGTTGGGTCGGTGTGAGCGTAATGAGCACCGGGCTTCATCTCTCTGTGCCCGGGGACGAGCTTGAAGCGTAATTAACATTGCAGACATTGCGGTCTGACGTGTTGAATAATGACACACTCCTCAATGACACGCCGGTTCCTGCGTTACTGCAGCACACAGGTGAAATGGTAACCTTATACCGGCCAGCTGCCACTTCTGGGAGGCCGACACGAACAACTTGACCTCACCGAGATGCTACCAGAGGAGAAGAGAACGAGGCCCAAAACATTTCTGTGCTCGCTTTCACAGAAAAAAAACATGTAAAAATTGCTGATGAATACGGGTTACTAAAAAAGTCAATAGTTGATATATACAAATATAGCAATGGTTTTATTGGATGCACGCACTGGCCTGAAGTTATCCTCCGCTCTGTTTGGTTATAATCAATGTTGGGTAAGTTACTCTGAAAAAGTAATTAATAACTGGTTACTTATTACATATTCAATAGTGTCATTAGATTACTGTACAAATGACTCTCTCCAAAAAATATTTAATTAATTATTACTAATTACTTTCTATATCAACCTTGGTTACTTGAGTGAATCAAGGATAGACATGAAACAGCTTTTTTATTTATGAATTAATTATCAAATAAATAATATAAAACCACATATTTTAACTGATCGAAGCATTACAAATGTGAAAATTATACATTAAAGCACAGATTTTAAAGTAAGACTTTGAATTTTGATGTCAATTCCACTATTGCACACACATGTATTACACAGTATTTAGTTTAATGACATCAGAAGTAACTGAAATTAAATTATAGAAAAATAAGAGTAATCCCTTTTTTTACTTTCTCAAGGGGAAAGTCATTAAATAACAGTAACTTATCACTTAGTAACTAGTTACACCCAACACAATTTTTATTTTATTTCGGATTTAATTTATAGAAGCAATAATTTATATTGCCATTTTAATGTATATTAGTTGTGTTGAAATAAATTAAAATGACTTAACAGTTATTGATTCTTTGCGGATGTCCACATAATGTTTGTTTATGTTGTTGTCGCTAATACTGTATAATAATTTATTACATTAAAAAACAGATCTTTTAAATTTGATTTTCAGAAGAAATATCTGAAACGCAGATACGACTTAAGACTTTCCCTTTTTAAACTTTACTGAAAATAATTAAGATGTCATCTGTTTTTCTTATGTGTGACTCTGTAGTGTCCCAGTGTTTAACATCATTAACATAGCTGCTGTATTTTCTTTCGAGTGGGTGTGTATTAATATAGCTCATGCTCTCGTATCATTACGATTCTATTGCATGCAAACTGTTAAAGTCGGGCCCCCCGGCCCCCCCATGTGCTGCTCTTTATGGGTCCCATTTGACTCACTGTGATTCCTCGCGTCTGATCCCATTCAACAATTCGCCTTGAACTGGGAAAGACGATCATCTCGGGTTTCCCATTGGAGTTGACTCTCATCTTCGAGTGCTTTGAAAGCGTCTCCTGACATTCTAATTAAGCTCCGAGCGTCGTCCCTCAGGGAGGTTGCCCTTCCGCAGCCACCCGGCAGCTTAGCCCTGAGTTATTTGCACTGGTTTTGTGGGCAAGCTTAATAATTCCCTCAAGAGAAAGAAAGACTCTATCAATCCTCAAGGAAGAGCACAGTTACATACGGACAACACACAGACTGAAATGAAGTTAACAGCGGGTAGAACTTTAAATTCAGCACGTTTTGTTGTGGATATCCTGAGGTCAGACCTTCACAGGTGTGAATCTGTGTTTATATTTTCCTCTCGACCAATTAGTGAATTCTGCAGCTGTCGATAGGCCTCCTGTAGATCATCATTAACATAAACACAAGATGTTTACAAGACCATAGACAACACAATCAGTTAATCTGAAAGAAAACTGGCAAAGCTAGATTATCACACAATGATGGGTTTTGAAAAATAACTCATGGAACTTTTTTCCAATTTAAAAAGAAAGGGTTTTTTTTACATTTTTTGTTTTGAATAATATGTTGAATACCTAAAATTTTTTACCTAATATTATTATTAAGGTTTAAAATATCGTTGTTTTTATTTGTATTGCTTCTTGCAGGCTACATGTACAAAAAGTGTGTAATTTTCAATAAAGCTTTTAGTTATAAAAAGTGTTTTACAAATAAAGCTCCATTTAATAAATCAACATTTGTTTTCTCCTTTGCAAAAAACACCTCTCCTCTTAAGTTTATAAAAACTTTAATTACAGTAAAGGCCATTTACATTTTGAAAAAGTTTTTAAGGGCTGTCAAATGAATAATCACGATTAATCGCATCCGGAATTTAAGTTTGTGTTTACATAAAATACTGTGCATGTTTGTGTACTTTGCATATTCATTTTGTATTTATAAACACAAACACATACATGTATATATGTATTTAGAAAATATTTAGATTAAGCATTTCCAATAATTAAAATGATATATAAACTATATGTTTTTATAAATACAAAATTGAGATTAATCGTTTGACAGATGTTTTATAAATGACAAATTATTGCTACAATATGTTTTTTACTGTAACACAAATTTTCAAACATTATTTTTCAGAAGATAAAAAAACTCACAATATCAAACTCTTGTGGTTTTCCGTTCGAGTTGATCTTTAAGTTCACAGTTTAGTCTCTTTGTCTCCACGCAATATGACCTCTCGGTGTTGTCACTTGGAGAGATTTATTGCGGCCACATGTATTGTGATGGGCCGGAGGACCTGCCCGTGACCCGTCTTTATGAGCTCTCTGGACTAATGCCACCTAATGTCTGTAAGTTAGCCTGTGCAATTATAAAGACTGTGGATTGAAAGAGAGCTGTCGTTAAGATGTGCTTAAAGACGCTGGGCTGCAGAGTTTGGCCCCTGGACAGGATGGCAAATGGACTGAGAGGCGTAAGATGAGCCGGGCCAGCAGGGGATAATTAGTACGTTTTGTCCGACGTTGTTGATATAAATATGACAAAAGTCCCTCCTGTTCCTCGCCAACACGCACACATTTACCCACCGTAGACATCACCCTCATCATCATGTTCAACAGGTGCGGTGCAAATGCCACAGCCGGGAAACCGATACTGTGTTTCCTGCAAACGGACAAACGTGCTAATTGAACTTTTTTCCACTTATTGCTTTCCATCTGTTTGTAGCGAGCGAGGCCACACTGAAACTGCAGGGCAGTGGGAAAAAATGCTGCCTCGCTTTATTTCTGTGAGGAGTTTTATATACATAGCGTATAGTGATTTGTAGTCAGGCTACAAAAAGAACAAAAAAGAGGCAACTCATTCACTATTTGAGGAACAGACCCACAAATCAAACAGACATTATCAAATATATAACGTTTTACACAAAAGAAGTACAGTATAATCATGCATGTGGACAGAATTTTGGGGTTTAAGGGCGAGCACAGTATAACAAAACAAAACCCTGAGAGTGAAAGATGAATTTGCCTTTACAAAACCAGCATGAAATTTAAATCCACCATGTTGCTTTTATATTCACCAAATGATATGTGTTGTAACCGAATATCCGTGTCAAGAACCCCAGCAGTAGAAACACAGATTCATCTTCCCTTATGACGAGGACTTTTTCTTCCTTAATAGAACTGCATTGTGTAGAACCGAAAAAGAACATTTATTTGGAGGTTTAAAACCGTGATTATTTTTATGAAAAGTTTTGTACTTAGAGGATTGAAATGTGTCACAAAAGAATAGTTCAATACATTTTGACAGGTTAAAGCTGGAATACACTACAAGACTTTTGCCCAGATTTTCAGTCTGGACTTATTTTATTGCCCTGTTTTTTTATGCAAACTTTCATAAAGTCTGCAAGTGTGTGATGTATAGTTCTGTATAGATTTTTAAAGTTGTGTAGTAGGACTGACATGAGTGTGATAAGATGGTGACAAACTCTCATTAAGAGGACTGTTCTTTTCATAAATGATTTTTTTATAGTCATTATATCAACACTAATGATAAATGACAGATAACACAAAAATATTTCCATTCTGTCAGAATTGTGCACAGATCCTTTATTAAACACGGACAACACAACCAGTCTTACGGGTCAAGTTTTTGAAATTGAGATTTATACATCATCTGAAAGCTGAATAAATAAGCTTTCTATTTGTTAATGGTTTATTAGGATAGGACAATATTTGGCTGAGATACAACTATTTAAAACTCTAAAAAATCTAAATATTGAGAAAATGCCCTTTGACGTTGTTAAACAGAGACGCTGTAGCAGGCCGCTGCTAAGACTAAACAGGTTTTTTAATGCTCTCTATTGGCTTACCGCTTTTATGACGCTGTGGACAGTATGAACCCAAAAGATGAAATGGCTTTACATGGACACCAAACTTGAGTGAGTGGACACCAAACAAAGAGCGGCAGCAGCGAGTCAAGTTTACGGCGATTTTTGTTCGCGATTTTGCTGCATCTTTACTTCATATCCTATGGATATTTGCACGTGCCTGCCATGCATCTACATTTAAATAAAGAATGTGGAAAAGACGGGAAATGTGAATCGGCCTGAGACTGGTTTTGTGCTCCAGGGTCACGTATAATGAGAAGACATTGTGTGTTTTACATTGTGAGTTAACCTACAGGTGATGTGTCAGCTCTGTGATTTGGACTATAAGTCCTATCTGACATTGTTACCTTTAGTGTCCAGACAGTTCCCTCATCTGTCCCGTGAATCTCTGCGAGGGGACGTATCCGTGAAGACCCATGCGAGACCATTCAACTCCAGGCCTAAATTTACTGTCAAATAATGGATCACTGGGGAACAAGAGAGAAACAGAAATAAAGAGCAAAAAAAGCTCACAGAGAAATTTACCACACTTCCAAGAAACTGCTGGAACCATCGCAGGATTATGACCGGCCCTCAAAGACGTTTTTCCATTTTACTCGAGCGGCCTGTTGACCAGAATGTGTGATTATCTTGTTTCTTGTCAAATGTCTGAGTGGCTGATTCCGTGACAATTTGTTCTGCGGGTTTAAGGAATAGGCAATAAAATGTAGACGCAGATTTTTGTGACCCGGGTCATTAGCGGTTTTGTGCAAAGCTAACGTTTGGGACGAAGCAGTGGCATATGCTGGACGCTTGTGGTTTCACTTCTTCGTTTTTACAGGGAACTTTTGTCCACGCTGGCCTAAAGGGTGGGTCTCAGGATTTGAGTGATTTATGAGGACGAGTGAAGAGGCCACGCGGTGGACGCCGGCGTCACATGCAGGGGAGGAGTTAACCGCATCAGAAAGGCAGTCGAGCATTCCAAAACTGCATGCACGTAAAGGGCCTCTTCATGACAAGGAAATTAAATCTAGCCGCTGTCCGCCGGGATGAGGAGCGCTGGGAGGAAGCGAGCACATTTCCATCAAGTGAAAGCTGACAGGGGAAAGTCTGCGGATTTCATCCAGCGCATGTTTTTGCGAGCGAGAAGAGCCAAACGTTTTTCAATTTTTCATCTTATTATTTTGTTACCCTGAATTTACCCGTTAAAGTCGTACATGGGGCCGCGTGCACCTGCGTAAGAGACTCCATACCGCCGCTGCGCGTCTCTCCAGATGTGCATTGAGCTCTTCACATGCGTCACGCCAGAATATTTGTGAGATCATCCAATGTGTCTGTTAAACAGACACATTAACTCCAACACAACACCTCATTTCACAAACACGAGTTAAAGATGTTAGCAAATATATCTTGCTGACATTCCCATAAAGCTCTGAACACATTTTTCCCACTTGTGTTGAAAATCCAGCAGTTTATATATTCCATTGTATTACGTAACATGATGATGATATTGGTTCAAATATTCCCAGTTCAGTAACGTGTGTGGCGTGTTCCTGGAGTGTTTCCGGTCTGTAAGAACGTGAGCTGAGGTTCAGGAGCTGCAGGTCACGGAGGCCGCGAGCGAGAGGATTCCACTGCACAGCACATTAAGGAAACGGCTCTAACGTTTATGTTTTGAAGCATTGAGCTCAAGTGAAGCTCAACAGCTCTCTGGATCACAGCAAGGAAGAGCTCCATTCAACACGAGCAGATCTGGGGCTTTTCCTGAGACGTGACCCTAAAAAAACACACAAAAATGTACAATTATGAGCCATTAAAGTCAATATTGCAACCTGTCACAAGTTGTAAATTTATATAAATTATCCGCCTCATAAAATAATTACAATTTCATATAAGATGGTGCTGGTTTCCATGATCTCAAAGACAAATAATTTTTTACACATTTTGTCCCTTAAAGGTCCAGTGTGTCTTTTTTTGGAGCATCTATGGATAGAAATGCAATATAACATATATAACTATGTGTTCAGTGGTGTATAAAGACCTTACGTAATGAAACATTATGTTTTTAGAAAAAGCTATTTCTGTCTACATACACTGCGGGTCTCTTTACATTGAATTCGTCATGTTGCCAAACGTGATAATAATAAATAAATTAAAATAATAAAAACGTTATTTCCTTCAGCAAAGAAGCGAAAACATGACGACATCTTAGTTCTGTGTCAGCTGCTGGCGTGCTTCAAAAGGGAGGGGTTTAGTGAGCCGTTGGTTGCAATTCACAACCTCACCACTAGATGCTGCTAAATTTCACACACTGGACTTTTAATACTTTCTCGAATTAACTGCTAATAAATACTGCAAAAAAAGAGAAAAATGTACATGTTCACTTGTGATTGTTAAATGTTGTGATTGAGATAGTTATCTGCACTATGTTCGGTGTAATTTGGGTTTATTTTCAGCACGGCTTGTCAGTCGGACATCCACACACATATGCTTTAACTCTGTAATCGCTCATTCGCAGATAAGATGTCAAAAGTTCCCATCAGCCAGCTGCTGAAACGCACCCTAGCGTCAATGGCGCGCACATCAACTCTCAAACTCTCCAGGAATGTGTTTCATCAAACAATAAAACAGGTTTTGCTGGAAGCTGTAGTTTATCTCAATCGTGGTCCGTCCCGAAGCGACACAGTTTATAAAAATCTAGTGACCTGCACGAGCGTAGCGTTGCGAGTCACTGCAGAATGGCCGCTAGCTGACGCCCCAGAGAGGTAAACAAAGACAGGAAGATCAAATAATGCATTCATCACATTCCCTGGGGCCCGGGGCCAAGTTCATGTCAAATCCATAATAAGGAAAGTATCCCGGTTTCCCCACACGCACGTCACGCTCTGCTGGAAATCTGCACAGAGGATGTATTGATATTCCTGGTGCTTCCTTTCTCACAAGCTCAATATGGGCTCCGTCACATCACAAGTAGCGGCGTGCATCCCTCTCCACCCTCCCCGCACCATTGAACACACAATTGTAAACCATTAGGCTGCCAAAACAAGGCTTTTGTTTTGTGTTTGGGTTAGAATTTTTTTTTTTTGAGTGCATAAGAGGCCGGTCGTTTCGCCTGGAAAACAAGAAGATTGAAGAGGTAATGAGAGTCAACAAAGACAACGCAGTACAGCTGCCAAAAGCCTGTTAGAGGCTCCTGATGAGTTTATATCACAAAGTAGTTAATATAATATGTATTCCTTTATTTCATAATGTATACCTTGATGTTAGAGGTGTCCATATCTTTTCACAATGTATACTTTTAATTCTAAGTTCATATGTTATCCTCTCCTAGAAAGTAAGTCTAACCAGTCATTTAAGACTGGGGATTCTTGCCTAACACAACTGTGTTATTGCTTTAAGAGCTGTATTTTTCAGTATTCGACATAAGTAGCATATAGGTCGTATACCCAAAACCACATTTTGTATCTTTATTATATTTGATTTCTTAAGAATTTCTTCTATTGCCTGGATAACTTCAATCCAAAAGTTTTTAATTATTTTACAAGTAAAACACTTATGAGTTTAATGTGCTTTAAGTGAAACAATATAATCCAAAACTATTGAGAGAAAATGTCAAATGTAATCTCATTTTCAGAGTATTTGGTATGAGCGCAGGGACTGAGGGGGTCAATCTAGTCCAAATTTATTGCAGCACGCAGAAGAGAAGCTTCCAGAAGCACATAATGGTTTTGAAGCTGAGTCATATGTTGTTTGTCAAGTGACACAGGGTGAGAAAATCTGCTCTCAGTGGACATGAGAACACACTACAGCTGCTCGGGACTTACTGCAGTTTAACGCTTGCGAACAGCTATAATGATGGAGAGAAGATCGAGACATTATGAAGAATTTAACTTTTACATATTTTACTGGCAGGAAGTGAGAGTTATTAATCTACTCAGTAATAGAAGTGACATCACACATCTCTTCAACAAGCCTCTGGATTTGAAACGAAGAATAAATGATAATGCCACCAATAAGTGAATACACTTTTGTTTCTGTATGTTGTCATATTTTCTAAACAGTCTATAATTAAATTAAATAATCTTTGAGCGTCACACGACTGCTTTGGACAAACTATGAAAGCAAAAAGGAGTTTTATTCCAACTCCTTTCCTAATTAAATGTGTCAAAATGTGTAAGTAGGTCTACAAGAAGAAATAAGAAGAGTCACTTTTTCAGAAACGGAAGGATCACATTACTGGTCCGGTGTGGAAATAACTGTGTGTGGTGGCCAGAGGCTTCGGGATGTTAACAGGACTCACCAGACAAGCAGGAGACGAGGAAACAACAGATTCTTCACCTTAAGACAGAATCAGAGTTCAGGCCTGAAATGAGACAGAAAACGAGATGTAGAGCTTGATGGGTCACATGATCCGGCTCATTGTCTTTCCTCTGTGACAGTCACAAAAAGTGCAACGTATGTCTTGTATGGGGTGAATGAGAGAAAACCTTCAGGTCACACCCTACAAACAAAGGAAAGGCCACATGAATAAAATACCATAATGTACTATATTAAAATTCCTTAACACTTTACTGCTTTGTATACTTCAGTGTGTTCTAGTTTATCCGTTCACCATAGTTCCAACAGAATAGATAATACGTAGTTCTATAGTATACTAACATTTACTACAGGTAATACTGTGGTATACAATAAAAAAGTTAGTGGGAAGAAATGGGAATAATAAATGCAAAAGCAATATACAAAATGAATATACACTCACCTAAAGGATTATTAGGAACACCATACTAATACTGTGTTTGACCCCCTTTCGCCCTCAGAACTGCCTTAATTCTACGTGGCATTGATTCAACAAGGTGCTGAAAGCATTCTTTAGAAATGTTGGCCCATATTGATAGGATAGCATCTTGCAGTTGATGGAGATTTGTGGGATGCACGAAGCTCCCGTTCCACCACATCCCAAAGATGCTCTATTGGGTTGAGATCTGGTGACTGTGGGGGCCATTTTAGTACAGTGAACTCATTGTCATGTTCAAGAAACCAATTTGAAATGATTGGAGCTTTGTGACATGGTGCATTATCCTGCTGGAAGTAGCCATCAGAGGATGGGTACATGGTGGTCATAAAGGGATGGACATGGTCAGAAACAATGCTCATGTAGGCCGTGGCATTTAAACGATGCCCAATTGGCACTAAGGGGCCTAAAGTCTGCCAAGAAAACATCCCCCACACCATTACACCACCACCATAATTAAATTAATTAGAAATCGAACAGGTGTTCCTAATAATCCTTTAGGTGAGTGTATTAATAAATGAAAATTAATAAATGAAAAAACTTTGTGAAAGAGGAAGTTCACTTAAAAATGAAACATCTGTATTTACTCAACCTCAGATTGTTTAAAACCTGTATACATTTCATTGTTCTGCCAAGCACAAAAGAAGATATTTGGAAGAGAGTCAGTAACCAAACAGATCTCATCCCCCTTTTACTGCCATATTATTTGTATTCCCTACAATGGCAGTAAATAGGGAATGAGATCTGTAATGTATACAGGTTTTAAACAATCTGAGGCAGAGTGATGATGACAAAATTTTCACTTTTTGGATGAACTGTCCCTTTAAAAATATGAAGTATTGATACTTATACAAGTTAAACTGTCCCCTAACAATTTTCCCCGTGTAAAGTAATCTGTCTGCCTACATACATCTGCTGGTTGTGTTGTTTCAAGCCAGGTTAGGTGAAATATAGACATTTTTAGGCTAATTTAAACCAACAGTTGATAGGTTGAATCAACGCTGCATTAGTCATTATAGACAATATGAAGATTTATTTTCATTAATGCTTAATTCACTTCATGTGATATTCAAATTAACACATGCAAAAGAATAATAAAGTAATTAAATGTATTTTGATCTGTTGGCGAAATGTGAGCTGGGCATGTTTTTGTCACCCAGTGATGATAGCCTCACTCATAATCTTAAACAGTGTGTGTGTGTGTGTGTGTGTGTGTGTGTGTGTGTGTGTGTGTGTTTGTGTGTTAGGGTCTTCACGGTCGTACTCTCTGTGCTGATGGAACGGTGAGTTATTCACAGTCTTAATGAGCTGAAATGAAATCCCTGGGTGTGCAGAGCGGAGGGTGTTCAGTTTCAGCAGCTTCAGCCAGACGCCCGTGTTCATGACAGACCGGCGAGAATCCTCACTATGCACACATTTCCTCATTTTATCACTTAATTCATTAACCAACATCAACCGTGTCGCAGCATCACCTTCAGAGTGAACCACATCCGAGTCACTGTGAGAAAAGGCCAAAAACACACAAGAGTGCATTCACACGTGAAATCCTGCTTTAGGTTCACGTTCTTGCGTATGTTTCTGGATCACACTCACCGTGGTTGAATTTCCCACACGTCAACCCTTCAAATATTGCAATTAATAACTCGTGACAATTTAATGGAGAAACATATAGCCTGGCACCCGGCGGTTCCTTTCATAAGTAAATAAGCCCCATTAACACCATATGGTAGCAATGCCACACAAGTGGATCAGCTCAAGTGAATTACACACATATAACTCAAGGCGGGACACATCCTCAAGGCAACCATTTCTGAGTCAAATGAACGTCGTGTTTTATTATAGCTTAAAAACTGTCCCTGGTCGGTTAAATTCCTCCCAACAGCTCGATGAGATTTTATACTGGAAAAGAGCCTTTGGGGAACAGAGCAATAAATGTTCTCATAATGTGGAAAAATGGCAAATCGAGAATAATATATAGCACACAAACACGTGAAGGAAATACATCAGAAATGATTCATTAGCTGTGTGTGTGTCCATTATAAAAACTAGCCGCATATTTTGCCACGTGGTTTATTCTTCTTTAAAGATGAAGAACCTTCACAAACTAGTGTGCACGTTTAATAAAACTTACCTGAACGTGAGACACACATCGTCAAACACTGCGTGATGAATCTTCTTTAACACACCACCTCTGGTTCGTCACATATGATACATGAATGCAGAAAGTCCCTGTGCAGTCGGCAATGAATCAAAATCCAGCTGCTGTGGAAAAAGCAGAAGCCTGAATCATTACTTTTAGAAGAGACAAAAAACCTCATGTAAAATTCATTGCAAGATTTGATATGCAGCAGTAAATTGGTGAAAATTATTCATTTGAGATGAGGGCCTGCTAAATCTATCAGTGTGTTATTCTTTGCAGCACTACATAATGAAATAAATGCTCAAGGAAAAGCAGCGAGCCTGAAAATCTGACGCTTGAAAAGTGAGAAATTGTACCGGAATGGTTACAGCTTAAAATATAATTAAAGGGGTAGTTCACCTATCACCATGAAACTTCTGTCTCTGTTTACTCGTCCTCAAATTGTTTCAAATCTGTATACATGTATTTGTTCTGCTAAACACAAAAGAAGATATTTGGAAGAATATTGGCAATTTTCTGTTCTGTGACATCATCCACTACCATAGTAGGAAAAATATTCTGTTTAACTTTATTTGTTCTGTTGAACATAAAGTGAGATATTTTGAAGAATTTAGGAAAACAAACATTTAATTTTCTCTTCTATGGCAGTCAAACTGAATTTAAAATTTCTAACATTCTTCCAAATATCTTTCTCTGTGTTCATCCCAACAAAGACATTTAAGGTATGAAATGACACCAGGCTGAATAAATGACGACAGAATATTCATTTTTGGGTGAACTATCACTTTAAGAGCAGTTTGCACATTAGGTTACATTAGGGTGACGTCAGATCATACGGTATAGGAGGATATATTCATGATATTATTCTGACGTGTGGCAAATTGTATCTCTACTCCTGGTCACGGATCTGTTTTACACGATTATGTCCAGCAGAGGGCACCAACCAGCAGGACACATAACAAAAATATACATTTTTATCATTTTGTAAATTGTGAGTGGAGCTTTTCAATGCAAAACTAACCAAAACGATATAAACATGATTAAATCAACACATACTTATTTGAGAGGTTAATAAGCCGAGAAATTAAGTTTTGTAGTCTGAAAAGCTTAACAAAATTAAGTGAGTTTATGCTTAAAACTACAAAAACATATTCCAATAAAATAAGAATCTTCATCTAAATAATATTGTTTTTCCTTTGAATTAAGTGTATTTTTCTTTCCCCACTTACATAATTTTGCTCTTTTTTTCTGAAAACAAGACTTAGGCCCGGTTTCTCAAACAAGGCTTAGCTTAAGCCAGGACTGTGCCTTAGTTAAATTAGGATATTTAAGTCGCTTTTATTCAAATGCATTAGATAATAAATATTACTAGTTTGCATCTTGAAACAAAACAATGCCAATGACATATTTTTAGATATATCAGGGCAATTTATTTTAAATCAAGACGGCTCAAACTTTCCCTTAAATCTGGGAGTCTAAAGCCTGCAACTTGCGCATTCATTTAATTTTGGGTCTCAGGCAATTAATATTTAGGTGAGAAACCAAAACAATATGATATACATGATATTACAAATATTTGTATTTATTTTTATTATGCTGTCTTTACATGCCACGGGCATCATTATGTCTAGAGAAACAGCGCAGGTCTCTTCCTCACTTTTCTGTCAGATGAGAATGTGACTGAGAGTCAAGTGAATCCACACACACACTGTCTTCAACAAACTCAATGACACACACACACACACACACACACACACACACACACACACACACACACACACACTGTTTATTATGATCATTCAACAGCTCTTCTATAATAGGCAATGTGTGTTTTATTAACAGATGCTGTAAATAAGGTTCAGTGGTCACGTGTATGTCTCTGTCAGTACACCAGGTGGCAGTAGAATCATAAACATGAGTAACATCGACTCAAATAAACAGAGTCAGTTGTGTGTTGTTTACTTGTGATGAACATCTATTTTGTCTTGTAAATTTGTGTATTATAATCTCTCTCTCTTTCTCAGGGTTTATGAACTAAAAACAGATGAGTTTACTTATGTCAGTTTCATAAAGTCATCTCTGCATCCTACACACATTACACTCGAATATATTAAGTTTAAGCAATAAAATACTCAAGTAAGCACAGCTAGCAACATAACGTTTTTTATCATTATAAATACCTTTCATCCACCGACGTTTTCCACGTAACGTCAACCTCCATATTTCAACCTAATATAAACCAGAAAGAGAGTTCACGTTATATAAATATGAGGTAACTTTGTTGTAGTTACGATACAATGTCGGACTCGTTACCGTAGACTTGTTGTTTTTAAACGACCTCTAACCTGTAGAGCATCCAAAAATGTTATAACATCAGCCTTCGATGTTCTTTGTAAAACTTCGTAAATAAAAAGATTGATATGAGGTTAAGGTGTCGCGCGCAGCTCCGCTCAGTTTAACGGTTTTGTTTTTTCGCGCCAAATGCCTCGCGCGCCTACCCAAAGTATTTTGTGTTTAAAGTTAAATATCAAAAACTCCTTATAAATTGCCTTTAAAATGACAAAAATATGAGATTAAAACTTTTCAGCACTTTTGCAAAAGCTCGGTGATGCTAACAGTAATTCACGTGCTGTGAGTGTTGTGAGGTAAGACTTTGGAATTCTCATAAATCCACATTTAATGTCTTATTTTATATAAATCATGTTTTGCAGAACAAGTGCTGATATTATTGCTTGCACTGCAAAAATCTTTACTTTTTGGTCTTGCTTTTCAATGCATTTAAAACAAGATATTCAGAAGCAATGATGTTTTTTGTATCATCTAAGATTATATATTCTTGCTTTCAGAGAAATCGAGTAAAATTTGGTCAAGTTTAAAACAAGAAAAAACTATTGCCAAGTTTGGCAAGCCACTTTTTAAAGGAAAGACTTTTTAAAGGAATAACATAACAATAACACGTTTTGTTTTTGCCTGTTCGAAGCTTAGACTTCAGAAACTCTGCTCTTCTATTGGATGTTCAAGAATACGATTTTGATGAATGAGAATATGATTTTTTTTTATTGACAGCTGCCTGCTTCAATGTGTAATGTCATGTGGAGAGATAACTCAATGGCCACAACACATCATAGATATTATAAATAGCTCCTTTATTGTGATTGTTTCATATTTCAGGCTAAGTTTAGATGCGGGACATGTGGCTGGGTTTAAACAGGGAAGCGTCTTAGCATCTAAATGCAGCTCTAGCAAGATCATTTCAGCTATGCAAGGACAGATTTTCATTATGACTCTCATTACAGCGGAGGATCTCAACCTCTTCCCTACTGCTAAAATAAGACTTGATATTCCTGCTTCTGTTTAGACCGAGATTATATACGGACGCGCATCAGACAGCTGGACCGTTTACTAAAATCATCGCCAACTATGATGATATCAGCCGATATACCATTTATAAATCAATTATGATATGATGCGTTTCCAATGAAAATGTATAAGTTTCTATCCTTTTTGGTTTTGGCTGAGTAAAATATGGACCAACCCAACTTTTGGGTTCACACAGAAATAGGCCTTCACTCAAAATTACCAGTGACTCTAAATGCTAACAAATGTTGAATTCGTGACTCGATTTAATGATCTAAACGACGATATCACAGCAAAGACGCCGCAGTTATGATGCATCTGAGCCGTGACACATAATCACATTACATTTATGCAGTTTTGGGTATCATGACCTGATTATATCATGAGCGAATGGGATTCCGCGTTTTCATCACTGCTGTTTTTATAGACGTCGAGATCAACGTAACGGTCCGCGCAGCTGTTGTGTCGGGAGACGCCCGCGTTTAGACACTTCTGAGTGAAAGTCTCTCCAGAGCTCATCCACACGGGACGAACGAGGCAGGCTGTTTAAAACCAGGCCACAGCAACAGTAATTAACAAATACAGACAAACTTTAAACATCGAGTTAAAAAAAGAGTGACAGAGTTTATGAACAGTGTGTCTATACAGAACTAAACATCTTACAGAGATCTGTTGCGAATCTAACGGATATGGCAAGCCGAATTAGCTTTCATCATTCTCAGGATATTCATTTTTGATATCAAGGATGAATTTTTTACTATTACAAACTATAATTCTTCATATGAAGAATATCATTTCTACTAACAATTGCTATTTTTGATATCAGTAATTACATTTTAACTAGTTAAAATGTGAATTATTGATATCAACAATCACTTCTTCAATCGCAGAAATGTGTATTCTTGATATAAATCATTTAATTTAACTAGTAATAACGTAATTTTGGATATCTGTAATTGTATTTTTACTTTTTAAAAATCACAATAGACTACCATTCAACTTCAATTTCAGATATCAATAATGAATTCCTTACATGTCAAAAATCTTATTTCAGATGCAATTCTTACTAGTAAAAAACTAACTTTATGGGAATGTTCCCGTTACGTTATAGAAACCATAAAACAAACGTTCGATTTCCGAAAAAGATAACCAAACACAAACCTTAAAAAAACTTTTGGGAACCTGAAACTAACGTTTGGGGAACGCTCCCAGAATGTTAGTCTAATATATTTTTCTCGTTCCATTAAGCCTCACTACACGTCAGCAGTGTTGGGTGAGTTATTCTGAAGAAGTAATTACTTACTAGTTACTAATGACGTATTTAATAGTGTAATTAGATTACTGTAAAAATGACAATATCCAAAAAGTATTTAATTACTATTTACATTCTGTATCTTATATTGACCTTGATTAGTTGAGCAATTCAAGGATAGACACGAAACGACTCTTAATTAATTCAAATAAATTATATGAAACTACATAAAGTACTGACTAAAGTATTACAAATGTGATAATGATACATTAACGCACGCATTTTAAAGTAAGACACACTATTGTGTATACATTACACAGTATTTAGTTCAATTACATCTGAAGTAATTTAATTAAACTACAAAGGATTAAGAGTAATCTCTTACTTTACTTTTTTGAGGGGATTAAATTACAGTAACTAATTACTTCGTAACTAGTTACACCCAACACTGCACGTCAGTTATGAGTACATCAGTGCTGGGTTTTTATCCATCGCTTATTCTTCTATTAGCCTGCTATTTCATTACTAAAGTAATTTTCGATTTAAACAGCACAGACACTACTTCAATTCATTAAACTCTGACACAGTCTCAGATCAACGTAGCCCATAATATAGCCCGTTTTATCTAATTTTACTAACTTAATAATAATTGTATTCAATAAAATTTTTGTTGAATTTTGTGGTATGTTCATTTTATCAAATAAACAATCTGTTGATTCGGTCCTGTAGTTTGGTCGCATTGAAGAAATCGTTTGGTATATTTACATCTAGCGGTTGAGCATGGTATCGCAGTCTAAAATTTAAATATTGGAAAGACACGTTTGGTAATGCTTCTTTTCGGTTTCTTTTGATTGTTATCAGAAATAATCTATAGGCACGCTATTGTGCACATTAAAAGTTGTCAAATTATTATGAAATGGATAATAAGCTAATTACAAAAAATAGAGACTTGTTGAGAGAGAGGGATTTAGTAGGCTACTGGTTTTATAGCATTATATCATGTGTTAACATTTTTTTATTAATTTGCATGGTAATTTTTTTTTCTTTCTTTCTAGAAACTAAGCATTTTAAAGGGCATATATATATATATATATAGACCAGGGTTAACCTGCAGCCGTCAAAACAGTCTCCAGTGACGCAGTCATATCTCACTGCCAACTTTTTCACCTCCAAAATAAATTCTGGAAAGACGAACACTTATTTTTTAAGCATTTTAAAATGTGGGGGGGGGAAAGTAAAACACCAAACAGCACCATGAATGCAGGTACTTTTAGGGTTATTCAGTCATGACACACTTTTGAAATGTCTCGTGGATGGGACATCCCCTGACAGCTGACCCTCCATCAGACGCCCTCAAATGTGTCACTGTGTGCTTTACTTTCTGTAACACAAGTCTCTTATAAAAAATATCATTAATGAGATTAAATTTGGGGATTTCAGGTCTTTCGCCTGCAACAAAGTAAATGCACCTCAGTGTCTCTGTATGAGCTCAAACATTTCTCATCAAAACAGCTCTGTATTCATACTGTGCGTCAACAAGTGACTCACGATTGATGAAATTTTAAACGTGAAGTTGCATGAGGGGTAACGTCTGACCCCTCCTCACGGCTCTGTTGTCAGAGCTTCACTTTTCCTAATACGTCCATAACGGAGACATCAAGGGCGTCAGGGCAGTGACCCGGGCTATTCCTGTGTGCCAGACCCCGACACGAATGATTGGACGAAATTAATGAGGGGGTACTCTCATCCTTCCTAATTAGAAAGCCCACTAAAACTATTTTGGGGCTCTGTTCCTATGGTGAGAAATTTACCGAAGCCCTCGTTGACTCCCCGACCCCCCCGTTCAGACAATCCCAGTATACCACAGCCGGGAGGGACGAGAGACCCAAATCACAGAACAAATATAGATGGTGAAGACCAGCAGCAAAGTTACACAGGGCAACAACACACAACACTATATTCACAACGTCGATCTTCTTGTTCACGAAATATCAAACATTGAATATTACAAACTAAATCTAAAATTAACAAATGTTGCTATTTGGAGATACATTATTGGTTGTTTAATTGGTTCCTCCACGAGAAAAATTCTTTCATTTTAAACCTGTATGACTTTCTTTCTTCCGCAGAACACAGAAAAATGATGGGAACAACACAACACTGAATTGACTTCCATTGTACACAAAAACTGTAAGTTGCATCAGTCACAAAACAGCACATCTCTCCTCCACAAATCCCATGATGTGATTATCATTCATTTATCAAATCCTTCATCTGAAATACGAACAAAAGTAACAGTGATGTTTGCCCGAACGAATACCCATAAAATCTTCTCTAGAGTCATGTGTTTATACAAGGATTGTGCTTTACAATCACTCAACAAGTCATTCAGAATCGTTTTTCATTTTGGTTTATTTCCAAACCTCACATTAGAAAATAACAGTGTTTTGAACTCTGACATTTAAAGAGAGAGCTCTTGGCTTACAGGAAGACGCTTTACCAAAGCAGGTCATGCAAAAACATTGCGGAAGGCCTCCAGCATCATAGCACCTTTGTGGGAAAAGTAATCAAATAAAATAGCTGTTGATTTCCATTTGAAGTCAGTGCAAAAGATAAACAATGCATAGAGGTCCGACAGCTGCGAAAATCCCATATTCCCGCGAGCGCACCCGGAGTGTTTCTGCCCTTTAAATCCTTGAGCCGGATTCAGATGCTCGGGGTGACGCTCGTACAAGCACAGTGTGACACACCAAAGTGACAGAAAACCAGCATATGAAAATAAAGCGACTACGATTTGCATTTGCGCATCGGCCGAACGGTCACGTTCTTCAGACCTTCAGCGTACAGCAGTAAATATACAGTACAAGAAAGCTTTGAAGCAGGGCGAATAGTCAAGATGTGCTTTGCGTTCAGAAATCGTCGTCCAACATTTGAACCGGATGATCAGAATGAATCGGAAAGAGAAGATGTGATTCGGTTTCTGGCTGTGAGGGACTTTGGTTCAATGTTTTGTTCCTCTGGTTTGAACCAGACTTACATGATCATCATTACAGGTTCAGATAAAGTAGAGATTAGCCTGCTCAAAACTGCATAAACAATGGGTTCCCGTATGAAAACAAACCATGGTTTTACTACAGTCACCTTGGATAAACCATGATATTTTTTGTAAAACTATAGATGATGATAAATCCACCGAAAATCATGGTTAATACACTTTTACTATGGTAAAACCATGGTCTTTAAGGGTTTATGGTTTATTTACCAATAACGTTCGCTGACTTCACGTTACTGTTTACTTCTTCACAAATTCAAAGTTGAAATTCCATTCAAAAATCACATTTTCAAAGTGTATTACATTTTTGTATAGAATGAAAAGTTTAGCAATGTGCAATTTTTCAAACAAGCCCAAATTTGTGTAAATCTGAAGAATAGAAACATCATTTAGAAAAAAAGCTTCTATTTTAACAGAGTAATATATTCTTGCACATTTCAATATTTAGACAAACCCAGAGTTGGTTCGTTTCACAGCATTTAAGTGTTTTCATGGGAAATAAGAGCTACTGCTAATTCTTACTTATAAATCATTTAAAGCCCCAATTTAAAGTGCCACACGATCAGCCTCGCAATAATGAAACAAATGTCAACATCGTTCAGCTCAGAAGCTTTCTAACACACAGGACTCCATCTCCGACACGTTAAAAACACACAGACACTCCTGAAGCGTACACAGATTCATCTCATCACAAGTGATCCTGGGTTAAGGCACCGATAGAGGCACAATTACTGACGGCAAAGTCTGAAGCTGAGAAGTTGAAATTCACCACAATTCGGCCAGTCTGAGGTCACGAGAACACATCTCACCTGAACTGAGATCAACACAGAAAAAAAAGAACAGACGCTTCTCATTCAAACACAAACACAATGACATTTAAATAAAAGCGTGAAAAGGGTTCCTTGCAGCATTATTTTTCAGTCAAAGATTCTTGAAAGTACTTTTGTGCAACCAAAAGGTTTTGTGGATATTAATGGTTTTGTATAGAACCATATAACCTGACAGAGAACTTTTTGGGAGCTTTTATTTTTATGAGTATGTAACGGTGTCTTAAAGGGATACTTCACCCAAATTTTTTTATTCTGTAATCATTTACTCACCAAGAGTTGTTCCAAATATGTATAGAGAAAGATATTTGGAAGAATGCTTAGAACCAAACAGATCTTGCCTCCTATTAACTCCCATAGTAGGAAAAAATACTTAATCGTTTTTTTTTGTTCTGTTGAACAATAAAGAAGATATTTTGAAGAATGTAGGACAGCAAACAGTATTGGGGCACTTTTGACTGCCGTTGTATTTTTCCTGATGATGACAGAATGTTTATTTTTGGGTGAAGTCTCCCTGCAATGGTGACATTTCAAACCGAAATTGTTGTTTCTTTGTAGTAAAATGGAAAAGAGCAGTCACCATGTTGTTTTTTGCAAACTGATCACCATTTGAATAACCACAGTTTTACTACAAAAAACATGGTAAGTTAAGCAAAACCATGGTTGGTTTAAAGGTGTTTTTTCTTTGTTGTAAATCCACGGTGAGTTTTCATCACGCTCAATCACTCGAATGGAAAAGATCTCATTCTGCTAACTGTTCTTTTCATCGTCAAGCAAATGTTTTTAACTACACAACGATTATTCAATAATAATATGGTCCATATGCTTTTAATCTTCATGCAATAACTTGAATAATCAGAAGTTTGTTGTGTTCGTGATCAATGACACACGCACACCGGCATTCACGCGCTGGTTTAGGTGGTTTTATCCAATATAAACGCTGTGATGTCACAAAGATAAAAGCCGCAGATCATCTGGCACTGAGAATATCAGGTCCACATTAAAACTAAAAAAGCCGTAAGAAAAACACAAGAGTCATGTAAGTGATGGTTATAAACACATCACTCATCTGGTGGCTTGACGAACAGAAAGTATTGCACACAGAAGCCTGTAGACTATTCACGGCCACGCCAGCGGTCGATCTACTGTATAAAAATAAAATGAAAATACTGGCACACCAAAACATCCTTCCCGTCTCTCCTGGGAGCAAAAGCAAGCACCAAAGCGGCCAAAAGCATCAAATGACCGCAAACACAGTGTTTTTGTCTCTTAACACCGGACCGGACCGGGATTGTTTTCCTCATGCACATCGCCTTTCCAACTCTCATTCTGAAACGCTCATCCCAAAAGGTTGCGAGTGAAAGAGACACATGTAAGGATAGTCCAATGCGGAAATTCTCATTAAGCCCAGAAGAAGGTCCATCCGGACCCGTGGATGCTATACGACCGTCTCCACGCCCATGAGTTTAGGCGTGAGTATACGTGGAGTGACGCCGTTATTAAGATCTTCTTCAAACTCTAAAAGTTGACCCATGAAGTTGAGGTTGGGGGAGATGATGGGCCGCCGAGACTTGACAAACTTGTATGCGTCTGTCATGGTCATCCAAGTGTGCTTCATCAGGTAAGCGATGATGATGGTAGCGGAACGTGACACACCCGCCTGGCAGTGAATGAGGAGCCCCTGACGGGCCTGATGAGCTTCTTCTGTTGACAACAAAACAAAAGACTTTAGATCTCAAAACCCTCTGTGAAATAAAGAGCACGAGAAAGATGTCGTACCTATATACTCGAACGCCTCCTCAAAGTACTGCCGCAGGTTCTGTTTGTTGCTGTCGGTGGCCGGCAGACGTTTGTAGTTGAAGAGGCCGAGGTCATAGTGATAGAGCGGCAGATGGGTGGTCACGTTGAGGATGTAACCGATGTTCAGCCGCTGCATTTGTTCCCGGTCTTGAGAGTCCCGTTCGTTGCCCAGGAACAGGAAGGGAAGGATGGCGGTCAGCTCTGCGTTTTCTATATCAGGTGTGGAGGGTAAAGAATGAGGTAGCGCCCCCGACAGGCCTGTGGCGGTTCTGCCGTCCTGCCCTTCTGACGGCTGGAGAGAGTGTTCGCAGAGATCCTCGTGGCTCTGTCGAAAACCAGCGAGACCTCCTGAGACAGATGAACAAAAAGACGTTAACGTCTGATGCACTGTTGACACAATTGAAACTATGAAGAGTTCTATGGTTTTATCGTTTGGCACACCCATGTGGAAGGATTTGTAATGAATAGTTATAAATTCATAGGTAGACGATAATAGACGGACAAGCTCAAACGGCTCTTTAAAAGCAGATGATCCGTCTCTCGATCACAGTATTGATTGTTTTTCCATTTGGTAGTGAACGGAAATCGTAATCAAATGAATGATAATGCTGAATATTATTCTCATACTCATATTCAGAATGATCAGATAATAGACGTTTGGTGTCAAGAGCTGTTTAAGCTTCAGTAAATGAATAAAAATATTGTATATGAATATCTTTTTAACTAAAATATATATATAAAATAATAATAGACGTATATAATATATTAACTCAGATACCACAGGTACGTCTATAAGATGTCTGCTAAAGATCTGGAAAACATCTGATAACCGTCTTAGAAAGGGCAGTTTTACATCCATTCTTAATCATAAACATCTTACAGACATCTTCTGGATGAGTATGACATCTGACAGTAGACGTCTCGGAGACGTATTGCAGATAAGCAAACGTTTAAAAAATAAGCCAGACATCAAATAAACGTCTCCCAGATGTACAGTATGTGTGCTATCAGGGAAATATACGTATAATATAATACTTTAACAATACATATAATATAATATGTACTTGCACAATGTAGATTTTGAGTTCAAACAGTGTCAGTTGGACAAAGCCTAGCTGGTAAAGTTGACAGAAGTTTTAAAAAATCTTTGCATTTATTAATTAACTAACATGATGGTAACGTGTTAAGCATGTCAACGGTTTTTGGCATTAAATAGAATAGAAAAGTTAAATAAAGGTCTGTAGTGTGATGCTTGTCGACTCGTCTTTATTACCCACACGAGCCCCACTCGTCATTAAGCAAACATAAGTTATAATCCGCAAACAAATTTCAGCAAACAAGCAAACATTAAGTGTTTAACTTGTCACTAGACATCTGAGCATCCTCAAATAACATTAATCTGATGAGCACACAGCGGAAGATATTGTCTGTTAAATATCAGTTGACAAAATGTGAACCTGCAGCACCTGTTTATCCATCACTTTACATCTCACGCCCGGGGGCGGACTGGGAAGCAAATACGGCCCTGGACAAATGTTGTTAACGGGGGGGGATGCAGGGGGTGGAGCTGCATGTAACGTGTCCGACTCGCTAATGCCTTCGCATTGCGTGCATTGCGCCCATTGGGACGGCCGATCTGGACTTTGAGAGAATGTCCTACTGGTCAGTCCGCCCCTACTGGCGTCTGCACAGACAACAACAAATGCTGACATCATCTAACCGCAAATACCTGTACGCATCATCTGTCCGTCTAAGATAACAATACACTTAACACAACAAGCATTTAACACACTGTAACAACACTGAATGTCAATCTCTTTCCAATAGTCATCAACTTTCTTTTCAGCGTGTTGAGATTCAGTTGCTAGGGTGTTCTGGCTGGTTGCTAGGGGGTTGTTTACTGGGTTTGTATGAGCAAGAGGAATAGTTTGTTAACAAAAACCACAAAAAAAAAACATCCTCAATGCCAAATATTAGCACGCCTGTCGTAGGCAGCACGAGCAACATTTGGCTGCTCAGATGTTCTCAAAGTATGCCACTCAAAAACTGGCAAATGTAGAGCGAGCAGATGTAGGAGACGATTCAAATCAGCCTCACGTTCCCAAAAAGACAAGATGAACTTGCATTACATTGAGATCTCCTAACCGTCTCGAAACATCAACAGCAGTAGTCCAATAAAATGGACTTTTCAAGAGATTTCTGACAGCATCTCTAGTATGCTGCCTACACCGAAGGGCCCTAATAAGTGAACACAAATAGAGACTTGAACCAAAAAAAAGCTTTTAATACGAGTTTGAAAGTGATTTTGCTAGTAAGCGTACAGTATTGTATTGATACTTTTCAGCATTTAATCAATAAATTTGTCTCATTTGCTTTCAATACTCCTCACAAATAACTTTTCAGAACAACCGTGCGTTAACCGAGCAGCGAGATGTTGCCGTCTCCCTTTGACAGCCGTGTGTCTAGGATCTCTTCAAACGCTGTCTAAGCGGTCAGTTTACTCAGGTTTGGCACAGAGCCGCGGCGCTCTGACACATCTCTGCTTGCTCTCGGCGGCTGACGTGCTCTGCCCTCCGCTCTCCAAACATGGGAAAGATGGTTAGCGTGTGGAATGCGAGCGGTTCTTCACCATCAGCTGCTGGCAGGAGACACGGGAGCGCAGGCATGCGGTGGCACATGGCCCTCGCTCCGAGAGCTCAGCCCAACAGAGCCGTGTGTCCCGTGTCCCTCTGTGACAGCAGCTGCGTCTGCATGTATGTGCTGGACTGGACATGAATGGTCAACAACTCCAGCCTTCCACCAAATCTACTGAACAGATAACGGGTCGGATACACGTTTCATTACTGAATCTCTGTTTTTCTCACTGTTTATGTAACTATTTAAGAAATATTTTAAGTGTCAACCTTACTATGAAAAAAAGTCATTTTTACCAAAGGTTTTACTATGCTAACAGCACAGATATTAACATTCGGTGGTACAAATATCCATTTGAGGTCTCTCTTTAAGTTTTGAAAATATTTATTTTATTCTTAGTGCATGATTTTTCTTAGTCAGGTGCCATTTCAGGATTCTCACATCCATAACGGTCCATATAAATCGTCATTAAAGGGCACATGAAAATGAAAATAAAGTAATATTTAGAAGTATATAATAATAATAGTAATAGTAATAATAAGTAGTATATTTTGTTCTATACAGAGTCTTCCCTTTGCTATGTGTTGAGTATTATTGCTTCAGTTTCGTGCATTTTAATTCACAAAAATGTGTCGTCTCCCAAAAACGTGTCCTTTTTTGTAACATCCATAACGCGTTTATTTCCCTTTTCCCCTAAAAAAGAACATTCGTTCATAGACTGACATTTTTCTGATGTTTAGACTATAAAATATAAACAATATGATTCAATATATTCGTAACATATACATTCCATGAGCGTTTTTTTTGTCACATCCTTAACGCAAAATGTCAGGTCCAGACACTTCTTTAGATTTATATGTGATTTCTTTTCTTTTAGCCATTGAATATATAATTTACTTAAAATTACACATGCGTGTGTGTTTCATATATAGATCATCATTATAGACAAATACACACATATTATTATACGTATTAGTCGCGACGAATGGTTTGACAGCACTATGAATTTGTTCGGTGTCACGCCACAGACAGCCAGAAATAAACTAAACATTTAAAGATTTGTGCAAGATTTCACAGTCACCAGAATTTCTGCGAAACATCCACACAATCTCATAACCTGACCACACAGAATGAAAACCTTACGTGGGTGTGAAGATGGCACAAGATACCGAAAAGAATGATTATTTTAAACTATTGGTTCAAAAATTCCAAGCTAGGTAACGTCTTGAGTAATGTGTCAGAAGGCGGCAGTCTCTTTGAAAGTGCAGAACATTCATATGCCATCGAAGTAAAAGTCATGTGTAGAAATGAATAATTCAACAAGTTCTGTTTGTGAAGGCTTTAGTGTTTGTGATATTAAAAGAGCCGCAAACGAGTTACTAAATAAAGTCCTTCAGTACAAACCTACACACCAAAACCCTCAAAAACAAACTTTCATTTGAGAGTAGGAGCTGATTCTCACCTTTAAGAACGATGGGGTTCTTTCCTTCCCTTCTCAGAGACTCCAGGACCACGTGCAGGGGCTGAGATGGCGTTAGGCGCCCGGGGTCGACCGTGGAATCGTCGTACACCACCAGTTCTTTGGAAAAAATGCCCTTGAAGGACTCTTTACTCTGCCGACAGGAGATGAGGTCCAGCACCGTGATCTTGCCCTGCTGGAGTCGCCTGCGACTGATCTTGTCAGAGCAGTTGATGTGCACCGCGCCCCTGATATGGCTCTTGTTGAAGTCCATGAAGGGCCGACAGTCGATGATCACGGGCACGGTTCCCACGGGGTGGCCGGCCGGGCAGTGCGTCAGCTTCCTCGCCAGCTCGTTGGGGTGGATGACCCGCATGCCGCCCCTGGCCACGGCCGAGGTGAGACTGGGCGCGCTGTACGCCTCTCCACGGCCCGCGGGGGCGTCGCCATAGCCCACTCCCGAGTTCAAGTCCGGGCTGCTGGCGCTGACCTGGCTCTGGGAGCGCGTCTGGCCGTCTTTCTCGTAGGTGGTCACCGTGCAACAGCTGGCACTGCTGCATCCACACGTCAGCGAGCGCGTGGAGCCGCCGGATGAGGGCATATACGAAAGCTTGGTCGCCTGGATCTTCACCACGGTGGTGCTGCTGCTGCTGATGACCGTCGCCTTGCCGACGGTAGCGACGGTGCCTACGGTGGTTTCCAGGTAGCTGGTGTCCAGGCAGAGTCGGAGGTCCTGAGGTCTTATAGGCCTTGGCAGCGCCACCACAATTCTGTCGTCGAGTGGAGATGGAGGCATGGAGAGACCTCAGAGGACAGGCGCTCCAAAGAGAACTCAGACGTCCGGGATGGAAACAACGGGAATGAGTTGAATGGTGCTCTGAGAAAGACGGGAGAAAAGACGTATGAACATTATTGTCAGACGTTAAAGTAATAGTTCACACAAAAAACGAAATCTGGTCGTAAATCTGTATGTGACGCTTCATTCATTGGAACACGAAAGGAGATATTTTGAGAAATGTCTCCGTGGTTTTGTGTTTCAGCAATGGAAGCCAATGGAGACCGGTGTTGTTGATGATCAACATTCTTCAAAGTATCTTCTTTCGTGTTATGCAGAAGAATCTCACGCAGGTGATGAATAGACAATGACATCCGACGCATCGCTTATCGAAGGCAACTAAATTCAGTCATTTGTAGATTTGGGGCGAACACTTTTTGGGGCGAATACTTTCTGAGGCGAGAAGCTCCAGCTGCACACCACTGCATCACACAGGAAGTGTACAGTCTGTCCTCGCTGCACAAGATTCATTGAACCGTCACATATCCAGAACGCTTATCAAACATGCATCTCATCCCCAAGACCGTCTCCCTGCGTACCAAACCGAATTGCTGACCCCATTAAATTCAAAAGAGCACCCAGCCCGTTCTCCGGCACGGCATGTGGACGTGCCGAGAATAAAATATGGAAAGGTTCTGCATCTACGGCCAGACACAAGTCATTATTTCATGTGGCGACAATGTAGATGTACAGATCTCTATAAGGCACACCAGTGAAATCTGTCTGCCGCACATCACACCACATCTCTGTGCAATGATGAGAAATTAAGTTTTATATTATAGAAAAAAACACATTCTTATAGTCAGCCGGTTAAAATGTCATATACATTATAATAAAGACTGTCCCATGAGTTCATATATTACACAATAGATATCAATACAGATTGCAGGTCTCAGAAATATAGTTTAATGTCAACTAAACTCTAAACAGAAGAATGTGACTAGAAAATATCCATTCTGTGATATTTGTTACACATGTATTATAATAACGTTGTAATAAAAAGCATCGTGTGTTTATATATATGTTCCACAAGCAAAATCTGTGCACTACTAAGCAGACTAAATAGTGCGATATCGGACTTACATTAAACGTGTTTATCGGTCTCTTCCGGTGTGTGAAGTCGGTAAGCCGGTCCCGGAGTCCCGCAGCATTTTCCTCCCGTGCTGCTTTGCTCTCGTCTCGTTTAAAGCTCGAGTTTGAGTTTCTAGCGGGTCCGGGTCGGCTGTCACTTCAGACTGACGCGGGTCCGAGCCAATGACGCGCCGCACTGCCGCCGGTCACCGGAGCGCAGGGTGATGTCATCGACAGCCAATCAGACGAGAGCTCGCTGGAACGGGGTTCAAGACGCGTCACGCGCAGATTTGGGGGCTGTTAAATCATTTATAATCATTTAATAGGTGTGTACGACTTCGTGTGGCGTTGCGCAGACCAATCGCCGTGTGACAATGAAATATCGCGAGAGCGCCACCGCGCAACTTTGATGTCATACGCCGATCGGTCTGCGCAGCACGGTAAAATGACATTTAAATGACAACAACACCTGACTCTAATGGTATAATAAAACAGAGAGGTGAAGCTGGCTTATAAAATGATGCTGCTACTGTGTTTTTGTACAATTTTAGCAGAAATACTGTATAAAAGATGCATTCATCTAAAAAAATTCAAACAAAGCAATGGGCTATTTTTCAAAATTGTTTATAAGACATTTACAGACATCCTTACATATAATATTAAACAGACGTATAGACGTATATAAATTATGAAAGTCTGGATACACATGATAAGTGTGAAATTAAACAAATTTATAATACTTGTACAACACTTGAATAAATAATTCATACGTATTAACATATATTATACTACTTTAAAATGTGTTGCGTTAATGTTTACAGATAATTATTTTCTTAATGGATTCAAATAGTTAGAAATGTCATCAAACAAACAAATAAATAACTCATATAATTGAGATTATTTTTAAAGATCTGGAAGAATGTGGATTTTCATAAAGTCCCATCATCTGTTTCAATTCGGCGTGGGCCGGTTTAAGATGTTGACAGTATGATAACCTTTAGCAAAAGTGTCACGGGTTCTCGGTATTGCGACTACAACAGCAAAATGTGTTATTTTCAAATGTCTGCGTATACAAACAACAACTTTGCACCTGGGCACAAATACATTTTAGTTTTAATCATAGAACCTATTTAGTCAGGTAAAAATAAAGCCTGGAAATTATAATACTCAAAAAATATATTTTTGTCCATATATTAGGGCTAAACATCAAGCATTGCATTACATGACTTATGTATTTTTGTGTAAACACAGCTCATACCTTAGTGTTTTTTAAACCTTGACTCTTTCAAACCTCGGTATACCTTGGAACCGGTATTCGGCCCACGCGTAGTTTCACTGCTCTCTCAAACACACTCCTGTGGACCAGAGAACTGACTTTATTAAGCCCATGACTGCAATTCATAACTTGAATTTTTATGGGAATTTGCTTTTGTCTCTCATCTTGTGATGTGACATGTTATAGTGCCACAAATGCTCTTCTTGAATCATTTGTAACTAATAAAAGAAGCAGATACAATAGGACCTTTACTCACGGTTTCAGAAGCAAGTGATATCCGGGGTAAAACTCATCTGTGAAACAGGTTCTTAGAATGACTGTTATTCATTTGTAAAGGAGACGTACGTTCAAACAGATTTATATCAATAAAGCACACACATAAATCTACATGTAAACAGTCCCAGCAGCTTTATGTGTGTAATAAATAAACACTGACATGCGCATTTGATATCACAATTAAATAAAGAGGTGATGTCAGATCCCACAGTCTGCTAAAAATGATCTGAATATATTTAGATAACCGCACACACATGTCAGTGGAAAAACTGACGTTATGCGGTGTGATATTTAGAAGCTTCGAAAGAGGAAGTTATGCAGCACTTCCTCTTGTGCAGAGGTGTTTAACCTTCAAAAAATCTACATCACCCAACTCATGGGCTCAGATGAAATATCGAGATTTGTAACCATGTTTCCAAACAATTTCAACTTTGATTTTGGTGAATTTTTAATCAAGCACATCGCAATGAAATAAACATTAAACAACTACACCAGAATGGTTGAAACATGGTTGCAGATTTTATCTTTACTGAGCTTTACTCAGTAGACTAGTTAGTAGGAGCAAATGTTGGTAATTTAGGAGATAAATGCGCTTAAATATCAGGAAAATGGAAATGTTGCAATGCAAATGGATTTAATATTCCTTATGTATGATATCATTTAGTGTGATTCAGTTGTGTGGGAGGCGTTTGCTTGACCGACGAACAACATCTTGCTCAATATCACCGTTCAGATGGTCGTGAGCAAAACAGCCACACGTGCCTCTCGCATATTACAATCCATCTGTCTAATGACTCTAAATCTATTCCAACGGCCTTAGGGAGAATGGAGAATTTTATATTTTGGAACTGTTTTGCAATGGAAATCACTTTGTAAAAGCAATTTTTTCAAATGTCACTGGGCCCATTTGGTACAGTTATAAATATTACATATTCATAAACATATTTAAAAATAAATCTACACAACTTCTATATCATTGGAAAGCTCCTAGAATTTCCTTCTTATATATAATGATGAAATTTATAAATTTATAATTTGTATGCAGTAAACCATTGGAGCCTATATGACACCTAGTGGCAGCTGTTGGTGTCATGATTCAAATGATCCCAGAAACCAATTTTTTTTATATCAGCTTGAAATTTGAAGCAAAACTTGTTCAGAAGTATACCTTTCATTTCTGGTGTTTTTTTATGAGATTTTTATTTTTTTATGTTTAATTATTATTTTATTATTATCAATGTACAATTAAACTGCTATTACTATTTTTATATTTCATTTTTCAACAGACACATTCACAATAAAGTATAGAATCTCTTCTTTAAAGAAGACCAAGATTCGGTCTCTAGACAAAAGCATTTTAGAGTTACACTAATTTAAAAGTTCATCACTTTTTAGCCTCATCCTCGAAAACGGGGATTATGGTCAAGGGGTTAAAACATATTTATATCATTTTGCAGTAAACAAAGTGGAAAGCATGCCGCTATCTCCTTTGTCTGACGTCAGATCCCAGGCTTCTGATTGGCCAACACAGCTTTACAGCTAGGTTTTTATCGCCACCTGTTGATTCGGCATGCATTTGAAAGTGCGTTTTTTGCATTTTCGTGTGGATGCAGGTTTTTTTTTAAACAAGGCAGGAAAAACATTTGTTTTTTAGGAAAACGAACCTTTATAAAAAATACCCGTGTTCGTCTGAACTAGGCCTCATACACATGTCAAGTTTCATTGCTTTCACTGAAACAAACTGCTCTTGTTGGAGAAAACCTGTTTATAACATACAGATCTACAGATGATGTCATTAAAGCAATAACAAGACAAACCAATTACTTCAACGTTCTCAACTTGACGTTTATTTTCCAAACCAACCTTTCTATCCAAAACATAGTTATAAAGTTGAATGTATCTAAGGAAGGCATTTCTTGGCATCATTGTTCTTGTTTTAGAATCAACCGTAAATTTGAGCAGGGTATTGTCAGACAAACATGTTTGTTTGAAAGAATCTTTTGTGAAATATAGCCGGCTTTATAAATGCAGCATCTGCGCCCTCTCTTGGACATATTTAAAGCCGTCGGCAAACTTCTTGTGAACAATCCACATACAAGATCTGGAAATCTTATAATCTTCATGTTTATCATGAAGAGGTGCTCCCCAGCACAGATTCTTTTCCCAAATGCTTAAATGAATTTATGATTCGGACCCGTTGACATCCTCTGTGTGTACTAAAAAAAAAAAAAATTACAGGAGAGTCAGTGATGGCACTTGAGAACACACAAGTTATAAGAAATGACATAAACAAAGGCTTTGATCACATATTTTTCACCTATAGTGTAAGCAAAATGTGTAAAAACATGCTCTCGATTGTAAACAACACACATGTGTTCACGAATATAGTATCATGATATTTTGAATGAATATCATGATATTTTGAATGAAATGTAAAAATTATTTTTCAAAACATTAAAAAATTTTGAATAATGTTTTTTGTGTTATAAACTGATAAATTGTCTGTCGCAGCAAAAATAAAACACACAATTTAAATAAAATACTTTTAACTTTTAAATAAAATTAAAAAAACTAGGTCCTAAGTGAGAACAGTTACAATTAAAATATTGCAATATATTTTAACACCCCAAATTGATACAGATAAATGACCGCATAGTGTTGCCAGGTCCCGTAATATTTAAAGTACTTGATCTTTCGGGAACATTTTAAACGGTTGTTGTGGTTCATTTTTCTTGCGAGTTAAAAGTGGAATAATGTTCTACATCCGATGTTGATTATTGGGCTTTGCGAGGTCATTCGAGCTGGTTTTCGGATCGTTTTGAATGGCCATTGAACTGGATTTGTTACACAAATCGGGAAACACTAGCTGTGAACAGTTCTGCTGAAAAACATTCTTTGAATGTTATTGCAACGTTTAGGGGACATGTAAACTGCACTATTATAATCTGCCATTAGATTGAATTCATTCTGATTGGCGAAAATGGGTGAATGTAAACAACCCCTGAGACAGATTTATCATCAGGTGTAAACAGGACCAGACGTGTGATGTAATAATGGCGTGTACGGTACTTACAGTCTTCACCCAGAAGCTTTAAAACTCTCTCCTTGATTCTCCAAAGTCTGACGTCCTTCTGTGACTCCATCTTGATGATGTAAGGTCTGAAGTGAAAGGCCATCCACAATGATCTTCTGACAGCCCATTCCTCTTTCACCATATTATGGCTGCGTCGTAAACAAAATCACCAGAAATAACGCTTTAGAGGTTTAGTTTAGTTTCCAATAACACATGCTGCAGACGATGCCAACACATACTCGTTCTTGGGTCGCTGCAGGATTTTCAGAAGACATTTCCATGCATCCCTGTCACATTTCCAGCTGGAATACTCAAGAAGGTCCATACAAACGAGGAGAGCTTCTTTTATAGCAGTCTCTTGATCTGGAGAAGTAGAAGAAAACTCTCACATCTGCCCTCACGTTACACATTTCAGTACAATGCTGTCGTTATTAGATGATTGACTGAATCAATGAATCGCTAATAAATCAGAACTTCTCTGTCTTAAAAGACAGAAAATTATACGTAAGCATACAACAACACACAGTTTGAAATAAAGAAGTTGATTTCTCTTCACGTACGTTCTTTCAATAGAAGAGAGCAGAAGTCTAACATCAGCTTGTGACTCGGGACAACAGAATGCAGAATCTGAAACACACACAGATGAGGTTCTATTCATCTCCAACATTCAATACTTCCGTTGGTAAGTCGTTCGTAATGATCTCACACCCGTAATGATGAGATGAGTCCAGATGGTGGAGCGTTGTGTCTCTTGAGGAACTGATATAGATAGACGTGAGCGTTTGGGTTCGATGGGAATTCTTTGTTGTAGGCGTAATTCTGCAGAACCTTCAGAGCCTCATCTATACTGTTGTTATGCTCCAGCATCTGCAGGAGACACGACACACAGGAGAGCATGTTTATTGAGCAGTATTTCTCTTTTTTTTTATTCACATCGAAGTGCGCTGCTCACTGTAGAGAGAAGTCAGGAGGAAAAAGAGCTTTGAAAAAATTCAAACAGAGAAACATCTTTAAGGAACTCAAAGTAAGGTGATGTCTCACAGTGATGTAACTCAACACAAAGGGGTCCCAGATTCCCGGTTGCTTTATAATCTCACTGAGAGTCACTGAAGCTTGTCTGAAGTACATGGAGATCTCATGCAAACTGCGGACGTCCTCTGAAATAACACAAAAGTTGAATGGTTAGATTTCTTCCTATACAGAATGTGAAGCCGTGTTGAATGTTTCCCCATCTTGGGAGGATGGCTGCTAGTGTGTTCAATGCATTGTTTTGTTTTCCTTGTTTGATGAGGAAATATAACTTTATGTTAAAAACTGCAATAGCATTATGCAGAGTCAAAGCCCCGTTTTTTTACATGTTCGATTTCTCAATATGTCAAACAAAATAAGTAATGGTACATATCATAACAATATCAGTAGATCAATATCAAGGGAGTTTGATCCTCCCAAGATGGCGCCGCTGCAACATGCAACACAGGGCGTGACGTCAGCTTCACATTCTCTATTTGAAATAAAACACAGTTGTGTTCTAGTAACCATTTTCAACTAAATCAAAGCAATTTAGAAACGTTCCTTAAATTAATAATGAAACTCCAGACAAACGCTTGGTTACACAACCGTAATAAACACCGTCGGGCAGTTTTGTTAGTTGATAGGTGAGATCGCAATGTTAGTGGGACACAGCAGCACGACCACCACAGAATCAAATGGAATCACATGCAGTACAGGACAGTGTGAGGGTTAAAATCTCTGACCTGTTTCTGATGTGGTGGATATCTTTTTGCTCCAGATGAGGTAATCCAGAAAGCCACAGTAAGCATGGATGAGTTTCATCTCCAGAGACTGAGCGTCCGTCCGTTTGCCGTACCTCCAGTGACTTGCGCTGGACAGCTGTCGCTTGGCTTCATCCGACTCTCCGTTCAGCAGGAGATGAAACGCTTGTTCCAAACAGATCTATAATATACAGTTGAGAGCACTGTTATTGCAGAGCTAGGATTGAGTTAGATCAAGCTGTAAAGATCTAGTAGACATCCTGACTTCTGTTCACGAACCAGTTCAATTCTTACCTTAGCATAGTTTGAGACCCCTGCATTTTTCATAATTTCATACACAGCATTAAAATCATCAATGCTGGCATTAGCGAGATGATGTAGAATCTCTGCGCCGAGTCTCCAAATGACCTGGAGGACAAAAACATGCAGAGAAACTCAATCTTCATGTTGAACATTGAATCCCACATTTATGAAACTCACCATCAAGTCATTTTAAACGGGTACATGTTTCTTACTTCTGCAGAACACAAAAGAAAATATTTTAAGGAATGTTGATAATTAAACAACATTGATCCCTATCGACTTCCCTCGTGTAAACACAAAACCGTTGAGACATTTCTCAAAAGATCATCTTTTGTGTTCATATACAGATTTTCAACCACATGAAGGGGAATCTATGAAGAAAATACTTCAAGGAATAGTTCACCCCTTATTATACATTATACCAATAAGCCTAGACTTTTGGTGAGAGTCGCTATTCATGGATTCTTCTTTGAATAAGGTATATTTTTTATTTAACCTATATCATTATCATCAACTTTTAACACATATTAACATTAAGAGAAACAAATGAATGAATACATCACGAGTGAGAAGTGCACGGTTGACACTGGTGTCCTCCAGAGTTTGAATGTAAAATGTGAAATATTCTGCAGCCTTCTGCCAGTTGTGATGCAGCATGGCATCTCTGATGATCTTCAGACACTTTCTGCTGGATCTACAAAAGCCGGTTTCTTTAGCCTGACCTGAAGAATAAACATATGATTGAATGAGTTTCACAGAGGACCCCAGAAACTGAGCAAACACTACCACTCAAAGGTCCCTTCATATCACTACAACGTTTCTTTCATGATTCTAGAACACGTTTTGATCTAAAGGTGCTACATAGATTTACATTATAGTTTTATAGACAAAAACATAATTGTGCAAAGTTGCCAACACATTATATATATATATTTTACACCTTAAATACTCTTTAAAACGCAAGGTGAGACCTGAAGAAGCTGTTTGATTAAATGACACACAAATACGGACTGCACTAAAGTGCATAAAACTTTTAATTTGTTTATGTATTTATTTTGTTACATCAGTTTTCATAAGTTTACCGTTATCCTAAAATGTGGAAAATATAATAATGAATGAATAAGTGTGAATGGTAGTGTGTTCTCACGTCGCATTACCGTAGTATATGCGTGGTGTTTCAATGTGAAGCGGGTTTTTAATAATCTCCTCGTTAGTCGTTTCATTCTCTGGAGAGTCGAAATGAGCAGCTGAAATGTTCAGCTCAGCCTCTATATCATCCATATCGAGTACGTTTCTTCAGCAAAAGTAAATATGCTAAAATCATATAAATAGAACCCGGTATACTGTTTTATCACTCATATAAGTTATACAATTTTAGCTTGACACGCCATTAACATGTGGATGTAAACAGACATTTTCTTCTTCGAGTGTTATTGCAGCGTTACATACTGTAGCACAGCGACTCCTATCGGCACCTTGCTGCGATACAGCTACGACTCCAAATTATTCTATAGGCAGTAAAATTTGTTGAGTATCTACATTTTTTGTCTAGTTTTTTGTGGATGTGCCTTATCATTATTTTGTGGTGTCATTTATGTTGTTCCCGGTGCCTTGTGTTGTTGTCTGTGTTGTTCACTATCTTGCATTGTACAGTTAAGCAATAAAATAAATACAAAGCCATCGCACAGCGGCACCTGTCGGACTGGAGAAGAACAACACGCGTGGTGCAAGGCACCCGTTTTCCATTTAATGAACAAAATGTATGTGCTACACACCTTTAAGGTATGTTGTAGATTTGAAAAGAATACAAGGCCTTTATTTTCATATTTTTATTATGAACAACAAAATAAGAAATTGCTTCCAACAGTTTTAAACCCCCCAAAAAAACAGACAAACATGTGTTGGGGTCGAAACAGCATTTTTGAAATCAAAAAGAAAAAGTAAGGAAAAGTGGTGGTGATGGTCTCAGTAGTTACAAAAATAGGCTACTCCAATACAGAACATTTGTCTATAATTTCATCGATTAATAGGCCTACACAGAACGCACATGAATCGTTTTCCCAGTTAAAGAAGTGATGGATGAAAGTCATTGGTCTTAGGAAGGACCAGGAGGGATAAATATTGCTTACTTATCTTATTTGCATGGACACTTCTTCGCTGAAATATTGAAGAACATATGAAGAATTTGGTTCCAAAATGAGATAACTAATTTAAGACATTTTCTGTAGCAGTGGTAAGAGCATTGCGTTAACATCGCAAGGTTGTGGGTTCGATCCCAGGGGATTGCAAATAGCTATGTATAAATGTATAGGATAGTACAACGAAGTCGCTTTGGATAAAAGCGTCTGCCAAATGCCTAAATGTAAATGTAAGACATGATAACTAAACAAATACAGCTAACTAACACAATAAAACACAACGCAAATGAAAACATATTAACAAACATGTTTTATCTCATTTTGAAACCAAACTCTTCATGTTTTCTTCTCACTTTACCAGAGTCACAATGTTTTGATATCACATTTCTGTTTCACTGTTTGCTATTAAAATGTACATCTTCAATGCAAAGGTGTCATTATAAAATCTCTAATCTGCCACTGAATATTAAATGTATCACACAAATCTCTGTACTAAGGTTAGGTATTGAAATATTGCTGTACTGAAAGTGTTGTGTATGGCACAGTTTGTGTACATGTTGTTGTGGACGTAATGTTGTGAGCGTTGTTGTTTACTGCATACACACAGCGGTGTTGAGATGATGTTTTGCTGTACAGTACGTTGAGATGCCATTGTATTGGTGTATCTGTCTCTTTAAGTGTTCTGTAACATGACTCCAGTGGTTTTCTCCTCCTCGTTGAAGCGGCTCAGAACCCGATCTGCTGACGTGTCGGCTGCACGCACCGCGGGACTGCAGCCCTCGAGTCTGTCAAACATGGCCACACTGAATCCGTGTTTTTATGTTTTACCGCTTCTGGTCCACGCGTGTTTCGGTGAATGGGGCGGAGAGCGTCGTTTCTCAGACCTGAAGCGCTGCGCGGATGAAGAATGCAGCAGTGAGTATCACAACGACACTTTGTATCCGGATGGGGGTCTTTAAACTTCAGAGGCGTTGACGTCATAAAGGCCGTTAGAGCGGGATACTGTTACTTTGTAACATCCTGCAACGATAAAAGAGTGTGAGGAAAACGCGTTTATGCACAGATGAGGAATAAGAAGGGTCGTGTACATGAAGCTCGTGCCTGTTGATGTTAAGCCCTCTCGGTTTAGCCGGCGAAGCTAACACCACAAACACCCTATAAGTAAATATTGTAGAGTCAACAGACTATAAAGGGCGGTGCATTAATAAATAATCCTCATAACTCGTGATCACGTGTTGCATTACTTTATAGTAAATGTAAGGTCTGCTTTTAGCTTGTTTTGATGTCGCCAGATGGGATCTGAGCTCCAGAGGCTTTGGTTGGTTGACAAGGTCGTTCTTTAATAACAACCTGCTGCTGATTTGGGTTCAGAGACTTTGAGATGCAGGCGATGAGGGATTGCTATGTGATGATAAGAATGACATGTCTTTAAGAGTTAATATGTAGCCTAGAAGAAAAATGATGCAACGCTATTTCATCACACCAACTTAAAGTTGTCTCCGTATTAAAAACACAAATACATTCAACTGACACACAATTCACCCGCAAAATAATTTACATTTCCATTGTATGATGTTGAGATTGCATTGTGAAAACTGTGCTGGGAATTTACACTTCAAACAGCTCATTCAGACACATTATGGTAATGCAAATGGGGGAGGAGTGAGGCTTTCTAATGAGAGAAGTTTCGTTTTCTTTATAAAATGCAAATTCAACAATAACTGTGTTCTGTAGACACATTGAATCATATAGGTTGAATTCCACATTTATAGGAGAGAATCGAGAGGCTGATGTTATGTATTCCTAATGCACAATGTTTTTTGATTGTTAATAAATGAAGCAGATTATGAAACTTACCTTGTATGTGATATAAGAAGTGTTTATCTTGCTGTCTGTGTGTCTTTAGTGCTTCTCGGCAGAGGGAAGGCCGCCAAGGATTTCACGGGGCCGGACTGTCGTTTTCTGTCTTTCAAGAAAGGGGAGACAATATATATGTATTATAAACTCTCAGGACAGAGGTCGGATATGTGGGCCGGCAGTGTGAGTACACAGTTAATGATCAATCTTTAGTTATTGGTGTGGTTGATGATAGATCTGCAGTGAGACTTGCGTCATATTATATTGGCAATGCAAACAGTTTGTGATGATAGCCAGAATACCCTTATTTATTGATTTAGTTGGGCAGAAGATGTTTGTCTTAAAAGATGATATTCATAAGATACTGACTACATTACAAAACAGATTAGTCTTATTGATACATTTAACAATGCATGTTAAACAATGTGTTAAAATGTTATGTTAGTAAATCCAAAATATGAATCGGATTATAAATTAATATTTTTGTCTTCACACATAATGTGATGTTTCACAGGTTTTAGATTTACAGTCTTATGTTGTGTGACCTCATTACTTGCCAAAATACTTGCTTTGTGCTTGGTCTGCAATCTGAAACCAAAATCTCGGTCTGGACATCTTGCACATCTATCCAACGTATCTTTCTAGCAAGCTCTTTTTTTTGTAGAGTTAGCACTAAATGAATGTTTAATAATATGTTGCAATGCAGAAAGTGGCAAATGACGTATATTATTCTCTTTCTGTGTTTGCATAGGTTGGAAACCACTTTGGTTATTTTCCAAAAGACTATCTTAATGTTAATCATATATACACTGAAAAAGAGTTTGAGGTGCCGTCAGAGGTGAGTCGGTATTGTCCATTTGAATGACGTCTGATCATTTTTGTTGCCATGTTTAAAAAGTAATCGTTCTCTTTTCTTTTTCTTCCAGGAAACAGATTTTGTTTGCTTTGATACTGGCCTGGATAAGTTTGACAGCTATGATATAGATGTGCTGTTAGGAAACTCATTGTTAATAGAAAATGAGAATTTTACAGAAGACTCCAAAGAACCGTCTCATGAAGCTGAATTATCACAGATTTTGTCTGAGACCAAGACAGAAAGTTCAGGATCACCGGTGCATCTTAAAACAGAACCTTTAGATTCAGAATCACATTTGGGAACAGATTCACTTTCAGAAACAAAGTCATTAGATTCTGAATTACCTAAAGAATCAGAGTCTTTAGATTTAGAATCACGTTCAGAAACAATATTGTTCGATTCAGAATTACCTAAAGAATCAGAGTCTTTAGATTCAGAATCACTTTCAGAAACAAAGTCATTAGATTCTGAATTACCTAAAGAATCAGAGTCTTTAGATTTAGAATCACTTTCAGAAACAAAGTCATTAGATTCTGAATTACCTAAAGAATCAGAGTCTTTAGATTTAGAATCACTTTCAGAAACAAAGTCATTAGATTCTGAATTACCTAAAGAATCAGAGTCTTTAGATTTAGAATCACTTTCAGAAACAAAGTCATTAGATTCTGAATTACCTAAAGAATCAGAGTCTTTAGATTTAGAATCACTTTCAGAAACTATGTCGTTAGACTCAGAATTACCCATAGAAACAGATTCTTCAGATTCAGAATCACGTTCAGCAACAACGTTGTTAGATTCAGAATTACCTAAAGAATCGGAGTCTATAGATTCAGAACCACATTTAGAAACAGAGTCAGATTCACTTTCAGAAACAAAGTCATTAGATTCAGAATCACTTTCAGAAACAAAGTCATTAGATTCTGAATTACCTAAAGAATCAGAGTCTTTAGATTTAGAATCACTTTCAGAAACTATGTCGTTAGACTCAGAATTACCCATAGAAACAGATTCTTCAGATTCAGAATTACCCATAGAAACAGATTCTTCAGATTCAGAATCACGTTCAGCAACAACGTTGTTAGATTCAGAATTACCTAAAGAATCGGAGTCTATAGATTCAGAACCACATTTAGAAACAGAGTCAGATTCACTTTCAGAAACAAAGTCATTAGATTCAGAATCACTTTCAGAAACAACGTCATTAGATTCAGAATTGTCTAAAGAATCAGATTCTTTAGATTCAGAATCACTTTCAGAAAAAGAGACTGTAGGACCTGTAGAATCACCCGAAAGAGATGCAGATGGATTCATTTCAATAGATGAGGAACCTTACAGCTTTAGGCCAAAGATAGAAGATATTTCATCAGAAACAACACTGGAATCTGAAGATGAACCAGAAATGCAAGATCCAGAATCGAATGCTGCTCGGCTTCCAGAGATCCCATACAAGCAAGCTAAAATTTCACCAAGCAAAGATGTAGACGTAAAGATGGATCCATCAGATTCTGATCTCTACGATATTTATCATTCTGAGCAGAACCACCAAAGCCACTCTGAGAGACGGACTGATTCAGAGGATGTCACCGAGTCTCCTGTGGAACCTCAAGCATCAGATTCAGAGATAGAGATTAAAGAACCTACCAAAACAGAGGAGGAAAAACCACTACTGACAGCAGAGAAAACACTGGAGATGGTCGAGGAGATTGCCGAGAACGTTTGGTCAACATTTAAAGAAGCAGAGGTCAAAGATGAAACGCAACGATCCCCTGAAGAAATCACTAACGATGAAGACATGGAGACGGTGCAAGAGGAATCACATGTCAAAGATCTCGGTGGCCCTGAGAACATGTGGACAGAGAGCGAAAAACAAGCAGACGCCGAGGGTGAAGGTCAAATCCCCACGCTTTCTCAGCAGCCAGACACTACTGGAGACCCCGATAACACTGGGACCAAGAGTCACGACATCCCACCCGAAGCACCTGTAGAAAGCCACATCGAGAACATTGTCCCATCAGTACATGCAGATGACGTTGCTGACAAAGAAGACCCACAGACGCTAGACACAAACCAGACTGAAACAACAAATGAAAACACTGAAGATCTTCAGATGGTCAACATGAACACAAACGAGAATGCAAACAAAAATACTAAAGACGATGATCCTCAAAACGCTGCTCCAAACCAGAAGAAAATAGCAGATGACAAGATCAAAGAAGCTGATCCGGAGAAGTTCATCATAAACCAGAGGTCCGAGGCGTTGTACAACTCAGAAACGGAGGCTCTGTTAGATGAATCAGATGATCAGATTCGTAAAGTAAAACACAAACTCGTAGATCTGCTCAAAAACACACTAGAATCAGAGCAGCGCCGGGCTGAAGATGAAAAGGACGATGCTGAAGAGCTGTTAGAGGACGAGAATGCTCTCTTCGCCTCGTCCAAATCTCAACATACAGAGGACACACGTGAACCTGAAATCCATTCCGATTCATCGGATGACGTCACAGAAGCAGATGAGGTAAAGCACACAAACGCCAATCAAGATGAAGACGCCTCACAACACAAACATGAGAGCGAGGAGCCTGTATACAGTGACGGTGTGTTGAGACTCACGATCCTGAGAGATCACCTGAAAGATGAAGACATGAAGCGCATTCAGAAGCATCTCGGCCTGAAGAACCTCTTCAAGCTGGAAGCCATGTTTTCTGATCTGGACCAGGAGATGCTGTCTGTCAGGACGTCACAGACGGGCACGGAGGATGCGGAGAACACTCTGGACCAGATCATGGAGGCCTCAGAGAACGCGATTCTCGACGAGACGGAGGAAATACTGAACGAAAAAGAGAGAAGTGCGGCGGAACACGGAAAGCAGAAGGAGCCGGAAATGTACGATTTGGAGGCGACCATTCTCGACTCCTTTCAGGAGATCGTCTTCTCTTTACGACAGAAGCATTCGGCAGCCAAGGACAGCGCTCCTCTCCTCGAGGAAGAACAGACTGGAACAGGTGAGAAGCGTTTCCTTCAGTCTTAAAATCTGCCTTTTTATGTTCAAATCGTAATGCACCAGAACACGTTGCTTGTTGTAGAACAGATCTGTGTCATGTTTTGTTTTACAGAGGAACAGCATGATTCTAGTGTGGCAAAGGATGACGTAGATGTTGACGGTGATGCTGAAAAAGTGGAACCACCTGAAAGTCCTGACCTCCGAGAGGAGCAGAACGAATCTGAAGTCATAGTCAATTCTGAATTAAATGCAAATGCACAAGATCTGTCTCCAAGTCAAGACACGGGCCTCGAGGAGGACGGAGGACACTTCAACAGAAATAAGGATGCTCAGATGGGTTTCGAGGATACGGAGGAGATCCAGAAGGGGCTTCATGCTATTCTGGAGAACCCGCTGGACATCGGACTTCACTTTGAAATGGATCCAACTTCAGGTTTGTAAATGTTTCAATACTAGAATAAAATCTTGGTTGTTTAGTTGTTCAAAAAAACATTTTGCTTGTATTTTGTGTCCGCAGGTTCACTGGAGACCCCGAGCGTCTCTGACTTCCACGACACTGAAACCAACGCTGACATCTCCAGCTCAAGCGCTTCAGATGAACGTTGGAGCCCGCTGCTTCTCGTCAAAGAATGTCTCGGAGTGTACGCAGAAGTTGTGAGTTAAACACGATGTTTAAAGACATTTCTTGTGCCTTCTTATAAAGTGCTGATGGTTTTAATGGAATTATTTGGGAACTCCTGTTTACAGCTGCAGTTGTGGTCCCACAAAAACTACTTTCCTATAGCTATCTCCTGATGAGATATAAATGTTTGCGTCCTCAGACGGCATCGTTCTATATTTGCAGACTTAATAATGCCAACAGCCTTAAAAACAAATATTGATATTAAAACGTTGTGCACCGTGACCATGACATACACATCTGACATGACTGCATGCATGAAAACTGGTTTGACTTCATCACATGATGGTAAAGATCCTGTTTCTTGAGAGTTTTTGTGCATTTTGAGTGCTGTTTTTATCACCGGTGTGGTTTTGGTTTTCTTGATCCTTTTTATGCTATTATGAGGATGTATTGCATTTACAAAAACAAATCTCCCTATGTTTATTTTTAGATATTTTTAGGACGTCATTGCGGTTTACGTGTCATAGGTCTTGAATAGGTTGCTATGGTAATTTTGGCTGTTTGGAAGGAGAAACGTGAATACACGAGTGAAACACAACAGCACTCGTCGTTATATTGCGAATATAATCCAGTTTAACATCAATACATGCATCAAAAACACAACGTCCTCTTATTACAACCCAAATAGATTCAATAATGAACTATATTTATTGCATAGTTTTCGTTAGCGCTAGATCTCCTACAAAACTCCTATCATAAGACCAAACAATCTCTTGTTCTCAGCCAACGTGACCTGATTGACCAATCAGAGAGCGCCCGTGGCATCACGTGACCTGTCAGAAAGCGGAATCGCTTCTCCTCAGGAAAGATTCTTTGCTCAGCGCTTTGCAACGTTGACGTGTTGTAAAGCGACCACCGCTGATCTCAGGACGACATTTACCTAAGCGATTTAAAAACAACTAACTGTTTACCAACATTATTGACTTATTTACAAACCCAAACGTTAACAGATACGAAAGGAAAGCTTGTCAGAGTATTTTAAAGGAGAAAACACCGGCTTTATGAAGTAGCGGCCCGCCATTTAATGCGCGTTCATCGGCTTCAGCCTCGGCGCGTGAGCACTTGTTTACTCTGGTAAACACAGTAAAACGCTTAAAGTGAATGGATTCAGAGTCGAGGCTTAACGTTACCTCTCCATCTTCTGACATGACTTGTGTCGTCTTCACGCAGTCCAGACTTCAGGAAGTAAGTGCTTCTCCTACAGAGTCTCGACGAAGGTGTTTTTATAGAGTGAAATGCATTAGTTTAACTCGTTCAAGAGCTAGTTTAGGTCACGTCATGTGCACTAGTTGTGTAACAGGGCTGGATTTTGACCCGAACTCTTTGTGTTAAGAGTGATTCTCTGATTAAAGTGCAGTTCAGACCACATAAGTGACTCGTTTGAATCGTTGAGTCATTTGTTATAGGTGGCCGTGTTTCGTCAGGGGTGAAAGTCTAGAAAACCCCTTGAGTTGTGGAATAAGGGTCACTGCTTGAACAGCTGACTGATACTTGACATTTGTCAATACAAGAGCTCTGGCATTAAATTAAACCGAGCTTTTCAAAGAGATAGTTAAATCTAAACCCAATTTCTTTCACTCTCATGTGGTTGAAACCTGTGTTTGAGCCTTTGTTCAGTGGAACACAATAGAAGATATTTTGAGAAATGTCTCGGTAGTTTTGAGTTAACACTGTGGAAGTCAATGGAGGACTGATGATTCCAGTTTCATCTGTCAATCATACTTAATGGCTTGCATGCTGGAGTGTTTGTGACACATAACTGTTTTCATTTGTGTCATTCAGATCATCGCTGATCTTCCAGAGGAATGGAGGCCGGGTCCCACTTTCCACGGCGTCCCCTGGGAGCCGGTGCTGGTCACGGCCGCTGTCGGCTTCCTCACGGTCCTGATGTTTTTCTGGAGGACGGTGCTCGCTGTAAGATGCTCACTTTGTTAACATCAGGGGAACATGATGAATGCTCTCATTCTTAAATGTGGATTGAATCAATCTGATCTTTATCTTGGGTTTCTTTTTTTTTGTTTGCAGATCAAAGGCAGGACGTATGCGTGTAAGTCACCTTGACCGTGACGTCTATTTTTGTAGATGTTAATGTTGTGCCGGTCTCGGATTTGATGTTATTTTGTATGTTTGTTTATCAGTAACCGAAAAGCAGCTTGAAAAGAAGATCCAGCAGCTCCTCAGTGAGAAATCCGAAAGCCTCAACAAGATATCAGAACTGAACGCTGGGGTGAGTTTCATTTGAGGGTTTTCACCGATGTCCTGGAAGTCTTTTGATCTTTTGCGAATGATTCATTTTTCTCCTGACAGATGAAAGAACGCGAGGAACAGTTAAAAAGCACAGAGAACACCCTCGGTTCAAGCAAGCAAGACATGAAACAGCTGAAGGTAAATAACAGAGTTCATTTGTAATATAACGGCATGCAGTGTTTATCCCAAACTTACTTCATCTCTGAACTTATTTTGATGAACTAGATGCATCACAAGAAACTCCAAAGCCAGTGTGAGGAGATGTCCGGGAGTATTTCTCAGCTCAACCAGAAGATTGTTGACACACAAGAGGAAAATTCAAGTCTGAATGAAAAAGTGAGGTTTTTTTTCATAGCTGACCATAAATCTCTCATCAGATTCAGAATTAATCCGTTTTGTTTTTTCTTCAACCAAAGATTATCAAAATGCACCAGCGGATTGAGAAATACCAGAAAACTCTGAAGAACTTTGATGATGAGCGTGCGAAGGTAACATCCCTCTCTCTCTGTGTGTATTTAAGGTTTGGGGATGCAAGCAAAACGCAGTCATACGTGAACGTGATTGGTGTGAATTACCATTGCTAACACTGTCAGGTTTGCTGATAAGTTTGCCTGATTTGCTAACAGGTTCACGTCCTCATGGATGAAGCCAAATTCAGAGAGGATGCGCTGAAAGCTCAGGTGAACTGCTTTGAGAAGGAAAACAATGCTTTAAAGGAACGGAAGAAATCTGTAAGTGTTGAGCAGATGTCAGTTCTGATTCTCTCTATTAATGTCAGCATGAATCTGACCGGCTGATGTTCTTCCAGCTGCTGCGTGATGCTAAAGACTGGCAGGAGAAACACGCCAAACTCAGCGAGGACATCCGAGTGTATCACAAATCCCAAAAGGAGCTGGAGGACTCGCTGGTGCACAAGGAAAATGAGATTGACGTGAGTAGAAGCTGAAGTATTTGGTTGTGGATGCTGATAAAGCACACGATACAGTCACCACGTGAACGTAGTAGTGATGTGTTACATGTGTTACTCGTGCAGGTTTTGTCCGGCTGTATTGCCGAACTCACCCGTCTGGGAGCCTGTGATGTTGTAGATTCACAGAAAGATGATGCCAAAATGTCTCACAGAGATGAAGCGGGTAAATTTGCTTGAAATCTTACGAACATAATGTCAGTAGTGATGTTAGAAGAGATGTTCTTCTGTGCTGAAGACCAAACATCTGCTTTTATTCAGATAAGAAGATGGACACCATGAGACTGCGTATCAAACAGATGATGGACGTCTCAAGGGTGCGTCTGGGTTGTGCGTTCGGACCGATTGTTTAAAAATGATTTTGCGCTGCTCCTGTTTCTCACGCTGTTCTCATTTGACAGATTAAAGCCACTCTGAGTGTTGTTGAAGACGAGAGAAACCGCTACATGGAGAATCTTCTCACCGAACAGAAGAGCAGACAAGAGCTTGAGGGTATGACTCATGTCACTTTGAGTCTAAAGGCGGATTTTTACTTCTACGCATAGTCAGGCGCTTACAGAAAGTGTACAACTACGGTGTAGTTCACACGCAGAAGTAAAACATCATCTGTGCCAATCCTCATCCCCTTGTGTTGTGTGTGTCGTTCCAGAGCAATATCAGAAGGTCATGCACGACCAGATGAATCTGAAGAGCGATAAGACTCATTTGGAGAACCAGTTCAAGAACCTGCAGCAGAGGCTGGAGATCACTACTGAGCTGTACCAGCAGAAAGAGAACGCCTTACAGCAGTAAGAAGAAACAAGTCTCACTACATCAGAAAGCGTCCATCTAAGCATCTACAGATCTAAAACTGAAGCTGTGAGGATGATTGTGTGATAAATTCTCCTACAAACTCCCCTACAGGAAGCTGACTCAGGAGGAGCTGGAGAGACGTGAGAAGGAGACCAAGCTGACGGAGGTGGACAGTAAAGCATTGAGGTCAGATGAGGAGCTGAGAGCCCTCAAACAGAAGATCAGAGACGTTGAGGAAGAGATGCAGCAGAATGAACAAACACTGAGGAATGAGGTGAGGGTGCTCTTTATTTCCCTCACAGAGATGATGTCATTCCACATCACTGACACTTGATTGTTGTGATCTTTTCAATCAGGTTGCCATCCAGGAAAAGAAAGCTCATGAGAACTGGGTGAGTTGTGAATCTCTGTTTAAATGTTCATCTCCGGTTTCAAGGTTTGAAAGGCCATGGTTTTAAAACCGCTTACATTTTCTGTAATAGCGTTCCCAAGGTATGAGCTGTTTTTATGTCTCATCAAAGACGGAAAGTCTAGGAATCCATCAGGTTCTGTGCTATTTTGTGTTTTGCTTTATTTGTTGTTTGCTCATCTGCATTCAATCTATTTATGTAAGTGTCATTACTAGAAAGTCATGTTAAAAAAAAAGACTAGAAAGGGGTGCCATGCATTCAAAAAGTTTGGGAGGCACTGATTTAATCTGACATACGGTACATGTTTACTTCTGAGCCAAATATTTTGTTCTGCTTTCAAATAAAATGTATTGTGTTCAGGGATGCACCGATATGTAAATTTTGGCTGATACCCGATAATTCTTTAACATTCCAACCCTATAACCGATATATTGGCCGATATACAGACTCTGAATATTAATATTCCTTAAGACTGAAACAAAAGGCAAAAGTAGTTTAACCAGAGAAAATGATTAAAGATGTATCGGCTTTAATATATGGGCATACATTTTTATTATCGGCTGATAACATAAAAAATTACCATTTTATATATATATATATATATATATATATATATATATATATAACTTTGAGAACAAAGCTTTAGCTGGAAGAAATCATCTGAAAAGGAGTATCTTACAATATAAACGGATACACTTAGTAGTTGCTGTAAACCAGTCAACAGTTTAATAATGACCTGTAACTAAATCATTGTTGCTGTGACACACCGGTGTACTCTGACAGCTGCTCTAGTTCTCAGTTAAATCTCACTACATCTGTGCTCTTGGCTTTTTATTAGCTGAAAGCGCGCGCCTCAGAACGAGTGCTGGTGGAGGAGAGACGAGAGGCCTTGACCCTCCGGCAAAAGTTAGTTTTCATCGAATCAAATATTGATCCACTTTCTGGCGTTCGATGTGAGAAGTCGTTTTTTTGATGTCCTTCAATTGATTCTTCAGGCTGGTGGAGTGCAGCGATAAAATATCAGACCTGGAACAAACTGTGTTCAGAATCAACTCTGCACCTCCAGACCGACACATGCCGCCCATGAGGAGAGGTGAGGACATCAACTTAACGTAGCTCACCAACAGAGCAACTGCTGTATTATCAGACAGATGTGTGCTGTAGAGTAACTCTGTAGAGGACTTTACACAGCTTGTCTGGTAATGACCTCTTTTCCACTTAATAAACACATATTACCAAACATCTCTAATTCTATCCTGAAGAACATTCTGCGAGCCTAGCGACGATAACCAGGGGGCGGATCTTAGCATTGAGGCAGTTTTGTTTAGGTTTCCATCTTCTGTCCTGAAAGCTTATGCAGAAGTTTGCTTATATTTTCACCGGGTCGTCACTTGATTCTCATTGTCCTGGTTTGATCGGAACAGGTGATTCATACGGGCCATCCCCCGTCAGTGGGGGTGCTCCGTCTCCTCCTCTCATGATAGAGGGTCCCGGCCGCCCCCCCTCCGCTCCTGTAGGCAGACGGAGCGACTCGTTTGGTGAGTTTCTGCCGCGTGATCTTCCTCCGAACCTTACCCGACTCCGACCTGCTCCAGCCGTATTCATCTTCATCCCTCTTTTGTGTTGCTCATAACTTAATTTCCTTTATTTGTTCCTCTCCTGAAAGCATCTCCTGTCTTCTGTCCTGATTGCGTTGTCATCTCCTCTCCTATGAACTCCAGCTGTGTAGACCTCAGACTGTCATTCCATACACAGAAATGATCTGATAAGGTTTCTAATCAGTCGTGATCTGTTTCAGGTCCCCGACCCCCCTCAGACCCTCACGGACGCTTTTCAGAGCTCGGACACCCGCTGCCCTCTCGACCAGGTAAACATCAGCACACGTGACCCTTTTACAGACAATCAGAGACATGAAATACTATTCAACTCAATTATTTTCTTATTGTGTTTCTGTGGCGTCACTTTGAATGCTAGAGACACACATTTGAATGCTAAATACACACAATCATTCAATCTAAACTTTATATTAAATGGCGTGTGCCATTGTGTTTCAGAGATGTTTCCTCCCATGACGTCGTCTCCATGTGCACATGATGGACCAATGGTAAAAACTGTGAGATTTTCTTCTGTTTGAGATGTAATGTACATGATTCCAGATCTTAAAAGCGTGGTGGCTGTGTTTGCTCTAAAGCAGACGGCTGCGGTCACTGAGAAGGCCGAGCAGGTCTCATCTGAGCCCATAGAGAGCGTGAGTACAGTGTTTGGTGCTGGGATGGAGAGGGCTGGTTTTTCACGATGGCGGGATGTCGGTTACGCACATATCTGACATGGTTGTGGCTTTAAATCCGCGGTTTTGTGATAGCTAGAAAGTGGATGTTTGTAACACAATGTGGTTGGTCATGATGTGTTTTCACATTCTTATCACCGTGTGGGTCTTGTGCTCTGAAGGTTGTGGTATGTCTAACAAAACTCACGATTGTAAGTAAATCAGATGTTTTTTGAAGCGCATGGCTTGAGCTGGAAACACACTCTGGGCATGAACACAACAGCTTTACGTTAAAGTGTTGGTGCTTACGGTGTGTTTATGGCTCTACTTTAACGTCTTCTGAGGTCGGTGAGCAGGATGTCAGAGTGAAAACGCTTTCAGGACTAAACTGGATTTACTCTCATGTGTTGGTTTCAGCTCTCGAAGTCTCAGAGTCAGGGATCTTTCTTACCATCTCCCATTCGAGATTCTCCTGTACCGCCAATGAATGCCCCATTTAAGTCTTATGGACCGCCAATGATGGGTGGACCCATTCTGCCCAACGGACCTCCTTCTCATATGATCAGACCGCCCAATGGCCATCCTCCCATGATGCCCCCAGGACTGGGCCCTGAGCCACGCTTCAGACCCCCTCCTATGGATTCTTACAGGCCTCCTCCTCCGATTGGCCCATATGGACCCATACCACCGCCTTTTGGTGAGACCCCATCGTTGCACAGTCTAGACAGATCATTTTAATAATAAGTGAATATTTATGTGATATATATGTTTGTATAATGCTCCCACAGCACGAGGCCCACCGCTACGAGACCTCCCGCCCATGGGGCCGCTCCCCCCACTGCCACTAGACCCCCGCGACTTCCTTCCTGATTTTTACGGACCTCGTGGGCTTCCTCCACGGCCCTTCCACCCCGGATCTCTGCCACCCCCTGGAGCGATGGCTCCACACCCGCACGGTGGCCGGGGTTTCCCTGGACCTGCTCCGCTGGTGGCTCAGAGCTCCAGAGATGAGGAGAACGTCACAACAGCCAACAGTCCCCCCACAGACGGCCCCTCACAGGACTCTGGCGGTTCGTCCGTGGCAGAGCCGTGAATGAACTTGAACCAGCTCCACCGGCCTTGATTTATTTTACTGGGTCCTGATTCTTTTCAATATTTCAGCATCAGCTGCATTTGGAGCGGGTGGGTTAAAACAATAGTTTGATTTTGCCATTTTTGCTGAAGCTTGTTTAAATGACACAATTGCGAGGGAAATGATAAGGGTTTTGATTTTATACGTTTGCAAACCTTTCCTATGGAAATAGTTTGATGAAATAGACATTTGTTCTTTTTTCATTGAAGCAACATAATGAGGTTCAGTTGTAATCTCTACCACTCACTCAGTGATGATGCATTCTGGGAAATGATCGAACCAGTCCGGTGTTATATTTAGGCACTCGAGATAAACCATCACACAGCCTTGAATATGAGACACTGGAAAGAGGTTTGATACTTTTATGCCTTTTTCAGCAGTTTTGAACAAATGCTGGATGTTTTTGTTTACTTTTAGTTGGTTTAGGTCTCCAGGTCATGTAGCTATACTCCCGTCTCCCACTCGCCCGTGCTTTTTTTCTTTTAACGTTTGATTTTCTGTCTGTCTGTGCTTATGATTTGTTTTCCTAGCGGAAAGGCACATATGATGTCATATTGACAAAGTATTTGTACATTTCCTTCAGCTGCATATATAGTAAAACTACTCTCAGAAATAGTCATCAGATTCATGTCAACATTCAGCCAGCACATAAATCACAGTGCAATTGTATTAATGGATTTTGCAAAGCTTTAACAACACGAGCAGAACGGATGTCGTGTTCAACATTTTTTCTGCCATATATTGTATAATTGAATGCTGTTTATAAAAAATGTTTATTTACGACATCAAAAATGGCTTTATGAATGAATTTCAATGAGTTCACAAAATTGAATTTGACTACTTTTTATGTCAAATACATATGAATGTTAATGATGTTCCCTGGATCTCTTTAAGGCAATGCTCTCCGAAACACACAACCTCAAATCTACAGACCCTTTTTATCTTATTCTTTGGCCTGTTGTGTTCGACATTAGTGTAGGTTATTTCAGATGTTTGTTTAGAGGATGTAATGTGTGTTATGACATCTTGGGGAATAAGCTGTTTTTATCAAACAGTGATGTGAATTCTATGAATGAGTTAAATAAAGCTGTTTTTTTTCTGTATTGTGGTTTGTGTTTGTTTAGTGTTATTTTATTCATGTCTGCCACCTGTAGCTGAATTAGCGGTAACTCTGTGAAGTCAGAGTGTTTAATAGCATGAAGACTTATATATTTATAAAACATTTATGTTTTAAGCAGCATTGTATTTTATTAGAAATGAGACATGAAAAGCTATACAAGAAAGAAATCTTTTTTTATCAAACAACACAGTTTTATAGAAACGCAACACTTTGATTTTCAACTGTAGCTTTAGTTTGTGTGATTCAGACAGTCAACATTAACATGAGTTATTAAACAATCGGGGTCAATATATTCTCTTCATTAGTTGTTTCCTCTGTAAATACTGATATCTTCACTTTAAAAGGTTGGACGTGTTATTTAAACAGGAACAGAATATTTTCTTTGAACTGAAATGAACATATTTCTCAAATTCTTAAAGAACAAAACGCTGCGCTTTTTACCAAGTTGATGTGTGAGAGATGAAGTTCCTCCCAGCTGCATCCTTTATGTGAATCAGTTAATGCTCGATGTTTGTGGGTTGTAAGCGTTAACCAGTTTTGTGCTTCAGTCATAACAACATCTGTCAGATAATAAAAGTGCGTTTCTTTGCCCAAGCGTTATTGTTTATCATCAGAAATCATCATACAGAGCATTCGTACAAAACATAAATGCACCAGAACATCCGTTTCAAACAGTCTCTCTCTTTAGGATCAAATACGTTGGTGAACCTCCCAAATCACATCGCTGAAGATCTGAGAGGATAAAAACACGTTTGTGGTTCATGTATGTCAGTCCCGTCCCGTCCGTTTTGGTTCAGTCTTTGTGTAAAGTTTGATGAAGATGCAGGAACAGCGGCTTCTTGGTGAGGAGGTTGAGTTTTTTCCTCTTGAAGTCTGTTGGTTTCTTGTACCTACAATTCAATATTGTTACATTCACACACATCACTTGTATGTCATCTAGAAATAATGAACGAATGACCTGTGGTTACTCACAGTTCTATGACAATGGGACCTGGTTTGATTTCATCCATTTCCATAAAAGCGAAACATTTAGTGCTGGTGAATCTTTTCTTGGGTTTGTAGTGCTTGAATTCAAAGAAAATAGCTGCTCCTGCAAAAGAGAGACGTGACGGGTCAAGTCACCGTCCTGGTTTATTTCTTTATTTCTTTCTGGCAGGTCGTGTCAGGTTAGAACAGGTGTGCGTACCTTTGGGAAGTTTTTCGAGATGTTTCTGGATTTCCACGTCCACACTGAAATGAACGTACGTGTCTTCTTTCTGCGTGGCCACCGGCGTGTCCTGAACTGGATTCAGATCTATTCCGTTCACATCTGAAGGGCGACACAAGTGTGAACGTTTAAGAATTCCTTCTACAGGATTAAACATGACATGACGCTGAGGATTTCTACCTTTAACACTGAGGGTGATGTAAGGATCAATGCATTGCCCTGCGTCCTTCAGACCGATCTTCTCTATGGTTAGTGTCAGTAATGTCATCCCAGGCTCTGACGGTAACCTCGGCAACAAAGTACCTGTCAAAAATGTTTTAAAAGCAGTCGAAATGGTTCAATGAAAAAATAAATGGATGAAGTGGAGTTACATCCGGTTTGGTGAAAACTACTGTACCTTTGCATACATGTAAGGCACTATAGAACATTAAGGTGAAGAAGCAACGGTGGGTAAATGTTTGTCATTTGTGAGCGCTACGGCATTAATAGTTACACAGAATGCAGGTGCGATAAATGTGACAGACTTTAATGCGCACCTGGCACTCTGGAGGTGAATGATGGTGTCGAGCCCGCTCCAGTACCAGCATCCGACTCCTCCTCCACCTCCAGGTTTTCTTCCTCTCCCGGTGCCAGAATCTTCCTAAAGGTGACGTGAGGAGAGAATTAACAAACAAACCAAATGAAACCTGGACTGAGGAGTGAATGTAGAGTTACCTCAAAGGCACCGGCTGGACATCAAATGGAAAATCTTTGTTGTATGTCAGAATATTCCTGATGACTGTGAAAAACAAAAGAATGAAACACTGATAAATAAAGACGTCTCTTTTGACTGGTTTTATAATTTCATCGATATTTACATACTGGGTTCCAGCTTTTTCAGGTCTTCTAGCTTGAAGTCATCTTGAGAGGGTGTGTTCTGACCGAAACAGAGTAAGTTCATAATAAACAACAATCTTCACTATGATCACCGGCTGACAAGTGACCGATGGAACTGTGTATCTTACTCACCTGCAGCGCTGCGCCTCTCATTTCAAGGCATGTTGCAAATTTTCCCAGGGTTTTCTGGAAAACAAAAACAGATTTCATCCTCAATAAAAACAAACATCTGAATAAGTAGTTATTTAATCATTTCAAAATGGATCACTTATGGTGTTATTTACTATCACGTTGAGAATTAAAACAGTAATTGACAGCTGTCACCTTTTGTTCTTCTGTAAAATCGTGAGAGTTTGTCGACTGCACTTCTTTCTGAAGTTGTCTTGCCAATCTGAAGAAACATCAATGAGTCAATAACAGAATGTTGTTCATCACATCAGTCAAATAAAAACAGCTGAACATTATGTTCCAAAACTGCACTGCGTAAAGTCAGACCGAAAGCCCAAAACTCAGTTTGAAGGCAGAAATACCGTGTTGACCTAAATGGCTTTTATTCAGATGCAGACAAACAGTGGAACTCCACCCGGAGCAGAACCGGAGGGTGTGGAGCCTTAATGCGAACAGGCTGCAGACACTCCGACACACTTCTTCTCATTCGTCTTATCGTGAATGCATCTCGTGCATTTGATGCAACAAGGCATGCACAATGAAGCACAAATCCATCTTTAAAGACACTTTCTGACATTTCAATGGTCACATTTGAAGAACGCGTTAAATTCTCTTTGCATAGCATAGAAACGCGTTCGGTTTTAATTCTGCACTTTTTATTCAAGAATAAATAACACATGATTGTTTGTCTCATAATAAATGCGCGCGACTTACATTTGATATTCATCGATGGCTTCCACCAGCTGCCCCCACGAATCAAAGTCTGTGGCCTTTTTAAAACTCGCGTGCCATCTCTGCAGGGTTTTGGTGACATCAGACATGTTGTCGAGTTAAAGTTTCACGGAAGGTTCTGCGTCTGACATCGCTGGTGAAGTTTATGCTCCAGCCCTGCCGCCGGGGAAGCGCAAACACACGCTGAGCTCCGGATGCACCGGTGGCACCGCCACACACTGACTCAGGCCTGATGCGAGTGCAACCAAACTACCTGCCACAGAACCGGAAACCGCGCCTACTGAGAGAGAAAGAGACATTTCAAATTAAAAGCTTTTGAGAGTGTGCGCTTTTGTTTTGTCAGTGGGTTTAAACCTTCACGAAGTTCAACTGTGATATTTCTGATACAACTGTGGTAATAAAAACGGCAGTAAATCCGACAAAAACAATACCATACATATGAAGAGTTTGGTTTAATTTTTTAGGGCTGTCAAAAGATTAATCGCGATTAATCGCATCCAGAATAAAAGTTTGTTTTTACATAATATATATATATATATATTTTGTATTTATTAAAACATACACATCCATGCATATATTTAAGAAAAATCTAAACATTTATTAAACACAATTTCAGTTGTTGGTAAATATAAATAAATGCATGTAAATATTGACTAAATATATTTACACGTGTATGTGTTTGTATTTATAAAACATAATTAATATGCACAGTACATAGACATATATTATGTAAACACAAACCTTTATTCTGGATGCGATTAATCGTGATTAATCTTTTGACAATTAATATCAATCAACCGCAGTTGGTTTGTTTTGATTCAAGCCACAATAACTCAGAATATTCTGCTAACTTACACAATAAATCACAAGAAAAAGATGACAACGAAATAAAAAACATGATTTCTATCTCATTTTGGAACAAAACTCTTCTAATACTCTAATAAATAATTGTTTTATCCAATTTTATAATTAAATAGCTAATTTGTGACACAACACACCTTAAAGCTGTTCCTACTTACGAACACAACGATTATTTCACTAAATCTTCACAATAGTTGTAAGATAGTAAAACACAGAACGTGCATAAAAATAATGACATGAGGCGGTTTATGAGTAAACGGGTGTGTCGATGACGTCACCACACGCCGTCATACCGGAAGCGCTCATCGTTTGGCGTTTCCTCGTCCACATCAGTGAAGTCTCGCCGATATATAAACAAACAAACAGCAGACAGGTGATTTATTTCTGATATAAACACTCACAGGTTTAATTTAAAACGTGTGTTTAATGTTTGTCTTTCAGTCGTTCGTGTGTGTGGTTTCTTTACTCGTTTACTGTTGTTGAACGATTCTCTTGTCCAATTGTTTATATCGGTGTTTTATCATATGTTGGACACAAGACGCGTTAGATCAGTGTTTATTTCCATGTAGAATATGACATGTTTCTATACATGGGTTTTAACAACATGTGTTTCGGGTGAATGTCTGTTTTTAAGTCATAGAGCTGATGACAAACAAGGCCGAGCTAAGCCTTTATATTCATATTCATATACATCACCTGTCAGTAGTTCTGAGGCACTGAAATGATTATTCTAATAAAATAAAAATAGTTTCATCTAAATGTGTTTGCTTAAATGTTTAAAATGATTTTGTAGACACATATAAAAATATACCAACGTAATAATTTCTTTCATGAGAAAACTAGATTTTTATTGAATAAAAATGTCTTTCAAACTGATGTCTTAATAAGAGGTCAGCGTAGATGTGAAGTCCTTCAATAAAAGCATCTCAGGGTGAGAGATGTCAATGAGCAGTATGAGAAAATAACATTCCTACACAAAGAGTGACAACACTGAAGACGTTATTAATAATCTTTCTATTTGTCCAGGTGTGTTTCATCATGACTCACTGGTTCCACAGAAACCCTTTAAAAGCCACAGCGCCTGCATCCTTCAATCTGTATGGGGTGGCGTCCAGCCCATCTGCCAATAAGATCTGCAAGTGTGTTTAAACTTTTTATCTCATCATTTATTCACTCATCAGTTTCACGTGACTCTTCAGTTGAACCCAAAAGAAGATATTTTGAGATATGTCTTTGTGGTTTTGTGTTCGTACAAAGCAAGTCAATGGAGCTCAGTGTTGTTTGGGACTCGGTGTTCTTTACTATATCTTCTTTTGTCTTCTGCAGAAGAAAGAAACTCATGCAGGTTTGACATGACATGACTCACCGTAAATGATGTTGAATGTCTATTTTCAGTGACTTGAGAACAGCTCGGGTGAGACTGATCGACACGTTCACAGACTCCACGTGCACCCCTGAGATTATGAAGAAAGTCAGTGACGATTATTTCTCTCTCTTACAGGGTTCGTATTGCTTCTGCTTCTCCGTTCGATCACAGTACACCAGACTAGTTTACACCTTGACCAAACTGTGTTGTTGAATGTTTTCATGATTGCTCAGAAGCACGTTCTTGCTTTGTTGTTAGTATCAAATCTTTGCCGTTTCTCTTTTGCAAAATGCGTGCAGGCTTTATTCTGCCACTGGACGGCACCACACAAGAGAGCAAACTTCGCTTCATTCACAACTTCAAATGGACGGACACTTTACAGGGAAACATCAGCAGGTAATTCAGAGAGAATATTCCATAATTACACGTGAGGTAGAGAGATTATAAATGAACACGTGTGTATTCATGGTGATTTTCTGTACTGTAGTGTGTGTTTTATATCGCGTCTATTAAAGAGATTTTCTCCGTCAGTGCCCAGCAGGACGCAGTGTTTGAGTTGGTGTCCATGGCCTTTAATGTGGCCATCTGGTACACCAAATTCGCCTCACGACTGTCTGGAAAAGAGAAGTAAGTTCCATCAGCATCCTGCAGGAAATATTGTGAACTATCACACACTTCACCCTTCTGATGTTTCTTTTGTCATCGTAATCAACTCTTTGTATTGTAGCGTCACAGAGGATGAGGCTAAAGACGTTCACAGGAGTTTGAAAATCGCCGCTGGTACATTTAAAACCCTTAAGGTGAGACCTTTATTAAATCCATTCCTTTTATGAGAGATCCACATGTTTTATCAAAGCCGTGAGCCACAAGATGTCCATTACAGAGATTTTCTGTCCCAGTGACAGTTTCACCTAATAACAAAATCAATTGTCCTGAACACAAAAATTTCAGATTTTCAATGCAGCATCACGTCACTGGCCACACATACTTTGTCACATATAAAAGTTTAGACAAAAGCGCTCTCCTCCAGAAATGTCTTGCGCTTTAACGCTCACACTCTTGGATTGTTCTCAGGAGTCTCATATTCCTCGTCTCATCACTCCAGCAGAGAAGGGTCGGGATCTGGAGGCCAGAGTCATTGACACGTACATCATTCAGAGTCAAGCAGAAGCACAGGAGGGTAAAAACACATCAGCATCATCATCATCAGCAGCAGCAGCGATGACACGCGAGTTCACTGTATGTGTGTTCATGTGTCTCTGTGTTTTCAGTGACTATAGCCAGAGCCATCGAGCTGAAGCACAACGCCGCTCTCATAGCAGCGCTGGCATACGAGACAGCTAACTTCTACCAAAAGGCGGGTGAGTTTATCGCCACTCTCTTTCTGCTGCTTTATTTCATTTCTCTGCGTGTTGGTCATTTAAAGGGTTATTCAGAACAGAGCCGTTGAGAGAGAGAGAGTTGGGTCAATGTTTTTACAGCAATGGAGGCTCTCAATAGTTCCCGGAAGTTGGTAACGCATGACAGACCCATTGTGACGAACTTTAACCCATTAAAATACGTAAGACGTCGTTAAATGCTTTATTTCTTTCATTTTTTATTCATTACTTCCTGGAAATATCTAAAGGCTCCATGAATCACGTGACGCATGGAAATGTTGAACTTCTGTTGTCGCAACTCTCTCAACGGCTCTGATTCAGAACCCCACTTATTAACAAAGTTTGATGCACATTTGTGTTTGTTATTTACTGTTTAAGTAGAAAGAGCCTCAAACTATCGTCCGTAAATGTTATAATTTGAGTTATAAAGCTATTCTCTTGTCACCATTTTATTATAATAAAAGTCTAGTAAACATGCTCTTTGTGAGAGTGATTTGAAAATGTATTTTATCTGTAAATAATTGTTTGTCCCAATTGTTTAAAGTATTCCTGAGCGCTGTCATCCAACAATAAATAAAAAAGAGCAAATTTGTCTGTCTTTGTTACTGATGGATTGTGTGTTCGGCGTTGTTGTCAGATCACACTTTGAACACACTGGATCCTGAGTGCAGCGCTAAATGGAGGAAATACCTGCAGCTCAAACGGGATTTCTACATGGCTTATGTGAGTCTAGTTGAGGTTTCTTTAATGTCCCTCTAATGTTAGGAAATAAATGCATGAAATATGTTTCTAAAGTGTTTGTTGATGTTGTTTACAGGCGCACTGCTATCATGGACAGACTCTTCTGGCTGCTGATAAATGTGGAGAGGCCATCCGATCCCTGCAGGAGGCTGAGAAATGTATGCAACGCTTCACACAATCATTATGTTCTGTCGGATATTATTGTGAAGGTTATTGTTGTAAAATGTTTGAGTAATGCTGCTTCAACGGAGTTCCTGTCCGCAACATTTTCTGAGTTGAGATTTGAAAAGCTTTCTCCGTGAAATGATGTGTTCGTATTGACTTGCCGGCAGATTATTCCCGAGCAGAAGCGTTGTGTAAGGAATACCGTCAGACGAAGGGTCCGGGCAGCACAGCCAAACCCTCAGAGCAGCTTTTCTTCCTGAAGCTGGGAGCTCTGATCAAAAACACCCTGGAGAAATGCCAGAGAGAAAACGGCTTCATGTGAGTCAACAAACATCAGGCCCAAAAATCACAATCAGGGTTTATTAAGTGATAATGACCCATAGACTGCTATTAAAGTTGAGCCGTGATGCCGTTTATATCCGCTCTTAACACATCATCAGCCGGTTGTTTTTAACGGGACTGATAAAACACAGACTGTTTGGTTCTCACTTCTCTTACAGTTACTTTCATAAAGTTCCAGCAGAAGCTCCGGCTCTGGAGTTAAAGGCCAGTTATGGTTTGGCTGAACCGACTCCCTTTGAATTCCCGGCACTGAGCGCTCAGTGTACACCTGAAGTCTACGCCACCTTTGACCTCACCAAAGGACCTAAAGACGACAAGGTCGAACATTTTCCTTCACGTATAAGATTTAGATTCATGCAGAAGTTCCCACAGATTTGATTGAAAGAGATTTTAAAACTATAGTATTGTGGGATGTTGAATTATTGTAGCTATTATATTTAGGGATGTAACATTCACGGTGAGTTTTTATTTGAACAGCAGGGCCCGCTGCTGTTTTTATTTCAAATTTGGAAAACATGGATATGCTGATATTTCTGAAATATAACAAAATCCAAGAAATGTTAAAGAGAGTTTTGTATTATTCCGTTTTTTTATTTGATTTAGAATTTGTTTTAAAATTGGAATTTAGTTTTGTTATTTGGCATAAAATATATTTTTATTTTATAAAGAAATGTGCAACGTTTGAAAAATAATAAAAGAACAGTTGTTCTTTTCGAATTAGTCTCAACTCCTTTTGTAAAAATAAAACGTGAATGAATCGTATCGTGAGATCAGTATCGCAAGCTGAGTGAATCCTTACTTCCCTATGTATTAGATAATGCAACTAAATCAATTCTTCTAACAGCTGGGTTCAAATTAATAAGTCAAAGCAAGTCCATCAATACATTATTATTGTATGTGTACTGTATCTGTAGTGCCCATTTTCATCCCGCACTATATTAACCATTGATGCTTAAAGAATTGTATACATTTACACATGGCTCAACCATCATTTTGACCCTTAAATTGTTTGATTTTCACTTCCAGGCTAAAGCCAAACATGATGAGGAGATAAAACCAGTGAAAGAGCCGGATGTCAAACCACAGAAAGACACGGGCTGTGTGATCTCCTAAACTTCAACACGTGCATGTATAAGAGATGTCGAGGGAAGTCTGATCCCTTTACAGTAATCGTCAGTACAGTTACTCTGTCCTAGTGTAATTCTACTTAAATCCATAATAATATAAAAATATATATAGTTAGTCTCTGTTCAATAAACAGTAATCACTAATCAGATCGCTATAATCCTGAATTAATTGATTTTCACTCTCTGTGGTGTAATACAGATCATATTGAGGTTTTTTGTTTATTACCATAAGTGTAAATGAACTACATTAATGTCATTTTTGTAGAGATGTCCATAAAGCAACATTTGATGGCATTGAATGCCAATATTAAAACTATTATGATCCGAACCAAACAAAGATAAACAAATGTCGTTACATGTTGAATCTAACTAAGACATTTCCTGGAAAGTCCTGTGAGACGGCAATGAAAATGATGCTTCTGTTGACTTTTTGTGAGCCGGACATCCTTATCGACATTCACTCGTAGAACACAAGTAGTTTTTATCAAAATACAGCAACAGATAATGCATTATGTCATTCTCTTTTGAAAATATTATATAATTATATTATAATACGGTGGCATAGGAAATAAGATTATTGTGTTTAGAGGAGCCCATGAAAATAATCCAAGATCAGACTCCTGAGATGCACAGAACACGTCAGTGTTTGACACCTGGTAATGTTTAGTGAAACGCCAATTTAGAAGATATTATCAAATCAACTTTTTTTGTGTATATATTTCGAATCTTTTTCTTGGAACATTAAAGGATTGTTATGATGGTTGTGCTGTAAATACTTAAGAAGTGTTTTGTCATATAGACTTAAAAATATTCGTTCATTATTTTCATGTTAGAGACGACAGTAAAGAAGAACAGAGACAAAAGTAATGTTGCTGAATGTAAATGCTTGAATGATAAAATTCTATTAGATTTACAGATACATTTTATAACAGTTAATGCTCGTCATTGGTGAATTCAGACACTACTTCTGTTTGTTTTGAAATAACGTATTAAATATACACATTATATTTTTCATTGTGTAGTTTTGTAAATCTGTATATTTTAGCTCGGACACTTGACGGAGGATGCTGTATATTTATTTCTCACACTTCTGTAGACAACAAGACTTTATTCAGCTGTCTAAAATGGCACTCCAGGATTACTTTTTTCTCTAATCACTGCTGTATGGATATGTATTTATGAAATATACTCACACGCTATGACCTTAATCTGTAGTTTACTGTCACATTTACATTTTTTCTGATTAAAACGTGTGTCAACACTGTTTTCACTGTTTTGTTGCCTTTTCTTGTATATGGTATAAATTGGATTATACCTGTAACACACACAATATATTCAGGTGTGTTTGTAGTCATTGTTATGGCATTGCTAATGTTCATCTTCTTTCTGGTGAGTGATTGAAACATTTCTGTTAAGCTTTAGAGTAAATCTCGCTCCACACTACATCAATGATCACTTTGAAGCAAGTGGACAATTTGTACTTGCTGGATGACAACATTGATATAAATGATGCTTGCTATCATACTTTTCTATCTGATGCAATGCCATTTATACATTTTAATGAAGTTTTAGATATTTTAGAATCATTGTATGGTTTAGGACTATCCAGCAGTCTTTGTTTACTCTCTGCAGATGCGTGACGTGTGTTTAAGCACCTGCCCTTTGTAAAGACACACAAAGGCTTTTGTGACAGTGTCTTTCCTTGTGCTCACCTTTGACTTTAAGCAGAGAGGAAGACAAAAGTTTTGTGTTAATAAGAGTATTGAGATTACCTTCATGAATCAAACGTCTGGTGATCAGGAGCTGTCGGACTATGACGTCAAAGCCCGGCAGAAGAAGGTTCTTTATTTCTCTAGTGGAGAGATTCTGACCGAGAGTGAAGAAGAGGAGGATGAAGATGAGCTTTATCAAACATTCTGGGTTTCTCAGGTCAGAAGTCATGACGGATGTTTGTCATCTGACATTACAGTTGTTTCATTACTTGAGTTGTTATATAATGGATATGATACTTTTTAGGGAAACTGGTCAGTGAAGGAACGTTCTCGGTTTTGGGGGACGCATGTTTTGAAGATGTCACTGAGAAGTAAGAGTGAACGCTTTTATGTCAATGTTGTGTTTTGCATGCATGTCAAAGGAGAAGTTCAGTGAAAAATTAATACTTTCTGGTCATTTTCACTGTAAAAAAAACATGATTTTCATTTCATCCATGAAGGCATTTATTTACCCCCTGGAGTCATTTGGATGACTTCAAGGATGAATGCATGTGCTTTTGGAGTCCTGTAGAATAATATCTATTAATTGGCTATTAAATTACATATTTTTAAGAATACTATACATCTGGAATGGCATGAGGATGAGTAAATTATGAGATCATTTTTGTTTTTGCATTTAATGACAGTAACCCAAGAAATGTCTCTGTGGTTTTGTGTCAATAGGTTTCAGTGTTGTTTGATGATCAACATGCTTCAAAATATCTTCTTTTGTGTTCTGCAGAAGAGAGAAACTCAGGTTTATGGTTTATGACATGACATGAGTGATGAATTCATTATGAAATAATCTTCATTTTATCAAATCAATGAAATGGCATATCAAGGCAGGTAAAATTGTAGGGTCCAAGCAAAAACGTCTCTAATAAATCAGTTACACTACCGGTCAAACATTGTCAAACACGCTTAAATAAAACGTTTTTTATTTTCTTAACAAAGTGCATGCTTAAATTTATGAAATTGATTTCATAGACAAAAATATCTTTGAAATGGAGGACTTTGACTAAGTAAAAAAAAGAGCAGCCAATAAGAGCTCATAATTGATGGGAACTCCATGAATATTTTTTTTAAAGATCCAAGAAGTGGCGTGACAGAACAGGCAAATTCTAGTGAAAATGTGACTAATAAATACACTGAAGATGATAAGGTTTAACACGTTTATTTTATTGTTTCGATTTTTTGGTTGAAACATAATCCTCATAGTTGCTTTTGTGGCATCCCACAGTGTTGATGAGTTTACTATTTTTCTAAAATGTGGAGTAAGTGAGTGAGTAAGTGTTCAAAAACTTATGACTGGTCGTGTATATACCAGGAACGCATTTGTGGTAAGAAGAAACACTACTCACCCTCTTCATAATACATTTGAAATATCATCTTATTGTGGTTATAGGACATCAAAATCAAATCAATGGACAGAAACATTTTGTACTGTAATGCTATTGGTGTTCTGAATTAAGAGTAATTAATGTAGTGATGTGGATCATATGAATGTATAACTGTGTGTATTATATACACGCTGCAAATTAATCTTTTAACGAACAAATAAAATGTACATTATAACTATACTTCACCAGCATTTGACTGCAGTGTAGTGTACTTCTGCAGTGTAGTGTACTTCTGCAGTGTAGTGTACACGAAGTGTTGAATAATGCCTGCTTTAAACATGGAATGTATGTAGTATCCATATTCCATACTAGACAAATAGTAGGAGTAGCATGGAAGTATGCAGTGTCCGGCTGATCTGCGCAGGTCTTCTCGGGATCTGCCCCTCACTTCCTGTAGTTCCTGCCCATCTACCCCACACATCTATCCCATGATCTCACATTATCTGAAGCGCAGACGCTAAACGCACGCCGCAGGCTCGCTCCCGGGACGCGTTCACACTCTCGCACTCAGGTAAGATACATTCGGCGCGCATCGGTTACTTTGTATCTTTTAATCCTTTATGACGTATCGCTCACGATGACGCATGCGTGTGTAAATCAGCGCGCTCGTGAACTGTTTCACACCGCGTTTATCCGCAGCGTCGCGGTGAAAATAAAACTTGTTTGGCGTGCTTGGAGCACAACTTTATGATGTTTCCACGATGTGATCGTTTTTGTGGGTTTTCTTGAGTTGTTTCGCGCTGGAGCCGTGTTGTGTATTCGCACGAGATCATTGTGTTGAGTTGCATTGGTGCAGATGGATGCGGTGCGCAGTATTGTTATGCAGAAGGACAGCATGTGTCTGCGCAGTCACCGGTCTCTCTCTCTCTCTCTCTCTCTCTCTCTCTCTCTCTCTCTCTCTCTCTCTCTCTCTCTCTCTCTTAGTTATCGGTTCGGTTTTCATTTCTCTGCAGTTTGTGATTTCTTTGGAGAGAAAATGGCTTCTTTACTGGGACTGAATGCTGCTAAATACCAGTATGCCATTGATCAACATCACAGACATCATCAGGTATCAACTTCGAGTTATTCTACGCTTAAAACAAAGGAAAACCGATTTTTGTATTACATGTTTACATCATTTATACAGTTAAATTTTTGTTTTGTGGATTTTTCCTGTACAGAATAAAACAGGAGGAGAGATTGTCTCCACGAGCACCGGGCAGAATGTGGAGAGAGTTCATCTGTCTCAGATTGTGAGCAAACCATATGGATCCACGGACGACTTCAAGGAACAACAGAGACTTAAAGAGACACTGTCAGAGAGAGAAACTAATGAATGATAAAAACACGAGAGCTGTGAAACTGCTTCAAGAAAATATTAATTCAAATTTTGATCACAACTAGCCTATTTAAGAACCTATTTATTACTAAAAAAAACTTTTCATGAATAGATTCAATGGAATATTATTAAAATGCAGCCTTGTGAAAATTGTTTATTGTGTGATAATGAGTTTAATATTAATAAGATTGCTTAATATTTAATACTGATAATTATATGAAATAAATATGTTTATTATAGTAGTCCTAACTGTAGTTGTATAATTTTATAAAGGTTAATTCAATTTTCCTGAATTAACTGACTGTAGTCATTTTTTATTAAATATAGGAAGGTTAAATTAACCTTTATACAACTACAGTTAGGCCTACTATAATAAACATTATTTTATATTACTATCAGTAAGCAATCATGGAGTTGCATATAGAACATCAGTCAAATATGTCATCTTTCTTTTTACATATATTTTACAACGTTTTCCTAAAAATATTTTTGCAATTGTTTCTGTGACTGAAAAAACAGTTCAAATAAATGATTTTAAACGGAGTCATTTCTATTGAACAAATGATTTAAACGCTTTTTGAAGACAAGGATTGATGTTTCTGAGCCGCCGCGCGCCCTCTACTGGAGAAACCGCGCATGCGCTCGTGTCAGGTTAGCTGGTACAGTTTGCAGCCGATGCTAGTAACAATGGAGGAGCGGTTAATAGCGGCGGTGTCCGACTATCCAGAGTTGTACAATTCTACATTAAATTCATATAAAGACTCTGCTAGAAAAGCCAAAGCATGGCGAGCCGTGAGCTTACAGGTTGAAATACCAGGTACGAGACGAGCTTTCGAAACTTGTTTGTCACTCACAGAAGTGCTAGCTGTTTGCTGTTAGCCTGTTGCAGAGAAGGCTAACATCAGTCCACATTCAACGATTTTCAATGTCGTTCGTATTTTCTCCACTTATGAATTGAATAAGGTGAACATAGTTTTAAAGCTACATTAGATGTTGATCTGATAGATGTGTGTATCCAAACTTTATTTACAGACCCAAGTCACCCAACTATGATGATAGTAAGTGTGATTTGATTTCACCTAAAAGTTAGTGAGCTCGTGATGTCAAAGATAGGTGATAGGTTACATAAATGAGGTCACACAACAAATTCAGTTATGCAATATAAACTTTTGTGTTATGGTCTAAAAATTGTACATAGACAGACAGGCATCTGTTTATTTATATATTTCTGTATGCAAATGAACACATTTTATTCAAAGTTTACCTAAATGCATTACCAACTGTTTTGGCCATTGCTTTGTAGTTTTAGATATTCATATAGGTATGATTTAATATTAATGATTGATGTAATTGTCCATATGATATATCTATCATTGAATTTTTATGACATTCAGAAGAAAACTTCACTGTAAGAACAGAACATCCCAATTTTCTCACTCCGTTGTTGATCATTTTGTGAATTGTGTCTATTGGATTCATTGGATTTTTTTCTCCTGCGACCCAGCATTTTGTTTTTAAGTTTTTTTGTCTTCACCAATTGTGTTTTTGATTTTCAGATGGATTTCTGTAAACCGTTTCAGAAAGCTTGTCAGTGAATGTCATGCAGATCTTAACCATCTGTTGTCGTTTCTCTGTACAGAGGAGGACTGCCGCAGGAGATGGAAGAGTCTGCGGGACATGTTCATCAAAGACAAACGTGCAGAGCAGCGCAGGCGAGCATCAGGCACGTCCCACCGCAGCTGGAAGTACAGTTGGCAGATGTCCTTCTTAACGCCTTTCATTCAGTCCAGATCGCTGGCGGCGGACGAGCACGAGGAAGACCGAGATGATGAAGACAAAGAGGAGGAAAGGACGACGGACGGAAACTCGTCCTTTGTCCTGCAGGACTTTGAGGGAGATCATGGTATGCTGGACGGATCGTCTCATTACACGGCGTCCGGCTCGCAGGGACCAGGACGCAAGCGCAAGTGGCCGATGGAGGGGACGGAGGACTTGGAGGACGAGATGTTTTTGTTTAGCCTGTTGCCGTACCTGAGACGACTGCCTTACGCTAAGAAAAGCGCTGTGAAGTTAAAAATTCACCAGCTGTTGTATGAGGCAGAGTTTAAGTGATGTTTATAGTTTCTTCATATTTTTCTATCTTTTATCGATATTAAAATTCTATCCGCTGGATTTTATAATGTTTGTAACAGAGATCGTATCAAGGTTTTGATGTTTGTTTCATCAAAGTTGCAATGATTAAACAGACATGTTCACTCTGAGAAGGGCTTTTGAGTTTATGAAGCACATACATAACTATTTTGCCTTTATAAAGTTGGACTGCAGTAACCCAAGAAATGTCTCTGTGGTTTTGTGTCAATAGGTTTCAGTGTTGTTTGATGATCAACATGCTTCAAAATATCTTCTTTTGTGTTCTGCAGAAGAGAGAAACTCAGGTTTATGGTTTATGACATGACATGAGTGATGAATTCATTATGAAATAATCTTCATTTTATCAAATCAATGAAATGGCATATCAAGGCAGGTAAAATTGTAGGGTCCAAGCAAAAACGTCTCTAATAAATCAGTTACACTACCGGTCAAACATTGTCAAACACGCTTAAATAAAACGTTTTTTATTTTCTTAACAAAGTGCATGCTTAAATTTATGAAATTGATTTCATAGACAAAAATATCTTTGAAATGGAGGACTTTGACTAAGTAAAAAAAAGAGCAGCCAATAAGAGCTCATAATTGATGGGAACTCCATGAATATTTTTTTTAAAGATCCAAGAAGTGGCGTGACAGAACAGGCAAATTCTAGTGAAAATGTGACTAATAAATACACTGAAGATGATAAGGTTTAACACGTTTATTTTATTGTTTCGATTTTTTGGTTGAAACATAATCCTCATAGTTGCTTTTGTGGCATCCCACAGTGTTGATGAGTTTACTATTTTTCTAAAATGTGGAGTAAGTGAGTGAGTAAGTGTTCAAAAACTTATGACTGGTCGTGTATATACCAGGAACGCATTTGTGGTAAGAAGAAACACTACTCACCCTCTTCATAATACATTTGAAATATCATCTTATTGTGGTTATAGGACATCAAAATCAAATCAATGGACAGAAACATTTTGTACTGTAATGCTATTGGTGTTCTGAATTAAGAGTAATTAATGTAGTGATGTGGATCATATGAATGTATAACTGTGTGTATTATATACACGCTGCAAATTAATCTTTTAACGAACAAATAAAATGTACATTATAACTATACTTCACCAGCATTTGACTGCAGTGTAGTGTACTTCTGCAGTGTAGTGTACTTCTGCAGTGTAGTGTACACGAAGTGTTGAATAATGCCTGCTTTAAACATGGAATGTATGTAGTATCCATATTCCATACTAGACAAATAGTAGGAGTAGCATGGAAGTATGCAGTGTCCGGCTGATCTGCGCAGGTCTTCTCGGGATCTGCCCCTCACTTCCTGTAGTTCCTGCCCATCTACCCCACACATCTATCCCATGATCTCACATTATCTGAAGCGCAGACGCTAAACGCACGCCGCAGGCTCGCTCCCGGGACGCGTTCACACTCTCGCACTCAGGTAAGATACATTCGGCGCGCATCGGTTACTTTGTATCTTTTAATCCTTTATGACGTATCGCTCACGATGACGCATGCGTGTGTAAATCAGCGCGCTCGTGAACTGTTTCACACCGCGTTTATCCGCAGCGTCGCGGTGAAAATAAAACTTGTTTGGCGTGCTTGGAGCACAACTTTATGATGTTTCCACGATGTGATCGTTTTTGTGGGTTTTCTTGAGTTGTTTCGCGCTGGAGCCGTGTTGTGTATTCGCACGAGATCATTGTGTTGAGTTGCATTGGTGCAGATGGATGCGGTGCGCAGTATTGTTATGCAGAAGGACAGCATGTGTCTGCGCAGTCACCGGTCTCTCTCTCTCTCTCTCTCTCTCTCTCTCTCTCTCTCTCTCTCTCTCTCTCTCTCTCTCTCTCTCGTCTCTCTCTCTCTCTCTCCGTCTCTCTCTCTCTCTCTCTCTCTCTCCGTCTCTCTCTCTCTCTCTCTCTCCGTCTCTCTCTCTCTCTTTTCTCTCCTTTCTCTCTCTCCGTCTCTCTCTCTTTTCTCTCCTTTCTCTCTCTCTCTCTCTCTCTCTCTCTCTCTCTCTCTCTCTCTCTCTCTCTCTCCCTTCTCTCTTTCGCTCTCTCTCTTTCCTCTCTCTCTATCTCTCTCTCTATCTCTCTCTCTTTTCTCTCCTTTCTCTATCTCTCTCTCTTTTCTCTCTCGCTCTCTTTTCTCTCCTTTCTCTATCTCTCTCTCTCTCTCTCTAGCTCTCTCTCTTTCTGTCTTTCTCCCTCTCTCTTTTCTCCCTCTCTCTCTCTCTCTCTCTCTCTCTCTCTCTCTCTCTCTCTCTCTCTCTCTCTCTCTCTCTCTCTTTTCTCTCTCGCTCTCTTTTCTCTCCTTTCTCTATCTCTCTCTCTTTTCTTTCTCTCTTCTCTTTTCTCTCCTTTCTCTATCTCTCTAGCTCTCTCTCTTTCTGTCTTTCTCCCTCTCTCTTTTCTCCCTCTCCCTCTCTCTCTCTCTCTCTCTCTCTCTCTCTCTCTCTCTCTCTCTCTCTCGCTCTTTCTCTGTTTGTGTGTGTTTACTCTTCCCACCAGAAGAAACTGTTGCAGTTCAACACCCCCCACCATCCCGTGAACGAAAATGTTTCTTAAGATTCAAGGAGGCATAAGAATGAATTTACATTGATTTAGATGTTTGGAAAACTGTCATGTTCATATTTAACCCAAAACCTTCTTGTAATGTGAATAAAACATTCATTTTGAAGTATTAATAATCATCGTAATTTCATCAAAGAAATGGATCTAAACTACTTTTAATTCTCTTTATTTGTGAGAAGCAGAGATTCAATTTCTAAAAATCCTGAAGGACTGGAAGAGTTGTAAATCTTGTGTGCCGCTGTATTTCTCGTCTCTGTTCTTATTTGCTGTTTGACAGGCGGCTGACCCAGATTGTGAATGTTTTACACGTGATGTTGAAGCGTCCGTTCAGAGAGATATATTGTGTCTGGGAAGAACTTCAGGAGTTCCTGTTCTTTGGTTCTTATTTGCTGGCAGGATCAGAGCCATTGATTTCAGGACACTGAGAAATGTGAAGGTAGATGTTGAAAGGCCGTGTTTCCAATGGAGAAACAGGGAAATCTTTTTTTTCTTAAATCCGTTTGCTTATGTACTTTCAAACAGAGGTGAAAAGATATGATCGGGATTTGTGTCACAACCTTCGTCTTAGTTCACACATACGTGTAAATCTCAATAAAAAGGTCAAAAACATGTACAGATCACCATCCACATCAAAACCCAAAGAAATAATATGAGGTGATGGAAGAAAACAAAATCTGTTGTGTTATGATTTTACGTATCGGCAAATATTCATGACATGTGCTTCCCAGTTCTCAATGTATACTGTAGTATTTCTTTAACTACCGTAAATGTTTGCTGCATAGGTAGCATGACTAGTCCATAAGTAATAATCCATAACAATAATGCATACGTTTTTAGATTTATTACAGTCATAATAACATGCCACAATGTAAAGCCAAAATGTCTTTATCACCCTAAATTCAGCCTTTTTTCTATTTGACTGGACAGAAATATTTTAGTTTCACCCACAATGTCACTCATCCACAAGATGGTGCCAGTTTACCAATGACAGCCTACTGTCACACAAATGGTAAAGTGCTATAAAATTAAACTAGAATTGTCACTTGTGCTGTTGGATTATTTTAGTGACGAAACGCTGGCAGCCAACGACAAGAGCCTGGAATCTAATATCTGCATTAAATCTCGTGTGTCACTTTTTGTTGGACCTGTCAGGTCGGTGACTGGCTGGATTCCTCTTTCCGCTCGCACAGCGTGTGTCCCCCTGATCGGCAACATCCAAAAGGAATAAAAAGCCGGTATGGAAAGCAGATGTTGTTCTGCTAACTCTGGCCTTCATGATAAGAAGCTGTGAAAGCAGTATGAGACAGACATAACTGAAGATAAGGTTAAGTGAACGCTAACATTGAACTCCATTGTATGGAAAGAAAACCACTGAGACATTTCTCAAAATATCTTCTTTTGCACAACTTTTCTTGAGGGTGAATAAGTGATGACAGAATCTTTTGTTTTGGTTGAACAGACATGATGGTCAGTCTGGTTTGTCATGTGACCGACTCTTTACGTGACAGCTGTGTGTGCTGCTTCACAGTTTGGACGTGAGAGAAATTGCATTAGTGTTGTGTTAGCAAGATCCGTCAGCGTGTGAACGCTCATGTTATGTTTGAGGACGTCAGAACGCTGCTGTAGTTTAACATCATTTCTCTAATCTTCTGTTGTAACAAGTGGATTCCACTTGCATTAATATGTCAAATTGTGACAAATGGATTCTCAATGCATCAATTATAGAATAAAATGTGCTTGCCTGTGCAAAAATTATGATTAATACATTATTATTATTATTATTAAAGCATTCTTATTGTTTTTAATACATTATTATTTGTAGTAATACATTATTATTATTATTATTAATAGAAATACATAATTATTAATACATAATTATTAACACAGTATTATTTTTATTAATACATTATTATTATTAGTAGTATGAATCAATTATTATGAATACAGTATTACAAAATAGTTCCCGTTATTATTAAATAATTAAGATATTTCGACCACTGTGTTTTTGTGTTTTGAAATCAAATTCCCATTTGAAACCTAAATCTTTACCAGTTTATTACATTAAACTTTTTTGGAAATAAAATTAATTGAGCTCAAGTGTTTGATTTTGTAAGCGTCCAGATGATCTTCAAGTGGTCTCGGGTCATTGGAAGCAGGTCTGACCTGCTTTTAGTAGCTGTTCACTGCTCCAGATTGAGTTACGAACGCAAGTAAAACATGGAGAATTAAATAGCAAAGAAAAGATGGAAATGATTAGTTTTCTTTTGGAGACGGAGGTTTAGATTTTAGTTCATTTGGCTGCTAAACTCATAACACTAGAGAAATTATGTGGAATAATGAATAAAGTCATACACTAGACTTGCGTCATACTCATGAGAAATTAAAATTACAGATGAGATCTCATAGATATCTCAGTTTTTCCTCCAAGACGACAGTGAGATTGAATGAAGAGCAAATGGAAACTTGACTAAATCTCATCTGCGTCTCTTGACTAGAGAAAAGAATCTGACTACTGACAAATGTGTCTGTCATGACAGTTTGAGAGGAGATGTCACCGATCTGTCAAACTGAGCTCAGATTTGTCAAGTCTGTCAATCAAAAGACTTCTTATTATTGGAGATCTAAATATGAACTCATCAGATGTACTTAAAATGCAGATTATTTTACATCTTCAATCTACATTCATTTACATCTCTATATGTTTCATTTAATCAATTTAATATAAATTGTTCTGTATTTTATCATCTGTGAATGGAAATGTTTAATTTCAGTGGACTATTTTGTAGCTTGCACCAGGTGTAGTTGTCTTTGAAGTGTCCTGGTGTTCATGATGGGCAGTAGTATATCACATCGGCGCCGTCACAGGCTCTTTGTGTTCAGTAACTGAAAGCGTCTCTTTTGTTAGTCTTCTAGAGGACGTGAGTGAGTGCTAGACTGAAGAACTGGATAGCGCGTGACGCCGTCGAAAGTCACATGTGAATTATTACAGGCGGTTCTCTGGCTGTCTCCGTCCATCAGTCCGCGCAGCTGTCAGCCTGCGTTCACTTCTCATAATGGAGGATGTTGAGAAGAAACAGGTGTTGTGTGTTAGTTCCACCCTTTTATTCCTCCCCCCAATTGTCACCGCGGTGGATAGAGACGTCAGGACGCATTAGCGTGAAATACGGCCGCAGGTTTGTGCTGCAAAACATCAGCTTACTGTCTGTCTCTGGAAGAAGAAATGTCTTTCAGATGGAATGACGTTAAGAATAGATGCCAAAGATGATAAAGACCTCAACATGCGCTGCTGATAAACTCTATTTACTTTTGTAAGTAGACAGGAGTTGTTTCGGATGCTGGGCTCTGGAAATGAAATAATGTCATGTATAGTTGTAACCGGAACGCTCCACACCACTCTAAGCGGGCCTCGAACCGGATCGGTCTGGCATGGGAGTCGGGCGCTCTAGCGACAGACACTAGAGACTGCGGTCTTTAGCATGACCCATGCCAGACCGATCCCGTTCGAGGTAGCTTAGAGTGGTGCGGAGCGTTCCGGTTCCGGGGAGTGAGGTTTACATACTGCACAGCACTTCACTAGCTTGCCTCCGTTACACAGTCACGAAAGCAGAACTATTCTTTCACAACCTCTTTGCTTTAATAATGATTCTCATTGCACAACCGGCTCGCGTTTATCACATTCTCATGCCTTCAAGAAGACGGATGGTGCTGCTCCGAGTCCAGCTACAGCGTCCGCATGTCTGCACCCTGAATTCAATAAGATTCATTGGAAAAATGTGCAAATGTGAGTCATATTTATCGTCCTACGGTGGGAGAGCGTTTCATGCGGTTTCTCTGAGTGCAGTAAATCTTTCATTGTGCCGTCCTGCAGAAGGGATGGAGGAGTTCATTATGTTGACGTTAACCAGAGAGACGACTGGGAAGACTGAAGCCTGGACATGAACCAAACGTCTCGCTCAAGAGATTTCAGTCCTGCGGGCCGTTCGTTTTATCGGGGTTGTTTAGTTTATCGAGGCAAGTTGGTTGGTCATCTTGAAGATCAGGGCGTGTGTTCAGGAAAAATCCTTGTGACAGAATTCTAAGAAAATACTTGAAATTACAGAAATTATCCTAGTAAAGCAAATTATGAGATGCAAATTGTAAAAGCGCTATACAACTAAATGACATGAAATGACAGTGAGTTAATAAGACACAACCCATAAGATAAGATGGTGCAGGGTTCATGTTTGTGACCGGCTTACATCTCCAAAACAACGTAGAAAATAGCTATAGCTCGGCCACATATTGTTCTATCCTAACAAACCATAGTCTATAGAAAGCTGATTTATTCAGCCTATGTATAAATCTCTATTTCCAAATTTTTTGTAATTGGTTTTAGTGTCCAGGGTCACATGTGAGGTTTGGGAAGGACAGGAAAGCGTACTATGGTATTCTGTAGTATTGTTTATAATGAATTGAAAAAAATACCGTGGTATTCAAAGATATTAAGAAAGAAAAACAATACAGTTTTACTACAGTTTACAGTACAAAGTATACTGGTGGATGTTGGTTTTAGTGATTTAAGATTTTCATTGGACCAAAATATCATGAAGACTTGATGGTTGAATTGTTTTTATTAATTTACCACCTACTGTAGCAATGCCAAAGTACCCTAACAACCACACGTTAACATGCTAACACCCTGGAAACACATGCGCAAGTGCTTGTTTTTCCTCAGTGAATGTAAAGCTGTTGTGCCAGAGAATGAATGAATGAAAGATGGAGTCTGCTGTAATCTTCCGGCCTGCTGTAGTTGTTTAGATGAATTACAGAAACGTCCGGTGGGGATTTGAGATGTTTTGTGTTTGTGGAGGAAAGTAAAGAATTGTTGAATGATGAATGTTCATTTGCTTCTGAATGCAGGACAGAGTTCAGCGTCTGAATGTAGAGATGAATTGAAACAGAGCACTTTGTGTTTGTGTGCGTGTGCGTTTGTGCATGTGTGCGTGTGTGTTTGTGCATGTGTGTTTGCATGTGTGTGTACACGTGTGCTTGTGTGTGCGTGTGTGTTTGCATGTGTGTGTACGCGTGTGCTTGTGTTTGCATGTGTTTGTGAGTATGTGAGTGTTTGCGTGTGTGTTTGTGCGTTTGTGTTTGCGTGTGTGTATTTGTGTGTGTGTGTGTGTGTGTGTGTGTTTGTGCGTGAATGTTCCTGTGTTTTTGTGTGTATGTTTGTGCGCGCGTGTGTTTGCGTGTGTATGCGTGCGAGTGTGTGTTGAATCATTTTTATTCTGAGTGGAGTTTAAGGGATTATGTCTTGGCCGTTTCTAACATACGCTCTATAGAAAAAGCAGGCAAATAATTGTAATATTGTTTAAAAAAAGCGTTTGTTTGACCTTTTGGTTCTTTTCACAGTCTTCAGTAATGTTTAGAAAATGTGCCGTGGATAAACGTGAGTCTGAAAATGTCATGATGTACATCTTGTACAGTAGGGGCCAAAAGTGATGCCCAACTTTGGAAAACTGATATATATTAAAGATGTTTTAGGGATTTTTTTGCAGATTGTGTATAGTTGCGTTTGGAGTGTGAACTGAAGGTCGGATTTAGAATGTAAGAATTGAAGGAGATTTATTGAGTGAAGATTCATAGTAATGAATGCTTTAGTTAAAAAAAAGAACATATTCATAACTGATGAAACTCTATTCTGTTTTTGCTTTAGTTACCCATTTTTTGTGTGTTACACTGTAGTCTGTCTTTTTCCTAATAATTTGGGCCCATAAATATCTTTAAAGTTTTTTTCCCATTTTGTACCACCTCAAATTATTTTATTAAAACCAAATATTGTACAAATACACCCTTCAGTCATGACTTTTGGCCACTACTGCACATGTCACATTTGTCATTATCGACATTTTTCAGAATCAAATCAAACTAAACGATGTTTATTGTGCTTAATTAGAGAATGGGTATTTATATGCATGTTGATGGCGTTTCTTCTTGTTTTTTAACAAAGAGTTTTTGAATCCAACGGTTTCTTTAAGGATTCAACAAACACTCTGATGCGCTCATGTTTGGCAAGCGGAGGCGAGACTGACCTCACTTTGTCTGACATTTGTGTGGATCGTCCTGTGAGACCACACCGAATGCTGAATCACTATTCAAGTACACAACTTTCCTTGACATCCGCTCACTAACAAGACTCTGTTCTGCATTGTTGTGTGCAGATTGGATGATTGTAGGAAAGCAGATGAGATGAGCAGACTTGATTCAAGCGTAAGAAAGAAAGGAGGATTTCTAACTTGGTTTATATTTGGAATCATTTTGGGTTCTGCTTCTCAATAACCCAAATCTTAATGACCCAGAATTTCTATATCAGTTTGTTTTTCAGGGAAGTAACGATTCACGATACTGATCTCACGATACAATTCATTCACCGTTTATTTCTTCAAAAGGAGTTGAGGCAAATTAGAAATGAACAACTGCCCTTTTATAATTTCTCAAACGCTACACATTTCTTTGTTAAACAAAAATATATTTTATAACAAAACTAAACTGCAATTTTAAAACAATACCAAATAAAATAAAATATGAATAACAAAAAGTCTCTTTAATAAATAAACAAACTAAGTTTGACTTTGTGCTTTTCTTGGATTTTTTACATTTCAGAAAAAACTGCATATCCAAGTTCATATCTGCATTTTCCAAGTTTGCAGTAAACACAACGACCCCTGCTGTCAAAAACATGTATTGCGTTTCAAATAACATCTCAACCAGCTTAAAATAGATTCTGTGAATTGTTCCATTCCTAATTAACTTGTATAACACAACACACAAGGCTTTGACATTTCTCTGTTGGCTTTGTTTTCACGAGCGTGACGTAAGCTCACAGCTTCACCTTGATTTCAATAAAGTGATTCAGTTTTGCTTTTGGTGAACAAAAATTTGACCTTTTGTCGCTCGGACTTCCTCCAGGTTTGACTTTAAATGTCATTTAGAGTGACTGTGTACCAATGAAGGGAATTTATGAGGTGAATCAGTTCTGATGTGAATAAAGGCTGTTTGTTCACTCACAAGCAGCTGCTTGAACACGTTATTCCTCATTCTGACTTACTGTCATCAGTACCTGGAGCTTGTGAAGTTGAGCAGAAGTGTCTTACCGAACAGTATCGGAGTATTCTGAAGTGTGTTTGTGAATCAGTGTGAAGGCCCCTTTTGTGCGTTCGTCTGAGAATTATTTGGTATCATGTTTTTACCAAATCTCCAAACACATCCGACATGTCGAGACCCCAAATCCTGCGGGTTACTGTGAGATTTATTAAAGACAGATGGAGCGTTTTCACCTGATCCCATAATCTTGAATGTTACTCTCAAGTGTGTCAAAATTTTAAGAATGACATCATTTTACTCTGTTCTTACAGTTAAGAATAAGAGTGGTTCTTAAAGGTTCCTAAGTGTTTTGATAAAAAAGCTGTATAATAAATAAAATGTAAAATCTTTTCTTTATTTAGTCTACAGCTGTGAGTGTAATAGGATGCGATTCAGCAGCTTAATTATTTAAATTAACTGTTCAACCTGAATTAAAAGTGTATGAAACCAAAACATGGATACATATTTGTAATATTTTTTGCACATAGTGCAAATTTGGAAACTGCAATTTTTAACTGTTGCATCTCTGTCGCCATCTGTGTTGAAAAATGAAATTGCAGCTTACTTAATGTATTTATCGATTAATAGGGTTGAAGTCAACCGATGTTACATTTCCCACAGAATCGTACAGCTCAGTATATCAATCATCATTATGAGCTTGCCATTGTAAATCAGGGGAAGGTAGACAGGCAGTTTTTTCAACACTGATTTTTATGTACTTGCCCAATATCGGAATATAATGGCTTATTTTACCCAAATAAATTATGGATTGCAGGTGTATATAAAAATGAATAATTTTTTTTATGTAATGTCTGAATTCAGAATAATGGTACCGTGCTGCTATGACTTAATCCTTTCTGGCTGCCTATTGGCTGATTCAGAGTTCAAGGGCGGCCATGTTGTTTTAAAATCGTTGTAGTCCTTAATTCACAACACTTAAAGTCCCCGTGAACCAGAAGTTGCTATCGTTTTTACCTCCGTATTCTGACACATTTCTAAAACAGCTGTTGCATTGATTTTGAAATTAAACTGGCAGCAGACTGACAGCTGAAGGGGAGGAGTTAACAGATGCTCCGCCCAGGCCGTCTAGTTTACATTATTTGAAATGGATAGTCATTTTTGTTTATTTTAATTGAAGTTTATGAAGGTACAGGAATTATCATCCCACATTTATAATCTATTTACTATAAACACTGCAATTTTCATGAAAAAATAAGAATTGTCCTTTTTTAATTTAAGTCAGAATTTAAGAATTCTTAAACTTTATAAAAGTCTACTACTCTTAATAAAGTCCTACTTCTAACAAATAATGTTTTGACACTTAAGTCACAGTTTAAGACTACTCTAAAGAGCATTTTTGAGAAGTTTTATACATACGGGCCCAGATGTGTGTGTGTACGTTTCTCAGAGCTCCGTGTTTACCAGGCAAACGTCGCTGTCAATCCAAAGAAACAGAACCTGTCTCTGGAATGAGAGAAATGCATGTACTGATCACAGGCTGTGTGTCATCTGGTCAGTTAGAAAGAACGATCACCATAAATCTGTGAGAAAGAAAGTCTGCCGGGTTTAGTTCGACATCACTCATCATGAGTGAATAATGAAACGGATTCTCCGCTGTTTTCTTTTATATCCGGTCAGTCTTCATCGCTGTGATTGAGCGACGGCACGCTGTGACCGCAGGGGATGTGAGTTTCAATCATTCCTCAGTGGAATGTAGGTGATTAAAACGCTCAGATCTTATTTAATGTAAAAAGAATCAAATGAAATGGTTTCTCTGAAGGTAATCGTGTTAAGGAATGAGAGGTCTGTTCTGCAGGATATATGACCATCGTGGAAACCGTGTGGGTTTGGTCAGATTTTTCTATGTCTAATGTTAATGGGACTTGGGCTCTCTAATGTAGAACACATGCTTTCTGTTAGAAAATTCATGTTGGACGCAGTTGAAGGAAAAGAGTGAATATGCAGGAAAAAATGCGTTCATGTAGTTTACATCAACCTGTTTCTTTCAGTAAGATGCATTTGTCGTGTGTTTGTGTGTGTAGTTCTTAGGAACAGCTTTAATGCGCGTATAATTGTGGCGTATGTTAGTTTTGTGTAGCAGGTATCTGCATAAACATCACATACATTTAGTTTATTATTTATCTTCAGTGTTATTTATTAAAAGCACAATTCTTTTATCATTTACTAATCCTCATTTCTTGTCGAAACTGTGTGTTTCTCCTTCAGAACACAAAAGAAGATATTTTGAAGAACGTTGATGAACAAACAACCCCATACGCTGAACCCCATTGACTTCCAATGTATGAACACAAAACACATTTCTCAAAATATCTTCTTTTGTGTTCCATTGAAGAAGGACTTAACCAGGTTCAAAACAACACGAGGAAGAACACACGATGATCTCTTTAACACTTAAACACATTATTGTTTTAAGTCAGATAAACTGAACATCACACCACGTTGCTTTGAATTTTTCCATCAGTTTGTGTGTCAGGCCGTTGGCTTGTGGGAACTCGTAAAGCATCCGGCACGGTTCCGTTCTCTTCACTTTGACCCTTTTGAAGGCTGTCAACAGTTCAGGAGTGGGCAGAGGAGCGCCGACCTTTGACCTCTGGCTGTCTGGGAGCCGGCGGTCCGAGAGATGCCTTTGTGCAGTGAGAATCTTGAAGTGGGGTTTGAAAACACCGGGAGGTGTGCGCAACACTTTTCCCCCCTTTTCCTCCAATTAAAGTCATTTTGATTCACACAAGAGGTCTGCGCTAGTCCAGACTTTATTTCCCCGTTTGTCCAAGTGACTTTACACGTTATTATTAGAATTAAATAGTATTACAAAGAACACTTTTCACGTTTTTGGTTTAGCTAAAGTGTCTGGAAAGACAGATCTGTTTTTTTCAGGTGTTGTTGTTTGGTTTGTGAGGGATAGCAGCAGTGTTGGGTGTAATAAGTTACTGTAATTAAATGACTTTCCCCTTGAAAAAGTAAAGTAAGTGATTACTCTAATTTTATCTATTATTTAATTACAGTTACTTCTGATGTAATTAAACTAAATACTGTGTGTTATATATGTGTGTGCAATAGTGGAATTGACATGAAAATTCAAAGTCTAACTTTAAAATGTCTCATTTTCTCATTTGTAATACTTTGGTCAGTTAATAATATTACTTTCTTTAGTTTTATATTATTTATTTCAATTAATTAAAAGAGCTGTTTCATGTCTATCCTTGAATCATTTAACTAATCGAGGTTGATAAAGGATAAAGAAAGTAATTATTTACTGTAATTCAACTACTTTTCCCTTGAAAAAGTAAAGTAAGCAATTACTCTAATTTTTGTGTAATTTAATTACAGTTACTTCTGATGTAATGAAACTAAATACTGTGTGTTATATATGTCTGTGCAATAGTGTTATTGACATTCAAAGTCTATAGTTCATTGCATATTGAGTCCAAATTGCGTTTGAAATTTCGGCACATTAAAAAATAAATACGACTTCACGTTGTGTCAATCATATGTACACATTGCCTCTGATATTTTCATCTGTCATAGAAAATTCGGACTGGGTTCAATTTTCTGCGTTTTTCGCACCCATAGCAAGCATTTTGAGAGACGTTTTGTCAATTCAGAGATACTGTACAAACAATATAAATTCAAATACAAAAAACGAATATGAAAATTTCGGACTGTATGTGCGAAGACCTTTACTTTAAAATCTGTGGTTTAACGTATAATTCTCACATTTTTAATACTTTGGTCAGTTAATAATATTAAATTATGTTGTTTTATATTATTTATTTTAATTAATTAAAAGTCATTTCATGTCTATCACTTAACTAATCAAGCTTGATATAGGATAAAGAAAGTCATTAGTAATAAGTAATTAAATACTTTTGGGATAGAGTCATTTTACTATTGAATATTTATATTAATATAATATAATTAGTAACTAGTTATTCATTACTTTTTCAGAGTAACTCGCCCAACACCAGTTAGCAGTATTTCTGACGTCAGGGATGGGTTTTATTAAAGGTAAAGCAATGACTAATAATAACCTTATTCAATTGATAATGCACACAATAGGCGATGAGAGTCGTGGTGTTGGAGAACAGACGGTGGAGATGTCGTCTCTGTGTATCAGCAGCGTTCAGCCGCAGGCGCTCAAACAGCTGTGTTGAAAGTTTAGTAACAGAGTCAATTACAAGCGGCAACTCAGCGTTTCTCCACGAGGACGGGCTTTGATCTTCTGCCGCCGTTAAACTTCAGGATCGCTCTGGCGTCAGATAAAACTCCAGTTTCTTGTCTTAATGACAGGGCTGAAGTTCCTCGCATATCCCATCATGCACTGATTTTGTAGGAGCTGTTGCTGTATTAATGACTGGTTGCTTGAAACTCCTTGTAAACGTGTTTGGGTTCGAATCAGTTTTGGAGTTGGGACTTTTGGTTGTCGGAAGACCTTGTGTCTGTTCAGTGAATCTGAAAGTTCGATCGATGTGAGGTCTCGTGGTTTGCTTGCTCAAGCTGCTTTGAAATTCCTCTCCCAAATGGAAGACGTGAATTTCTGTCCGGTTTGGTTCCAGGAAGGAGATCGGAGGCCTCTGACCTTTCATGACAAAGAACGTCTTCTCATCCTAACACCCTGAGCTGGGAAGAGCAAATATTTAGTGGGTCCCGCAACAATGAGCCGTCACTAAATGTGCTTCATTCCCGAAGTCCTTTGAGCTCCCCGGAACGGGGCGGAAAACTGAAACGCAAGCACACGCTGAGAGTCATTATTGACGTTTCCTTTGGCCTGCTTCATTAGGCCCGCTAGATTTTTCTTTTCATCATTGAAAAAGCGTGCTCGGGGTCCCTCCTATAAATCTTTGAGGCGGATATTAGCTCTTTGGAAACTGTTTGGAAAACTACTTAAAGCTCATTACGCTGTGAAATATTCACTTCTCTCGTCTCGGACCTTAACACTGACTCGATTGTCTGACCCTCCGTCACAGTTTTTATTGCTTCTATGCTTGAAATGTCTCTCCGTCTCAATTCTTTTGCACGTTAAGGACTCATTCTGGACAACAGTACATCGGGTGAATGTCAAGATCTAATGCCGACAGCAAATTTTCGAATAAGCAAACAGACAGAGGATTATTTACTAGAATGTGTAAATCTCACGGATTTCACAGATGCACAGTTTTTACTCTTCGTAGACTTCAGAAGTTAAATTCCCATTCACACAGATTTCCACCACGTTCGACAAACGTCTTGTCACTTTTACTTGCACATTTAGCTCTTGTTCTCGAAATTGAGTTTGCACAGAACAGTTTGGGAGGAGGTTTTTGCCTCGGAATTTTTCCATCCCTTTATCTTTGTTTTATTCCTCCAAAATACCTTTCAAAAGCGCCTGGGAAAGTGTCCGTGTAGCGTCCCGTGAGACGTGCGCTGTCAGACGTACTCCTGATGTCACTGACGGTAATGTAGTTTTGATATGAACTTTCTGGGTGGAGAATGTGTTTTAGGCTCCTTTCAGTTTACAAAACAGCCAAAAGCGCTGCACACACCAGGTTTATTGTAACAGAAAAAAACGTGGTTTTGCAAAGACCCTCGACCGCTCATATAAACGTAGAAAGAAAGAGAAAGAGCATTAAAGGCACAGTTCACCCGAAAATTGAAAATGTTGTCATCATTTATTCACCCACTGATTGCTCCAAAACCTGAATCAATGTCTTTGTTCTGCTGAACACAAAGGAAGATATTTGTAAGAATGTCAGTAACCAAACAGATCCCATCCCCCATTGACTGCCATAGTAGGGAAAATAAATGTTATGGGAGTCAATGAGGGGTGATTACTGACATTTTCCAAAATATCTTCCTTGTGTTCAGCAGTACAACAAACATTTTAAAGGTTAGGAAATTTGACAAGTTTTCACTTTTGGGTGAACTGCCCTTTAAAATGGCCATTATATGAGTCATATGGATTCTATATTTTCTCTGGATATTCTTCTCATGCGTAAGTGACAGTTTTGTATTGGTTGCAGGTATGAGAGCAGCTGGTTTTTATGTCTTGATACCTGATCTTTTCTTTTGAGACGCAGAGGGTTTAACATACAGAAAGACCCGGATCTCTCCTGTCTGAGCCTCTATTGATGTGTCAGTCCTGCCACAGTATCACTTTTCTTGCTTTATTCATCATTACTCTCAAAGGCAGTGTGAGGAAAATCTTTTCACGTCGAATATATATCGCTAGAGATTCTTTTAATGTGAGTGTTACAATCTGGTGTGCTTATGTTGCATGCTTCATGTTGTATGAGGATGCTTCTCGTAAATAACATGAAATCTCTTCGTACTCGATTCACGCACACATGAACACATTGTGCAGTGAAACATTTGTTAGTGTGACAGACAAGCACGCACACATGTATGTAATATTTATAGAATACACTTGTCTAAGCACATTCATCATGACTGTGTCTGTCTGCTGGTACCCACACACTAATGTTTCTCTTGGCCATTCTCAACAAAACTTGCTACTTTTCTGCAGACTGACAGAGAAACCCGAAAACTTTTGATAAAATTAGGAACAAAGTCCATTTTATGGAGGTTTATTTTTTTGTACAAGACGCCTGTCCATGCTTTTACTCACAACTTCAAGTCAACAGGAAACAGTGTTTGCAGAGTAAAACTGTATTTGATCCATCATTTGAGTTGATTGGGTGATAAAACAAGGTCTTAATGTGACGGTAGGGATTGGTGATGTCAGGAGGAGGCAAAGCAAATAATTGCATTGATGACTAATTTGATTGTGTTTGTCCATTGGACTAATGTGCATTGATTTATTCAAACACAATATGTTTACTTTAGAATTTTTCTTTTGACAATATTGTAAATGTCTGCTTGGTTTTATTCTGCATTTGTATCCTCAGATGGAATTCTGAATGTGATTTGAGATAATCGGTTGAATTCTTCACTGTTATTTTAATATAATTGAGAAAATCACTCTATATTTTTTGAAAGTTATTAGTTTGACAGGCACGTTTGCTTTCGCTGCCATATAATGGCCACATGTGGTCTGAGCAGCAGTTCAGATGTTTCAGAGGTTGAGTTTTGCTGAATATTGAACAATCCAACATCAATGTGCCAAAATGTGTGTATGTGAGTGTTTGTTGTGTGTTTGCATGCTTGTGTGTGTGTGTTTGTTGTGTGTTTGTAAGTGTGTGTGCGTGTGTTTGTGAGCGTGTGTTTGTTGTGTGTGTCTTTGTGAGTGAGTGTGTGTGTGTTTTATGAGTGTATGTGTGTTTGTTGTGCACGTGTGTGTATGTGAGTGTGCGTGCGTGCGCGCATGTGTGTTTGTGTAAGCGCGTGTGTGAGTGTTTGATTGCACGTGTGTTTGTGTCCTCAAACCTGGTGATCTCACAACAAAGAGATCATAATATGGCATAAAACAGCTAATGAGGGACTTTTTAAATAATGTAATGTTTATTTAAAAAGTGTGGCAAGTTAACATGAAATGATTTTATAAAAATAAACACTATCTAAACTATTATGAACAATTATTTTTTTAATCCATGTAGTTTTTTTCTACAGACAGTCTGTTTTCCCTTTAACACATTTTTAACGCTGCAGAGCTGTTCAAAATGAGCTCAATGAAAGCCTCAAGTGGCGATTAAATAAGCAAAAGGCAGTTATCCTCATATATTATGAGTTAAAATCTTGATGTTAAGCTTAAATGTCCACATTTGAAGTCCTGAAGGTGTATGAAATGTAGATGGTTTGTGTATAACACACACACAAAGTAATAAAATATGCGTCAAATTCTTCTGTTGTTGAGTTATTTTCACATTTTTAATGCGGGCAGCAGCTGTTGCTTCATGACAATCATTGGAAACATGACACAGGGGGGACGCCAGCGGAGCGTTGTTAGCATGTGTCTGTTCATTAAAACACACACACACACTCACACACACCGGGGCCGCTGAGTGAAATCATGCAGGGCGAGGTGATTTGGTTTGTGTTGGCAGGAAGGTGGCGGGATGAAGACCAGGCTGTAGAGTCGTGGGCGTAACCGAGTGGCTACAGCTGAAATCTATCACACGCTTATGATTTTTGTGCGGTTTTGTGGTCATTTATCACAAATGTTCTTATAATTTTTTGTTGTGTTTTTGTGGTGGTCTTCTACAAATGTTTATGTTTAAAGATTGTAACGAGTTAAAGACTTAATGGCTCTTGTGTTTGGAATCCACCTTAATCCAACAGTGTAATGTTGCTGTGGTCATTGTTGTTTTTAATATCAGATTATGACTAATGGATCATCATTTTTTTAGTCTGTCCGACTTTTTAAAGAATTAAAAAAGGGATTATTAAAAGAAAGTTGCAGGATATTCAACAGCATAAGTTTGTTCATTTCTACTTTTTACTTTTCTTTTAAAGGAGCCAGTCTTTGCTGTTTTTGAGGCTTTGTTGATGTTTTTCGGGTATTTAAGAATGGATGTTCAAGTTTCTAATAAAAAAAAACGCTTTATATTTCACATATTTCAAATCTATTGTTCACCGCTGTCCCTCTTTTAACAGAACAACTGGATTTCTTTCGGTCTATATAAAGTCCCTCCTTCCGAAACGCTCTGATTGGTAAAGCTGACACAGGTCTGTCGTGATTGGTTTCCCGCTTAGAATGTGTATGTGAAGATGTCCCTCCCATACCATATCAGCGAGCTTCCGCTTCTCAGGCTGTTGTTATTGCTCGGTGCCCCTCTCAGTGCACGTGTATTAATAAACTTTGGCTTTTAGCAATAAACAGTAACAATGGTGTCAACTTCACAATATCAGTGTATTACACAGAACAGCTTTCACAGCCGATGTTATGAAGTCATGAAGCTGTTATTTGACAGTTGGTTCTCTTAGAATGTGTGTCGCTGAATTATTATGACCAGCTGTAGGACTGTGATGAAAGTGAAAGAAGTGTAGCTCGTAGCATAGTCCAATGTTTACAATCTCTGATCACCAAACACTACTCCAGCATCTCGTCCCATTCTCTCAGGAACACCACGCCCATTTGTTGGCGTATTCCTTTGGGCTGAAGTTATTAAAAGCACTCGGAATAGTGACATCATGTACCCAGGAAGTAGAGGGCTGTAGTCTGATCCAGCCATTCTCTGTAGTCCTTGAAAAGACAATTCTGTTAAAGACAATATCTCGCTTGGCACTGAACTTTGAGCTTTATCATTTTGCAGATATTATTTATGATCTAACAACAACATTAAACACTTACTAAAGGTTGAAAAATGCGATTGCGGGGAATGTGGCTTTTAAAGTAAAAACCACGATTATTATTATGAATCTACAGGAGAAACAGCCCAAGTTTTCAACTGCTTGTTTTTCCTTTAAATCATTTATAACATTATTTGAAGAGTTTATTTACAAAATGAGATGTACTATGACTAGACATTCACTTCAATTAATATCAATCAAACTGCAGTTAGTTAGTTTTCATTTAACCCATAAAAAGAAATAAATTAAAACAGAGTTATTTGATTTTGGAAACAAACTCCTATTTATATTAAATGGTGAAAGCTTGACTGATAAAACACTGAATATACCTTTGAGAGAAAAACTTAGCTATACTTTAAACTTATTATATACGTATTATAACGTTCCTTGTGTTTCCTTACGCACTTCCATTGTAGGTGCTTTACTCGTCCTTTTTATACTCGAGGATGAGATAATACGCTTTTTGTGATAATGTTCTTCTTTATCAAATGCTGTTGATACAATGAACTTGTATTGAACCTGTAACATTCCTAATGTCTGCAGTTGTCTGCGTTGAATGTGGAGTCGATGTGGAGTGTCTCTAGCACAGCTGAAGTACAGCTCTTAGGAAATTAATTGTAAGTCTGTTTAAATCTTTTTTGCATCAAAGTGTTATAGTACAGTAAGGCGTCTGTTTCTCTTCCGCTTGGCCTTGAGACATCATGTCAGAATTCCTCTAGTCCCTGAACCTCCCTCTGTTGGAATCTGACGCCCCTAGAGAAATTTAACATCCCCGCTCCAAAAAGTGTCTGGAAGTCCAGAAGACTGTCTGACGGACGTGCTTCCTTCTAAAGTCTGTTGTGTCGCTCTCAATGCCAACAGAGGGAATGAAGGTGGAATTCCAGAGTCGCATGCTGTTTGCTGAGCGTCAGCCAGATCTCGGATTGACTTTGGATGACGTCCCTCAAAGGCGATCAAACGGGGTGAAATAGACAGTGACACTCCGTTGCGATTCACAACCTGTATGAGGAATCAAGGATCAAAACCGCTCTTTACTTTTAACCCATCAGCAGGAAGGATGGTCAGACAACCAGACCGTTTTATATAAGGTTAAGTTAAATAATACTCAAGAATGGAGAGTTTTTTTATTCCCTAAATATTTTGTCTGTTCATTGGTTTGCGTGACTTACACCAAACAACACGTCAATCGAATATAACACATGAGATACGCCAGCACAAGACTTGGTTATAGTCATCATTATCATTGGTTATCATATAGAGCCGGGACAGCACGCTTTCTCTCTCGCACCTGAGAGCCGTTAGGCAACACTCATGTGAGGAATGTAAATCAAGAACATGGTCCTGGACACGTTCCCAGATTTCACTTCCAGCCAAAAATCCCATCCCTCCGTGCTTTTATGGATTTACATTGTTGGATCACAGAATGAAAGCATATGAATGTGCCTTGCGCCTGCCGCATGGCTTGCACCTGCATTTACTTCTTGGTGAACAAGAAAAACTGCAGTTAATGCTCCGTCAATGTCCTTATGATAAGACTAAACGTTTCTTATAATAGTTTCACTTTGATTTGCATCGTACTTTGCTTAGTGTGTATAGATCTCGGTGCAGTAAAACACATGTGGGAGGAGTCGTCCATCCCATTTGAGAGAGGTGTGGCACACAGATCCGGTCCCCTAAAGGTTCATAATACAGGAGTTTTCTGTGGAAACAAACTGTTGCCCGATGAAGTTTAAAAACTGGACATTTCAGATTTAGTCAACATGTGGTGCTTCATTTCATCTTTAAACACCTCCACCGTCAGTCTCCATCCTGGCCGTCGTGTATGACCCTCGTCCATCTGTGATTTTCTTTTTCTTGTCGTGCCGTGATGTTGGCTGACCTTGTGGGTTTTGATGAACTGTTGGCGATGGATACAGTTAACTGCAGTGCTTTGATTATGGCTTCATGCAGCAACGTTGCTCTCTCTTTGAACGTTTCTTTTCTTTGAAGTTCAGTCTTGGAGTTTCGCTGCCTGTTGATATTTCAGAGATCTCTGCTCTGACCCACCCTGAGATGCGCGGCCATGTGGTTCTGGCATATGGTGCGAGCACATTCTTATCCCTTCTTAGAAGCATATTTTTAAAAGACACTAATTTTAAAAATAAAATATTTTGGGTGGGGTTGTCTATTTGGACGGATGGTTGTGGTAATGCCAGAGAGACACCATAGTGTACCAAATATCTATGTTGTATAAAGATTTCCTTAAGATGGTAAGCTAGACTTTTACATGAAATACAATCTTATTTACAATTACAATCTTTGATAAAAAGAGAAACTTTCAGAGAAATGTAAATGGTTATAGTGGGAATTGTATCGCTTTTAATGGAAACTATAAAGGTATCTGTGGGTTACACGATTGGTGGAACGTTACCATAAGAACACCACAAAAATGTACAGGAATACTACAAACAAAACACTACATAAAAGCAAAGGGCATTGTATGGAAATATATAACGATTTTCGTTCCAAAATGATTGTTTTATTTTATTTAGATCACTATATCAATATCAATCAAACTGCAGTTGCTTTGTTTTGAATTAAGCCATAAAAACGAACAAAAAATACAGCAAACTAACAAAATAAAGACCAGATAACATAATAAAAAACGTTGTTTTTGAGTCATCTCGTTTTGGAACCAAACTCTTCAAATATATATATTTTGGCTAAAAATGTCAATATATCGAGTCAACAAAACTCAAACTTTCTCAGTTCTCTCTCTCAAAAAAACAAAATAAATCAGTTGTCTACACCACCGCTGTTTAGAATGGAACCGCTGTGATTGGTCAGACGCGGGCTGACGTCATCGATCTCGACGCGTGTTGTGTAGGGGGCGCGCGCGGCTGATGGAGCGCGTTTGTCGCGTCGACTGAACGAGGATTGAATGTGTTCCGTTGTTCTAGCGAAACGCGTGAAATAACTCGCCGTTTTCAAAAGGATTATATAGTATTTCCCTGTGATTATGGGATGCCGTGAAGCTGATCTTGTTTCTGCAGCTTTTGTGTCCGTTTGGTGAGTTTTGCACGCGCACGTTTGGACGGCTGAGGCGAAGTTTGTCGAGTCGAGGAAAAGTAAATAACGCGGTTTGGAGACGCTGGCGTTCGTCTTTCAGACGATTTGAGGTCGAAACGATCGACGCTTTTCTTAAAAAAGAACATTTACATCTTAACGCGACTTACTTTTCATTTAGAGACCCGTGGATTGTTGACAGGAGTTCACGAGGAATGGGAATCTGGACTCTGGTGTAACGTTAACTGTGTAAGTGTTCTCATAGATTTGATAACATCTTCCTTTAGTTTCCTTGTGAAGTTATTCAGCTTCCATTAATCTCCGCATTTGTTTTGATTATAGGACATAACGTGTGTTTTTACATGCTGCTGTTTGACATGTTTAAAAGAACACATGTGAGAGTTTTGCTTATGTTATATACAGCAGCTCTGCGTATCTGCTCTCAATCTCTCCTGAATACATGAACATGTGCTTATAATAAATTCTGCTTGTTTATTTGGTTTGGTTTGTAAATTCTATAGACCCTCCGTGTCTTTTTGAAACACTGTGATTGTCAACCCAGATGTAAACTGTAAGGGATATTATGGTAATAAATATTGGTATATGGTAATAAGGAAAGGCGGATATAAGTCAACCATTGATGTTCATTTTCCTGAGAAGTGTAAACAGTGTTTCTCTGTGGTGCTTTCAAAACATTTGCTGTTTATTTGAGCATCCTCAGATAGGATCAATGGTTTAACCAATGGCGTGATTTGAGGGGAAACAGAAGTGATCTTCAGTGTGATGAACTACACCTGTGGTTACTGTACAGTGTACACCTGTGCAATGTGGGACTTTAATGATGCATTACAAATATTTGTGTGACTTAAGTGTATGCAAAACGTTTTAGGAATGTTTCCATTTGTCTTCACACAGACTTAAGGCTGTGGCATACTTAGTTTCTTCACCGAACGCACAGCCTTGCAAAGTATACTACTTTTGACTCGTGCGCATTATGACATATTTTAATATGTCTTCGGGGCTATAGGGGTCAGGTTTCTTTAAATCGATGCTCCCAGGACAGGGTTGCCGCCTGGTGGTTACCGATGTAACAAAATTCTGGCGGTGCGCGTACTATTCTGATGACGAATTTTGGCTGTACGCGTAAAAAGGAAACTATACTCCGGCTTTAAAATGAACCCTCCATTCTAAAGCGTAAGTTATAGTTGTGCGTAGGAACTACGGCGTAGGTTACGTGTCGGTTTTCAGCTACACTTCTGCGTCGTTGTCTGCGTCGACAGGCAATGATCACTAGGCACGGCGTGTTACTTGTGTAATCATGACAAGAGACGAAGAAGAATTAGCTCGTTTGAGAAGCATTAGCAGTCATAGCAGCAAGTAAACGGTCACTTTTGTTGCAGCTTGAGATGTTAAATACACATGAACAAATAATTTACTTATATAATTCTATCAGAAATGCGTTTGAGTAAACATGATGCTATCGCAGAGTTTTTTGTCCCTTTGTTACATTTTCGGAGAGGTGTGCGTCAGGCTACGGCGTAGGGCACGCGGCTCTGCGTAAGCTACGCCGTAGGCCTTACGCACGGCTATAACTTACGCATAATGATGTACCGATATGTAAATTTTGGCCCATAACCGATAATTCTTTAACATTGGAAGCCGATATCCAATATATTGGCCGACGTTCAGTATCTTAATGTTAATATAAAATTCCCTAAGACTGAAACAAAAGGCATAAACTGCTTTTATTTGAAAACATTTACTGCAAAAAACAAGGTAACCATTAGTTCTCTTTCCCCCCTGAGAATCACGCATCAAGCTTACTTTACTCTGTTAGTTAACGATTCTTTAACCTTCAAACTTTTCTTGTATATTTAATAAACAAATAATAGATGTTCTTCGAGAAATGTTCTCAATAGCCCCAGGTCTAACAGGTCTTATTCAAACCATATGCTTTTGTTCCTGTAATTTACACATTCATAAATACTATATCTACATACTCTACCTACATCAACAATGTTTTGCTAATATTAGTATGTTGATGATCACGACAGAAAGACCGGACTGTGCTGTATTTTAACTGTGTGCAGCTGAAGTTTAACCAGAGGAAATGATTTATGATTTATCGGCTATAATAAATATATATTATATCAACTGATACCGACCCCTACTCCTTTCCCTTAACTTGACCCTACACTGATAAAAATGTAAGAATGTCATCGTTTTGGGCTTTCCTGAATGCAAGAGGCATCCGGTCATTCATAGCACGGCGCGTGTGTTTCCCTTTCCTCAGGGTTCCCTTTTCATAAGCTCTTTCTTTCCGTCCGGCTGCTGTCTACTGAATGCGGTTGATCTGAAAACACAAGCAGATTTGTTAATTCAAGCAGGTATTTCAGAGACTGTATTTATAGCACACATCACACTAATAGAGGAATGGCTTGATCCTCTCTCTATGCGAAAGGAGATCTTGATTTGCGATGCTCGTAGCCCTGACGCTGGTTTTGGTTTTATAAAGGAACATTTGGGATGTACTCTGCACAAAGGTTTTGAGGAGAGGTCGCGCCGTATTTCTGGGCAAGCTTCCAGTATCACAACCTTGCATTTACCTGGGTAATATGGTTGAATGTTTTCAAAGTGGCATGCGTGTCGTTGTAAAATAAGCAATGAAACATTGAAAATTGCGCAGGCACTTCACGCACTGCGATCGCTTCCTGGCCATGAGGGTTGAAATTCAAGCGCACCGTGAAACACAGACTCCTCTGCTGTCTGTAATGTGTTTCAACCTGTTCCCCTCAATCAAACAAATCCTTTGAAATCTGCTTTGTGCCTTTGTGTGAATGATGTCATCGAATCAGTCTACACTCGCGAAACGCATGTTTCTACTTCATATAGTTAAATAATCAAGGCCGTTATATTGTATAGGATGCCATTAATGATGCATCATGGGAGGAGGAGTTTAAAATGGATTTTATGTTGTGTGTTTGCAGAGTAAAACGCATCGTGCTGTCGGTCCTTGGGCAGGAAGGACCATGGCCCTCAGCGAGGGCTTTGCTGACCTTGGCCCCCTCAGCAACGGCGGATCCTCTACGGTTGCCAGCCCCCCTGCCACAAACACGAGCGCAGACTCGCATCAGGACCAGGTAGTCATGCCGTCCAAAATTGAACCCGAACAGCCCGCTGAGCAAACGGAGCAGGCGCAGTGCAGGCGGAATGGTGCGCTCAGAACGAACGGCACCGCACGTCTGTCTTCGTCTGGTTCCTCCTCCTCATCACATGGGACGGATTCACAAAGGTTCGGTGTGCTCCTGCCCAATGGTCTGTCGCCCCCCTGTTGCGTCTGCTGTTCGTTACGTCAGCCCGTCTGTTGCAGCGGGAACCAGCGAGCTTGCGCCCTCTACCCGAACGCCGTGTCCTCTGGGGCGGTTCACGTGGCCTCGTGCAGCGTGCAGGGCATCCCGTGTTTCTGCATGCAGCATCATTGGCAGGAGCACCTTCAGAATCAACCCAACATGGCCACACTGAGGTAAGTGACGATTATTAACTTCCTTGAAATTATTTTTATGCACATCGTAGGTTGGACACGGCGTAAGAGAGTACAGAATGGATGGTTACAAAGTGATGATCTTTTTAGACTTTTCTTCAGAAGTATGACTGTTACTTTATCTAAACCCAGAGATAAAATGAAACCTTATGGAGTTTTTGGAACTATCCTTGATGTTTTTTATGCAGACAGAACTATGTCAAATATCTCTTTCATGTGTAGATCTTGGATTCTACTGGATTAAGTTGACAATAATGTACAAAGACGTGGACACTCACCTCCTGCAAGGTTTTGATCAGCCTTTGAACTAAAAGATGTTCATCCGTCAGAAACGACATATGGTCTGAAGATCAAATGTTTAGGGTCACTTCACAAAGATGTTTTTCATGATCTTTTTTATCTGAAGGCATATGCTTAAATATCCGAAATAAGAATTGCAGAAAAAAACTCTGCATGAGGTCAGATTAGATGGGAACTCATTCAAAACGGTTTTAAAAAAGCATTTCAGGGTCGACCTCAAGAAGCTGCTTGATAAAATGACTACACTGAAAATGTTGTCTCAATATTATATTTGCGTTATTCCATAGTTTTTACGGATGTAACTATTCACTCAGCTCACGATGCGATTCAAGATACTGATGTCACGTGATGATTCATTTACGATTAGTTTTTACAAAATGAGACAAATTAGAAATGAACCACTGCCCTTTTGTGATTTCTCAAACGCTGCACATTTCTTTGTAAAATGAAAATATATTTTATGTTAATTAACAAAACTAAACTGCAATAAATCAAAAAAGAAAAGAATAATAAAAGTCTCTTTAACAAAGACTTTTTCTGTGCTTTCCTTGGATTTTTGGAAGTTTCAGAAATATCTGCATAGCCACGTTTTCCAAGTTTGCAGTAAACACATTGGCCCCTGCTGTTAAAATATGTCCTGGGATTCAAAAAACATCTCCATCGGCTTGAATCGTCAAATGTTATAATCGATTTTTTTAATCGGCTCATAGTGAATCTTTACATCCCTAATAGTTTGTATAAGTTACTGTTGTTCTAAAATGCTGAAAAAATATATAAACTTGTGAACAGTCCAATTGTGTATATTGGACAGTTTTGTAGTAGATCGATATATATCTGAGATTTCTTCGCAATCTTATTTTGAGATTTCTGGTGTTGTGTCTGATGAACATTAGTGGTCGTACTTTCAAAAGCGGAGGAACAGATCAGTGATGACATGAGAAAGAGAGAATTGTCTGGTCTGATATCAATAGATGCTGTTATTGATCTTGTCAGTGATATATTAGCATCTTTTGATGGGATTATATTTGCAGATATTTCTCGTGCAGTGACACACAGACTGATGTCTGTTGATCTTTCTCCGAGGCATGATGGATGACTTGTTGTCGTCTGGGGTCATGTGATGTTTAACCCGTTCAGTCATGCTCCATTCACCTGTGCAATTCCCCCCTCCTTCTTAAATTCTTCATTTTCTCCCTAGCCAGGTGCCAAGTATCTCAAGTTAATCTTATTTTTTTCCCCAACCAGCCATGTTCACAACACTGGAATGTATGAAGGGACATTTGATTTATTTTGATATAGCTGTGTTGGAAGTGTAAAGAATCATGTAAAGCTTCCAGGGGCCTAGCATACAAGATACACATGTAGCACACAGGCTGTATACTCTATAAAATGCTACAGTTTTTTTTTATAAATCCATAGCCGTGTGTGTATGACAGCTGCAGAACCGGCCCGGCCAAGTAGCCTGAACATGATCTTTGTGTTCCTGATTTCAGGCTGTCAGTTTAAGAAGGTTTTATGTGTTATCCGGAACAACAACTGTTTAGCTGACGTCTCGCAGCGTTCTGATTTTATCACTTAACCTTTCTGTCGTCTATACATGTTTGGAATGACATAAGGAAGAATGAATAAATGATGATTGAAATATCTCTTTTACCCCCAAAGTAATCCACGTATACGAGTCGATTGATGACTGTTTTCTGTTGTCAATCCCATAATTCCCGACTCCCGTTCAAGCTGAAGTTTGGGTATAATGGGTATGTTTGAAGGAGAACGAGGAGACCTCGGCCCTGCTGTGATGAATGGGTTTTGTGTGTAATGTGAGGTTAGAGATTGATGTTTCTAGGCTGCATTCTGACGTGCGGGCTTGAATAAGAGGTTTAAGACGAATATTCACGTATTTCTCAGACCTGGGAGCGGGAGGAACCCGTAGAGCCAGTAAAGATGCCCAGTGAAGATCAAAGCCCACCCGATCCCATAAACCACCATCAAAGACTCCACTAAGCAGGACCCAGTCATAACCCCAAATTAGACCAGTGTCTAGCTTTCTTACTCACGTTTACTAAACAGACTGAAGACTCCGGGCGGGTGAGGCCACAGCTGGAGTTGATCAAATCCATCTGATGTCTTTGTGTTTGCTGAAGACACAGGTGCACATATGATTGTTATCCTGCTTTTGAAAAAATGTTGGTTAATTTGACCCCTGATTGGGTGAAATATGGACAAACCAAACTTATACTATTTAGACCAAACCTGCCCAAATATCGGTTTAAACCCGAGTTTAAACCGATCGTGTTCATTTGAAATGGTTGGTTTTGTCCATACATGTTCGTATATATTTTTCTGCACTTTTTTTTAGTAAATAAGTATTTACTAAGTATGAATAGTGAAAATACTAAAGAAAATTCACATCTTTAAACTCACATCTCGATTTTCTTTCCACTTCTAGCCTTATTATTAAAAGTAGTTTTTTCTCTCTCACCTGTCTGCAAATTTCCTGCCTTCTTCTTTAATTTCCTCTCTTTCTCATTTTACATTCATGTCTCGTATATTTTCAGTGAACTTGGTTGTACCTGAAGGCTCAGCTTGTGAAGTTGTTTCCCAGTGATTCATGTTTAGATAAATGGCATATTTCGATTCTGTATCTTTAAAACAGAAGATGTGTTTAAGAGATCATCATGAATCACAGAATTGCAAAGATGTATAGATCATGTCTGATGTGAAGTAGTGTTTGCTAAAGCTACATGTGGATGTGGGACACAAACTGAGTGGTGCGCTGCCCGGGTGGTGCTGTGTTCTTAATGAGTTTGGCCCATGTCTAGACATGCTTGATTTCAAAGAGCAGTCACACTTGCTGTTCACACACACTTCAAGAGTTGAAATCGCTCTCGAGACCTTTGGCAGTTTGCCAGAAATTTCACTGGTTATTTCTTAAAGATCGAGTATCATGCTATGTCATGCATTCTAAATTCTTTACACCGTTAAACATGCTGGCTTCTCATGCTTTACATGGTCAACTTGTTAAAAAACGAGCTGGACGTATGACGTACTATTACTGTATTTGATACACTCCACCAGCACTCCAACTTGTTTCGGAAAGTTTATTATAATTCTGGATCCCTGTGACGACAGGTGAGTCTGTTTGTTCATGGGATTTCAGTGATGAATGTTATATAAACAGTGGATATAACGCTGGATTTGGAGATGGTTTGAAACTGATAGATGACGCGGTCCCAGTGCTAAAAGATGAACTGCACGGGGTAAGTCAAACTAAGTCATGCATCCGTGTTTTGTTGGCTATCGGCGTGTACGTGCACAATGTATAAAACAGGAAGGGATTAATGTGATGATGTGTTGTGTGCTCGTGCTGTTGTTCTATCCCACTCCCACCAGTAGTCACACCTCTAGCAGCTCGTGTTTTTCTGGAAATAATCGGTCTTTTATAAATTTGATCAAACTGAATAGTCTTGCAATATAAAGACATATGCATTACTGAATAGTTGTTCAATATTAATATAAGATTGGCCGAAACTGTCTTATGCGATCTCTAAATTCCATGTGTTGGCGTTATTTAATTTAAGTGTTGATAAACTGGAGCGTTTTCATAGTACGCTTGTAAACCTGTCTTTACAGTTGACGCTGGTGAATCCATTGTGGTTTTAACACAAGCTCTCGAATGTGTTGCTACAGAAGCGCTGCATAAGTGTTAAACACTGTGCAAAATATTTGCTTTTATGAAAATAAATAAATAAATATACTTATGCATAGTTGTTGTTTTACCCCATTAAGATCACTTTTGGAAAAGCATAATTTTTGTTTAAATAATAAGTTTATCTTTAGGTATAAATTCTAAAAGTTCCACCAAGTACGAAATTGATACCTATAAAGATTTAAAACAATTTCTTAATGTAAATTAATTTTCATACTTTTATATCAAGTCAAGTATTTAATAACTTATTATTAGGGATGCAACAATACAGCTCACCCAGGGTTCAATTCGAACCTCGTTTTTACAACCACAGCTTTCGATTCGGTTTTGATGGCTTGAACATTAAAGTTTTTTTTCCATTGTTCTATGCTTATGTGATGGAAACAGTAAAAAGTTAAGAAGAAAAAAAAATTCAGTTCAGGGTGTAAATAAGCACACGGAAATAATTTAAACACAAAACCACAACGGAACTGTTCAATATTATATCAAGAAGTGTGGCATCCCTTCTTATTATAACAAATTACTTTTTATATCCTATATCAACCTTGATTAGTTAAGTGACTGAAGGTTAGACATGAAATGGCTCTTTTTATTAATTCAAATAAATAATATAAAACTACATAAAGTAGTTTATTAACTGACCAAAGTATTACAAATGTGAGGATTATATATTAAAGCAAAGATTTTAAAGTTAGACTTTGAATTTTGATGTCAATTCCACTATTGCACACAGTATTTAGTTTAATTACATCGGACGTAACTGTAAATAAATTAGGTCAAATAAGAGTAATCCCTTACTTTACTTTTTCAAGGAAAAGTAATTATAAAAAAATGAATGAATATACCACGTGTTTTTTAGTTTTTTTTAGTTACAAAATACCGTCTTTAGTTCTGTTAGTTTTATTTCATAATTTTGATGAGTTCATTATTATTCTAAAATATGGAAAAAATATGAACACGTGAGGAACTGTCCAAAAAAGTTTGACTGGTAATGTAAATATCTTTTTTGTAGCGTTAATACAGTTATTTTTTTATTTATTGTTATTGGTGTGAACGGTCCTTCAAAATAGGGTTAATAAGGGAGAGACCTTCCGCCAGTTTACCCAGTAACTATGATGATTATTAATTTTCAAAGCATGCAGTCTTTAACATTCCAGAGTTTGTGAGTGTCTGAAGGTTAGGCTGTTGAACACTTGTACCAGGAGGCCTGTAGATAATGAAGACATTTCTTGGACAGCTTGTGAGCGGCCACAGTGTTGAAATCCAGCTTTCATGCCTGGAATCCATATATCCATGTATGTCAAGCCAAAGAATGCAGAGATATCAGCGGTTGAGCCCTGACCTCAGAGCACATTTGGATTGAACCGTCTCCATTTCAGACTTGAGCAGATGCATGTGTGCACATCATTCAAACATTCAAATCTGCGCCTTTTGCCTTTCGGTCTTTAATGCATTTCAATTATCTGTTGATTTAAAGTGACGGTGCACTAAATCAATTCTGTGAACATTATACATTTGCTTTAGGCTTAAGAGAATCTGTACACGTGGATCTTACAAAATGTGTCTTGAACTTGTCTTGGTCTTAAAGTAAACCATTTGATTGACATCACTGAAAATTGACTTTTGTTTTTCTCCAAAAAAAATGGTAAAGGTGAATATGTACAAATGTAAAGTGTATGTTTGCAAATTCGCTCAGCTAACCGTTCAGTCCATATAGGCGCGATAACCTCACCTCCCATGCTTTTTTATGAATCAACCTCCTGATCCATACACATTTCAGTTCATAATGTCACGTTTTAAAGATAACTACACTGTCATCTGTTTGTTTTATGTTTAAACGTTATCCTATAGATTTATAGGCATGTTTGGACTTTTTGAGCTGAACAGAATTAAACAAATATTCAGTGAAAAACTCTTGAGGTGCCTCAACGAAAGGCTGTGCTTACATGAAATAATCCTTGTATTTCATCTTTCATACACGTCTCTGGATTCAAACATGGAATGTTTTCTGATGGCACACTTTATAAATCAGACTTTGTTCTGTCTCTGTGTGTTTCTACAGGAAGTGGAGGAAATCTGGTCCTGGTTATTTGCTTTCGGCTTGGTTTATTTGATTATGGTGTGTCTGCATGTACTTTTCTCTTGATTGTACTAAAGGATGTTCATTTCTCTGTTTTTTGAAGCCTAGTGGGACTCACCTTGTGTAGAATATGCAGATGCTTTAAAGCCCGTGTCCTCACAACATCTGCTTGATGTATTACATGTCCGCTGAACTTTAAAAGGGATTTACGGTCTCTCTAGAAGTCGCCCCGCGGTGCAAAAGTCTTGCCAGTGGCTTTTGTTCGTCTGTGCCTTAGCAACCACTAATTATAGCATTCCATGGATTCCCCTTTAAGACGAAGAAGAAAATTGCAGCCACCTATTGGCCCCGTGACCCTGACGCTCCTATAACACTTCGGTGTTAAACTCTTAAGGCCACTTTACACAAAGTAAACTGTAACTATAAAAATAACTGTTTTACGGAGGTTAGCGTTACGTTTGTTTTAAGCTCGCGTGGCAGTCTCAAATTTAAGATTCACGAGACCTTTTAAATTATAATGGATTTTGATTGTCAATGTTTTATGTTTCGTTGGCTTTGAACGTGATCCCAAAATAATTGTTTCTCAGTTTGGTAACATTATTGTTATATATACTTTTTATAGTTTCCGTAGTAATCCTTGATTTACACTTCACTTGGTATAGGTTTGTATGAATTATCATTATAGCAATTGACTCATCAGCAAATTAATATTGTAAATGTAAGAAGTCGAAGCCTTGTATACTGTCTTTCAAAGTTTATTAACGGGAAAGCCCACCCATTAATAATGAAAAATTTCTCATGAATTTCTCAACCTCAAGTGGTTTCAAACCTGTATAGATGTCTATGTTCTGTTGTACACAAAGAATGATATTTGTAAGATTGTTAGCAGCTGAGTATCCTGCGTAAGTCAAAAAGTGATAGTCAAAAGTCTTTTCTTTAAACATACAATAAGGTTTTCTACTATGGTAGTCAATGGTGCCCCAGAAATCTAAGTTGCTAACATTCTTTCATCTTTCTTTACGTATAACCAAATAAAGAAATTTATACAGATTTATAATTGACGACAGAATTTACATTTTTTGGTGTATTTTTGCAAATCCAGTTCAGTTTATGGCAGTTAAACTTTTTACATAATTATTGTGACCGAAGGAATTCACAAAAACAATATCTTTTGTAATTAAATAAATGATGCAATCAGTGGAAGTGATTAATGTATCTGTATATAATGTGTGTATATGAAGAGGTTGGTTCCAAAACGCTATAAATCCATGTTTTCTTATCAAAGAAAGTGGCGAGATGAAAACCACTATTTTCTGTTTCAAAGTTTCACAAAGAATCTTTAGGTTCTAGTAACACAAAAATTTCAAATCCAGATTTGAATTTTAAAAGTTTTTTTATCATACAAAATGCAATTAATCCATTTAATCAATATAAAAGTTATTTTTCATTTTGAAACTGTTTAAAATGCCTAACAAAGTCATTGATCCACATATGACAGCCTCTGAACTCGATACAATACTAATCTTACATACATGGTCTGGACTAAAGATACATTCAATCAGTGATCGCTCCTAAAATTTCACGGGTCATCTTTTTAATGCTATAAATGAGTGCCTCATCTTCTTTATCTCCTCACGTACATGATTAGATTTCGATGGTTTATGTTTCTTCCCCATTGCAGAAACCAGCACAGGTTCATCAATGCCGTCAAGAGTATTCATTTTTTGTTTTTTTGTTGAGTATAAAGTACAAAGTAGATCAGTGAAACTAGGATGCTTTTACTGTAAAATTAAAAAGTGACTTTTCAATACCTACCTGATACAATACTGATTTTTTTTTAAATGGCGTTTATCGTGTTTTGGACTAAACTCTTCCTATGTGGATTTGTCTGATTCTGAACTTCGCTGTTTGATCAGTTCTTTAAAACACTACTTTAAAACATTCATCTTTCCACACAGGTAGTTTTAATCAACTGTTTGCTTCTTGAATCCAACCTGATCTGTTTTATTTCTCTGTGTTTCAGCCCCCCGAGGCCGTTTCGGTGTCCCAGAAGGTAAGACTGCTATTTCTATCCCTGCTAAATTCTTCTTTTTTTTTTAGGATGAGGGCTTCTGTTGCTTTGTTCCCCAAAGCTAATTTGTCACTATGAAACTACCATTTTTATGCTGCAGTTATGCTGAGATCATTGCTGATTGGCCGGTGGTGGTGCTGGGGGTGTGCACTGTGCTTATCGTTGTTTGCGCTCTGGTCGGTATCCTCGTACCCGACCTGCCTGACTTCTCCAATCCTCTGCAGGTAAAGGCACATTTTCCACCACATCAGAAATCATCCTGTTTGATCATCCTGTTTCCCTGTAAAATATGTCACAATGTGCAAGCATTTTCTTGTGTTGAATTTAAACAACATCTATAAAGTCTTTTATCATTTTTCTTATCAGGGATTTGAACCAAGGGGCACCGCAATAGGCCAGAGACTGGTAACGTGGAACAACATGGTGAAAAACACGGGCTATAAAGCTACTCTGGCCAACTATCCCTTTAAATACGCAGACGAGCAGGCCAAAAGGTAATCGAGTTCACTTCTTATCTGATAACCAGATTTCCTGCATGTATTCACCCTCAAAAACTCTCGCTGAGCCAAACATGGATTTGAGCTCGTGCCAAATCTGACGGAAATTAAGAGTTTGTAGTAAACCAGCCTGTTAATGAGACCCTTTGTTAGCTGTATCGCGATCCATAAATCAATCTGTAAATGTGGAATGTGTCATTAACTGCAAGATTTTGCGTCTATTGAGATAATGTCTGTAAAGAACACATGAGTTACTAAGGGATCCATGCTTTATTCAACACGGGTTCCACAGACAAGTTTTCAGTCAATTGCTTGATTTTCAAGTTCTCGTTGTGTGTTTCAGCCATCAAGATGACCACTGGTCAGAAGACCACTTTGATCGAAAGAAAAGACAAGCTGAGTGGGATTTCAGTAAAGACAGTTTCTTCTGTGATGTGCCAGGTATGTCGTCTATCTGTCAAATGCATCATGAATAGTAAAACGAGCTGACATCAGCTCAATGCTGCTATCTGGAGGACAATGAAGGAACGACTGGACATCGGTTTAATCTGCAGTTGTTGTTTCCCAACAGGCGACAGCTATTCCAGAATCGTTTTTGCCTCAGCAGAGGGGAAGAACCTGTGGAATATACAAGCAATCAAATCCATGTGCAATTTTGATAATACACGGGTATGTTCACCTGAACAAGAAACATTCAAACACATGTGTCCGTGCTGGTGTTTTACTATCTTTACGTTTGTCTCTTTAGGTTCGCTCTCATCCTCAATACTTGGATTTGTGTCAGCGCACCACTGCTGCGTCCTGCTGTCCCAGCTGGACGCTTGGGAACTACGTAGCCGTCCTGACAAACAAGTCGTCTTGCCTAAAGATCACAGAGCGAGATGTTTCTCATACACTTAAGACTCTGCGGTCCTGCGCTAAGTATTATCACAACGGAACTCTGGGCCCTGAGTGCTGGGATATGAACACACGCAAAAAGGACCTCAAGTGTGGCAACGTTCCTCGAAAATGTACAAAGTACAACGCCGTGTATCAGATTTTTCACTTCCTGGTGGACAAAGACTTCCTGAACCCAAAGAACACGGACTCTCTTTCTCCCAATCTGAAATACAGCATGTTGTTCTCTCCGACCGAGAAAGGGGAGACGATGATGAACATTTACTTGGACCACTTTGAGAACTGGAACACCTCGGACGGGATCACAATGGTTACAGGAATCGAGTTCGGCATCAAACACAACTTGTTTCAGGACTACCTGCTGACAGACACCATGTATCCCATCATAGCTATTTTGATCGTGTTAGTGGTCATGTGTGTCTACACAAAATCCATGTTTATCACCCTGATGACCATGTTCGCCATCATCAGTTCGCTCATCGTCTCGTACTTCCTGTACCGTGTGGTCTTCGGTTTCGATTTCTTCCCCTTTATGAATCTCACGGCACTCATCATACTGGTGGGAATCGGTGCCGATGACGCATTCGTGCTCTGCGACGTCTGGAACTACACGAAGTTTGACAAGCCCAATTCTGAGCTCTCCGAAACAGTCAGCGTCACTCTGCAGCACGCGGCGCTCTCCATGTTTGTCACCAGCTTCACCACAGCTGCCGCCTTCTATGCCAACTACGTGAGCAACATCACTGCCATCCGCTGCTTCGGCGTCTACGCCGGGACTGCTATTTTAGTTAACTACATACTGATGGTCACCTGGCTGCCAGCTGTGGTCGTCCTGCATGAGCGATACCTGGTCAACCTTTTCACATGCTCGGGGTCACAACACCACCAGACGAATGGCACCATGAAGTTTTGGACTAGCCTGTGCCAAATGGTCAACAGATGTCTTCTTGCTATTTCCGAGGCCTCGCGGATATTCTTTGAAAAAGTGTTGCCTTGCGTCGTGATCAAATTGCGCTACTTGTGGCTCCTATGGTTTTTGGCCATGACCGTGGGTGGCGTTTACGTTGTTTGCGTGAACCCGAAGATGAAGCTGCCCTCTCTGGAGCTGTCGGAATTTCAGGTGTTCCGCTCCTCCCACCCTTTTGAACGCTACGACGCGGAGTACAAAAAGCTCTTCATGTTCGAACGAGTCAACCACGGCGAAGACCTTCACATGCCGATCACCATCATTTGGGGAGTCACTCCCATCGACAACGGAGATCCACTGAACCCCAAAAACAAGGGTAAACTAACACTGGACACAACCTTTAACATCGCAAGTCCCGCTAGCCAGGTTTGGATTCTCAACTTTTGCCAGAAGCTCAGGAACCAGAGCTTTGTGTTTCAGTCTAAGGAGCAGGATTTTACCAGCTGCTTCATGGAGACGTTCAAGCAGTGGATGGAGAACAGGGACTGCGATGACGCTCCGGTTTATCCCTGCTGTAGTCAGTCCACGTTCCCTTACAGGCAAGACGTCTTTGAATTGTGCATCAAACGGGCCATCATGGAGCTCGACAGAAGCACCATCTACCACCTTGACAGCAAGACGCCAGGGCCAAGGTTTGACATCAACGACACCATAAGAGCGATCGTGCTGGAGTTTCAAAGCACCTACCATTTCACGCTGGCGTACGAGAAGATGCATCAGTTCTATAAGGAGGTGGATTTGTGGATTAAGGAGGAGCTGAGAGAAGCACCCGAAGGACTTAGCTACGGGTGGTTTGTAAGCAATCTGGAGTTTTACGACCTGCAGGACAGCCTGTCGGGCGGTACTCTCATCGCTATGGCGCTCTCTGTGGTGGTGGCCTTCAGCGTCATGCTTCTGACCACTTGGAACATCGTCATCAGCCTCTACGCCATCATCTCCATCGCTGGGACAATCTTTGTCACGGTTGGATCTCTGGTGCTGTTGGGTTGGGAGCTGAATGTGCTCGAGTCGGTGACTATCTCGGTCGCCGTTGGGCTCTCGGTGGACTTCGCCGTGCATTATGGAGTAGCGTACCGCCTCGCCCCAGAACCGGACCGAGAGGGGAAGGTGATTTTCTCTCTTAGCAGAATGGGCTCCGCCATAGCCATGGCAGCGCTCACGACCTTCGTGGCTGGTGCGATGATGATGCCCTCCACGGTTCTGGCTTACACTCAACTTGGCACCTTTCTGATGCTCATTATGTGTATCAGTTGGGCTTTCGCAACGTTTTTCTTTCAGTGCATGTGTCGCTGTTTGGGACCTCAGGGTACCTGCGGACAGATTCCTTTGCCAAAGAAACTCCGCTGTTACACTTTTGCGGACCACCTGCCTGAAGCCCAGTCAAATAATGCTCAAGGTAAACTTAACAAGCACTCTGTGCATAACGCAGGAGGAGAGGGCGACCACGAACACTATGAGCTTGAGCCTTTAAATGTCCGAAATACGGAGAAGGCCTCTGATGAGGAACAGCAGGCATGCACGCAGTTGCATAATGGGCCCTTTTTTCATCGCGGTAATTTGTGCACGGCCAACGCTGACCCACGAGAACCAGTTTCTGAGAATGGATTACCAGGAGTGGAAGTTCCACATCATCATCAGTACACTTGCGGTGCGGGGTGCTCCTGTGGGCCTCAGTACACACGAGACGGTTATAGGACTCCGTGCCATCCCTGCAGTCAGTCTGGTGAAAGCCCGTGCCTTGCTAAACATTTGACTTTGACAAATCACTTACCTGTGGAACACAACAACCTGTGCACACTCGATAGGACGCACACCCCTGCTGATTGTTTCGTAAACTCCGGTCAATTTTATCAATGCATGGCGAGTCAAACCTCAAGGGTGTCCACACACAGATGTTTCCCAGGGGGTTACAGCATGCACGCGCTGCACCTTCTGCAACAGGCTCTGTTGTCTGATGCGGTGCAGGACGAGTCCCATATCAGTGCGTGTGTTCCCAATTTATCACAACCAGAAGGCTTCGATTTTCACGCTCCAGATGATCAGTGCCGTGCAACTACAACTACGGACTGTACTGTTAAGAAGACGGAGCAGCACGCACAAAATTGCCAGACACCTCAAAACATAGCACAGAACCATAGGAAGTCAAAAGTGAATGGCATTAAAGAGCCTGACAAAAGTGCCAAAAGCAATCAGAGTAACAAAGACAGTAAAAAAAGTGTCTCTCCCAAAAAATATATCTGTTTTAAAAAGACTGCCAAACCAACGTGCAATTCTGTAGAGTTGGAGTCAAGAACCAGCATGCCAACTATTGCCATTCATTCAAAAGCCTCCACGGAGAGTTTATGCTAATATTTATAAAATATAACCGCATAGTACAGTGATGGGAGATGATTTATAAATCTTGAGATTTAATGACCATTTATCAATCACTTATATTTGGGAAATAAGTCTGAATGAAAAAGGCATAATTTTCACCCGCTGGCTGGTGTTTCGGATGTTTTTCTGAAGGCCGGTAATTTTGCATAAGGATCAGAAACGTAATCAGAGTTTATTTTTCTGCACATTTCATATAAACGTGTGTATATATATATATATATATATATATATATATATATATATCTGTGTGTGTTGTGTATGTATTTAAGTCATGCACTTTCTTTGTTTTGAATGTTTTGCCTATAAAGTTTTAAATAATTTACTATCTCCAGTAGTTCTGTCGTGTTTTTCTAGACTGACTTTAATATATAATCGACTTTTCCTAGTGATTCAGAAGAAAACTCGCCTCCTTGTGCAGTGAGCAAACAGTAACTTCAACCTCTGGACTTTTACTGGTCAAATAAACCCAGTGTTTTCTTTATTAATGTCATCTAATGATGCGTGAGGTGCTTCTCCTGATGTCCCTTACAGACGTGCTTGTCATCGCTCAGTCATCATTACATACAGACTATTAGTGAATGACACGTTTAAATTGTTTTTACTTTCCAAAACATACCCAACAGAGGTTATTGATGTGTGTCAGTACTACTATTAATGAATACATTTTTAGAAATGATCAATATATTCATGTATTTGATCTGTATTATAACCCCTCATCCATTGGCTGGCATTTATTAAGTTCCTTGTAATATTCAATAATTTGTGTCAATGTTTTATTTAATAGGAAACAAAATAATTTAATATGAACTTTAGCATTATTGAACTTTAAGGAGTGGCTACCCGTTCTGGGTTTAAGACAGATAATAAGTGTAAGAGCTGTTTAAAATACATCAGTGCCATTGTTTTGTCACAATTAAAGTACACCTGTAATGCTTTTTGTAAGACAAAAGGTTTGTAAAAAAAAAGCATAAAAGGTTTCCCTGATTTTCCTTTAAAAGTTTACACTTTACTAGAAGGTCGTATTTGTTAACATTAGTAAATGCACAAACTATCTTAAACTTGAACATCAGTGTGTATTAGTCTTTGTTCATGTTAGTTAATACAATTGTTTAAGTGCTGTTAGTAATGTTACCACTTTTGATTCCATTAATGTGAATGCCAAATTAACATCAACTGAGCTTCATGAATGCTGTAGAAGTATTCTTTATTGTTAGTTTATGTTGGCTAATGCATTAACAAATACAACCTTATGAAAAATGAAGTGTCTCGAATTAAGCCACAGATCTATGTGCAAGGTTGTGCAACACCTGAGGAATGATAGAAAGTGGTGTCTGTAGTATTCGTGTTTACGTGTGGAAGGTAAGAGAATTATATATCAAAATTTAATGCATTTTATATACATAGATTGTCATTATACAAAGAGAAAAACAGAGCTTGAATCAAAATAAATCTTGTTGAAGGCCCAGGAGCAAAGCGAGGAATGGAGTTATTTAGAAAATTAAAATCAATTCTAGGAAAATTAGCTCTCCATATTTACAGAGTGAAAAAAATTGTCACATTTCTTTAAATCGTCAAGCAACATCAAAACAGTGTTCAAGATATTAGTTTAAAAGCGACTGTGCTTGTACTGTGTTTGCATTGTGATTTTTTAAAGTTGAAAGATGTGTCATGATCACATCACGGTTCTTCTCTTTAGGTCAGATGAGAGGGAAAAACTAAATTGTTGGAGGCTTCGCAGTGCAAACTTTCAAACATTTTGTCCCCGAACCGTAAAAGGGTGACTGTTAAAGGGACGGTTCGCCCGGAAATTAAAATTCTGTAATTTACTCGCCCACAGGTTGTTCCAAACCTGTATTCATTTCTTTGTCTGGCAAAACAAAAAGGAAGATATTTAGGAAAATGTCAGTAACCAAACAGATCTCATCCCACATTGACTGCCATTGTAGGGAAAATGAATACTATGGGAGTCAATGGTGAATGAGATCTGGTCGGTTATTGACATCTTCGTGTTAAGCAGAACAAAGACATTAAGACAGGTTTGGAACAATCTAAGGGTCAGTAAATTATGCATTTTGGGGTAATCTGTCCCTTTAACACTCTTCGTCTGCTCAGGTGAGGAACTTCTGTAACTGTAATCAAACTGCAGTGTCTTCGTGAACGCTTGTTGCTTCAGTCTCTCTCCCGTCTGCTTTCGCTTCTGTTCTTTTCACCTTTGTGTCTTTTCTGATGTTGAGTATAAGCTGCTCATAAAACCACTGTAAATCCTGACTGTCGTCCGGCCACACGAGAAATCTTCTGTTCTCGATGTATGTTCTTAGTTGTTGGTATTTGAGTAACCTGTACGGGGGGATGTTCCCCACCACCAACACCAGCAGAATATCATTCAGCTCCACTAACATCCTGCACTGCGCCAGTGTGAAGGTTTCCAAACACCAGCCGTCCTTCAAGAAGCGCTCTGACACAACACAGAGTGTTTTCCGACTGCTCTCAATAGCGTTTCTCATGTTGGTAAGATGGTCCTCTCCGGGTATGAAGTCTCGCTCCTCAAAGCAGCAGTGAAGGACGTTCTGATCCGAGAACTGCGAGTCCAGTTGCTTCAACAGCGCTTTCTCCACCCACTTTATATCATCGGAACTGAAGCAGACGTACACGTCGTACAAGAATCTATCCGCTTCGGGATCCATCAGGTTTAATTTTTCATCTGCAAGCTTGGTTGTGAGTCGTCTGTAAATCTTAAAGACGTAACCACGGCAACGGATGTAGATGATGGTGACGACGGTGAGTAACACGACGAAGGCCGCACAGACAATAAAAAGCACACATCTCAGCTTTTCGACGCTCTTCTCTTCCTCTTCGTCTTCACATTGTATGCTGGAACTCAAAACAGGAATCATGTAGTGATCTTCAGGACTGGAACACGTCACGTCTTCAGCAGGATGAACGAGGATGGTTCTAGACTCGTTTAGCCACGTCTGAAAGTCCTTCAGGGTGCAGTCACACCGGAACTTGTTTTGTTTCAGACTGAGATGTGTGAGGGAACCAAAGAGATGTGGATCCACTGAATAAATGGAGTTATATTCCAGATTGAGAATTCGTAGACTTTCGGGGAATATACCAGCGGGGAGGTACTTTAAAGAGTTGAAAGACAAATCTAGAAAGATCAGAGATGTTAGATCCTTGAAGATGTTTTTAGGGAGGGATTGTAATAAATTGAGGCTCAGAGAGAGCTGCTGTAAGTGATGAAGATGCTCGAGGACGTCTAAACATTTTCCACGTGACCAGAAAAACTCCATATTTGTTGTTCCAAGATTGAGGATTTGGAGTTCGTGTGGAGGCACTGTGTGAGGCTTATCGTAACAATCCACTAACCCGTTGTTTTGGAGATTGATTTCCAGCATTTGAGGAAATCCCTCTAGTATCGCGAATAACACTGTCATAGAAGTCAGTTTGTTCGAATTCATGTCAAGGGTTGTGAGATTTCTAGACATGATGGGTAATTCGTAGGGTACAATTGTAATTTTGTTTTCACCTAAGTAGAGCTTCTCCAGGTTCGGTAGGGATGCACATTCATGTGTGGATTCGAGAACGTTTCCTGTTAAATAGAGATTCTTCAGATTTGAAAGTCCTTCAAGTGATCCATGTCTGAGTTTCCATATATGATTGTAGGACACATCGAGCACTTGAAGTTTAGGTAAATTCTTAAAGGTGTCACGATCAATGACGCCCAAGAAGTTTCTGGACAGGTTTAGCGATTTTACATGCGTCACACCCAAAAACGCATTGTTTTCGATCTTATTGATCTGATTTTGTGCAAATGTAATTTGTTCTAGACGCGGCAAAGAACCAAACACTGAATGCGATAGAGCAAAGACACTTGATCCAGACATATCCAAATCCTTCAAACCACTTTCCCGAAGTCCTCTGAATGTGAATCTGTCTGGATCTTCTGAACCGTTAAAACCAGAAGATCTGCCAATGCTGCGGTCGCTCAGAACAAGAGTTATGATTTTGGTTCCAGTGACGGCGTCAAAAAATCTCTTGGCCGTGTTCACTTCAAAGCCGTTTCTAGAGAGGTCCAGTGTACCTATGGACATGTTCTTCAACGGGTTTCCACACTTGTCCCATCCTGACCAGAACTGATTCATGTTCTGTAGTTTCATCGAGGACAAGATTAAATGTGTAAAATGTTTGCCCTGAAAGTTCAGCAGATCTTCCTCACATATGCTCTTCACTTTTGTGCCAGACAGATCCAGAATGTTCAAACTTCTCATGTTTATAAAGAAAGGTGCGGGACAGATTCTCTCGATGTTGTTTTCACGCAACACAAGCTTCTGGAGAGACACCAGCGGTTTGAGGACGTCACCAGACAGAACGGAGTCATCTAAACCGCACTGTGTGAGGGTGAGAGTTTTCAGATGATGTAATCCATTAAACGCTTCTGTCTCTATCTGCAGCGCCTGGTTGTAATCCATCTGAAGTGAGGTTAGATTTGAGAGTCTTCTGAATGTATTGTTCCTGATCGTGAGTCCTGGTGTTTGACACTTTAGTAGGAGAACTTGTAGACGCTGAAGGTGAGAAAAGGATGTTTCGTTGAGTTCAGTAATTTTGTTGTTGCTCAGATCCACATAGGTGGTATATGTCGGCAGATCCGGCACTTGTTGAAGACCTCGATCTGTGCAGTGAACCTCAGAGCCATCTATTAAACACACTGAAGTGCATTTTACAATCTGAAGGCTGATGTATAATATGACTGTGGTCAGGGATGATGTTTGTCTTGGTGTCATTTTGAAAGCTATGTCAAAAACAAAAACATGAAGAGAAATATTTGTAAGTTAAATTATTTTTGTGATTTATTTATATCATGTAGGCTATTTTGGAAACCTGGCACTACAACATCCATGTAGGTTGTGTAAGAAACTGTATATAAATCGTACAGAATCGGACAAAGAGGCGATTTTTCTTGTAAATTAACCAAAGTCTTACTATAGTAAAAGTAACCATTTGTTGGTGGATTGAACGCTTTGTTGCTATTTGTTTAATCACAGTTTTACAACAAATATCATGATTAAACTGTTATTAATTTGATACCGTGTTGCATTTTGGTGTCTAGTTTTACCATAAATACCATGGTTAATGTTCACGTGAAGCGGAAGTTTGCGATCGTTTTACTTCCGTATTTTGACGCATTTCCGAGTGAACTTGAATTTCTAATGAGAAACGTAGTTTGTCTTTTTTCTGCGATTTGATTGGATGTATAAAACAGCCGTTGCATTTTGAAATGGAACTGGCAGAGCAGACTGAGAGTTGAAGGGGAGGAGTTAACGGATACTCAGCCCAAGCCGTCTAATATACGTCATTTAGTGATGGATAATTTCAGGAAGGAAGTGCATTTTCAGATTGTAACTAAAGATTATGAGGACACACGAATTTTAAAAAGAGAATGACCCACAAACTATTTCCAATAAACGCTGCAATATTTCATGAAAAAATCAGAATTGTCATTTTTTCTTTCACTGGGACTTTAAACTAAGATTGCTGAATAGAAAAGCCATTCGGTTTCGTGACAAATTCAACTTCGTCTGAACTGTCTCTGTCTGTCACATAAAAACGCAAATTCAGCTCAGTATGAAAACACGGAACTAAATGGAAGTTTATAAATTGGAAGTCTATATAATTGCCCTCACGAAAAATGTGCATTAAAGCAAAATCATTATAATAATCATTAAAAATAATCATAAAACAAAAACCATCAACATGGTTTTTGTTTTATGTCTTAGTAAAACCACATGGTAAATTTCCGTAAGGAATTAATCTCAATACTATTTAAAACGAACGAAGCTTGCTTTCGTGATCATTCTAGGGTTTCCTAAATATTTACTGCACCAAAACTGCGAATAAATTGTTACGTTGCGCAGAACCTACGACGCATGACGTCACGTATCGCGAGAGCTCGAATTTGGTTTGGAAACGCTCTCGCGATATTTAGAAATTGTACCCCGATCGGTTCAGTATGCGCAGCCCTTAGCGGATTGTCCTCTGCAGCCTCCGTCATTTGCGAGATTTACCACAGAGTTCGTGTTTTATGATAATAATCGACCGATAGTTTAGTGTCTTACCGTTTTGGTTATGAATCCATACATTTACTCTGTGAAGATGACGTGTTAAGGTAAAGTATCTCAATAAGAGCGCAACAGAAACTCTGATGTTCTCTCTTCATCTCCTCAGTGTTTCCTCACAGTGTTGTGAAATAGGAAGCGCTTGTATTGCTGCTTTTCCGGTCAGAGATCCTCAAATCATTGAACTAACGTTCAGGATAACTTATGCAAACATCTATTTTAATTATTGATTTCGATTATATAATAGATTTTTTTAATAATACTGAATTTCGCCATTTTAACAATCCCTATGCATATCTCCTGAGCGATTTGCTTTATTTTCACCTACATAAAATTAGTGTAGTACACATATGTAAATATTTACTATAGTAAGCGATTTGCTTACTAATCTGTAGTATATTTGAAGAGTTTGGTTACAAAATAATAAAATCATGTGTTTTATTATGTTATCACGTTTTTATTGTGTAAGTTATCTGTTTTGTTAGTTATTCCTGCTTAAATAAAATTCAACAACTGCAGTTTGATTGAAATTCAACAATAAAAAAATGTATTTATCTCATTTTGGAACCAAACTCCTCATTCTATTATTAACCAATACTTGTTCATGTTAAGGCTACTATTAAAATAGGTAAATTGATACTGTAGTATACTTCATATTTACTGAAGTAAGGGTAAAAACCACTATAGAAATCTTTACTTCAGTTTATTAAAGTAAATACTAAAGTACACTACAGTATTTTACACGAGGAATTTAATGAGTTCCTGTAAGTGTTAATATCCGGTCTGCTTTCATTTGCTTGTGTTTTTGCATGTGTAAATATTAGCTTTGCAGATAAAACTCTACATTTCTACATTCTTATTGGCTTAGTCATGAACTCTCAGAGTTGGCAAAAAGAACATTGTGTTTCAAAGTGTTGTAATAAAACAGTCCGTTTTCTCAACGATTCTTTCAAAGATGGTGTTCTTTGGCAATCTGGAGGTTTCAAATACACTCCATCATTGCTCAGAAGCATAAAGTCCGGCCCTTTTTAAAGAGGGAATGTGCATCTTCCCAGCGGCCTCCTCCTCACATCCACATCTTAATGCTGTAACAGAATAAATGTAGTTTTGGATGTCCCAGTGCTTTCATAATCTCACAAGAGAATGTGTCCGTCGTGATTTGTATAACAATCTTTCATCACATATCATGAACTGATGCATCCTTATGTAGTTAAACATTGTTGCTACCTGTTTGGAAACCTAAGTGTTTAAAATGAAAGATGCAAATTTGATAGATTTGATCTTTTAATATCAGAAAACCACAACATGGTAAAAAAAGAAACATATAGTCCAAATAAAATATCTGAAACACTATAATCAAACTGCAGTGTCTATATGAACCATTTCATTCTCTCTCCCGTCTGCTTTTTCCTCTGTTTGTTTAATCTTTGTGTCTTTTCTGATGTTGTGTATAAGCTGCTCATAAAACCACTGTAAATCCTGACTGTCGTCGGGCCACACGAGGAATCTTCTGTTCTCGATGTGTGATCTTATCGGTCTGTATTTGAGTAACCTGTACGGGGGGATGTTCCCCACCACCAACACCAGCAGAACGTCATTTAACTCCTCTTCTGTTTTTTTCTGCGCCAGTGTGAAGGTTTCCAAACACCAGCCGTCCTTCAAGAAGCGCTCCGACACAACACAGAGTGTTTTCCGACTGCTCCCAATAGCGTTTCTCATGTTGGTAAGATGGTCCTCTCCGGGTATGAAGTCTCGCTCCTCAAAGCAGCAGTGAAGGACGTTCTGATCCGAGAACTGTGAGTCCAGTTGCTTCAACAGCGCTTTCTCCACCCACTTTATATCATCGGAACTGAAGCAGACGTACACGTCGTACAAGAATCTATCCGCTTCGGGATCCTCTCGCTTTCCATCCACGAGCTTGGCTGTGAGTCGTTTGTACATCTTAAAGACGTAACCACGGCGACGGATGTAAATGATGGTGATGGCGGTGAGTAACACGACGAAGGCCGCACAGACAATAAAAAGCACACATCTCAGCTTTTCGACGCTCTTCTCTTCCTCTTCGTCTTCACATTGTATGCTGGAACTCAAAACAGGAATCATGTAGTGATCTTCAGGACTGGCACACGTCACGTCTTCAGCAGGATGAACGAGGATGGTTCTAGACTCATTTAGCCACGTCTGAAAGTCCTTCAGGGTGCAGTCGCACCGGAACTGGTTTTGTTTCAGACTGAGATGTGTGAGGGAACCAAAGAGATGTGGATCCACTGAATAAATGGAGTTATATTCCAGATTGAGAATCTGTAGACTTTCGGGGAATATACCAGCGGGGAGGAACTTTAAAGAGTTGAAGGACAAATCTAGAAAGATCAGAGATGTTAGATCCTTGAAGATGTTTTTAGGGAGGGATTGGAGAAAGTTGCCGCTCAGAGAGAGCTGCTGTAAGTGATGAAGATGCTCGAAGACGTCTAAACATTTTCCACCTGACCAGATGACCTCTATGGATGAAATCCCTAGATGAAGGAGTTGAAGTTTGCCTGAAACAAACGTCGTCTGATTTCTCTCATCGTGACATTTGAAAAACGTGTTACCTTGAAGAAAGATATTTTCGATGTTTGGAAATCCCTGCACTATTGTGTACACATCCGACAGGTCAGTTAGTTTGTTAAATTCCAGGTCAAGAGTTGTGAGATTTTTTGCAATGTTTGGTATCATGTACAATGACGTAATTCTGTTCTCCCCCAAGTAGAGCTTCTCTAGGTTTGGTAAGATTGCGAATTCATGCACCGATTCGAGACTGTTTGCGGTTAAGTTAAGTTGAAGTAAATTGGCGAGCCCTTGAAACGACTGATATCCGAGCACTCGTATGTGGTTATACGACAAATCGAGCACTTGAAGTTTGTCTAGATTCTGAAAGGTTCTAGAATCAATAGCACCTAGGTAGTTTCTGGACAGGTTTAGCTTTAATAAACTTGTGGCGCCTAAAAACGCATCGTTGTCAATCTTGTTGATCTCATTTTGTGATAATGTCATTTGTTCTAAGTCTGACAAAGAACTGAAGACGGAAAACTGCAGAGCGAAAATATACGACTTGGATAGATCCAAAATCTTAACGCTACTTGCATTCAGTCCTTTGAATGTGAATCTGTCTGGATTTTTCAAATTCTTATAACCGAAAGAGCTACCCATGCTGCTGCTACTGAGAACAAGAGTTTGGATTTTGGTTCCAGTGATGGCATCAAAAAATCTCTTGGCCATGTTCACTTCAAAGCCGTTTCTAGAGAGGTCCAGTGTACCTATGGACATGTTCTTCAACGGGTTTCCACACTTGTCCCATCCTGACCAGAACTGATTCATGTTCTGTAGTTTCATCGAGGACAAGATGAAATGTGTAAAATGTTTGCCCTGAAAGTTCAGCAGATCTTCCTCACATATGCTCTTCACTTTTGTGCCAGACAGATCCAGAATGTTCAAACTTCTCATGTTTATAAAGAAAGGTGCGGGACGGATTCTCTCGATGTTGTTTTCACGCAATACAAGCTTCTGGAGAGACACCAGCGGTTTGAGGACGTCACCAGACAGAACGGAGTCATCTAAACCGCACTGTGTGAGGGTGAGAGTTTTCAGATGATGTAATCCATTAAACGCTTCTGTCTCTATCTGCAGCGCCTGGTTGTAATCCAGTTTTAGAATTAGAAGATTTGAGAGTCTTCTGAATGTATTGTTCCTGATCACGAGTCCTGTGGTTTGCTGATCCATTCTGAGGTATTGCAGACCGTCCAGATTAGAGAATGACGATTCGTTGAGCGCACGGATGTTGTTAAAACTCAGATCTACATAGATGACGTGCGCGGGCAGATCCGGCACCTGGTGAAGACCCAGATTTATGCAGTCGGCAATTAAACCGCTAACTGAACACAGCGAGGTGCATTTCACCAGCTGAATGTTGAGACACAATCCAAACAGGATATGAATGAATGAAGAGTCCATTCTCAGAGCTCTGGGGGAAAAAGAAAATACACACTTTACCAACGGTTTATAATTGTAAAAAAGGATGAAAAAGTATATTTGGTGAACTGTGTTGGATGGAACTAGTTACTAAGTAATTAGTTACTATAATTTCCTTACTTTTCCCTTGAGAAAAAGTAAAAGTAAGGGATTACTTCATTTTTTCTCTAATTTAATTACAGTTACTTTTGATGTAATTCAACTAAATTCTGTGTGTAATACAGTGGGATTGACATAAAAATTCTAAGTCTAACTTTAAAATGTGTGCATTAATGTATAATTCTCACATTTGCAATACTTTGATCAGTTAATAAACTACTTTATGTAGTTTTACATTAAATATTTGAAATAATTAAGAGAAATTTCATGTCTGTCCTTGAATCACTTATCAACTTATTTCTAATTACTTTCTATAACCTATATCAACCTTAATAAGTAATGAAATACTTTGTGGAGAGAGTCATTTGTACAGTTATGTAATTACACTATTGAATATGTAATTAGTAACTGGTAATGAATTACTTTGTAAGAGTAATTTACCCAACACTGTGTATCGATTAATCTGTAAATTAATTCAAAATAACATGATTTCTATAGCGACCACTTTCAATAATTTTGGCAAAGCAGCTGCACAGAAAACAAATTAATTATAAATAAAACTAAAGAAATTAATGAATAATATATAATGTAATATATAGAGAGATGGCATATTATACTAGGCCTATATTATAATATATATTGTACATTTTTATATTATTGTTGTATTACTCAGCTTTGATATTTGTGTGTTTTTAACTTTAACACACTTGTGTACAATATTTGGTTACCATGTTTCATTTTCATTGCATAACAAGTTCAAGGTTCGGTGACTTAAGAGGAAAACTGCACTACATCGCAAAAGATCTAAAACAATATCAATCTTACTCGCACTTTCATTTCAAACAGACGATGGATTATTTCATGCACGTGCAGATTTAAAGTTCACGTTCAGTAAAGTGAAGCGAAAGTTTAGCGTCTTACCGTTCCGTTCTTCTCTCTTCAGCGCCTTCTTCAGTCTTCTGATCGGTGTTTAAGTTTCATTGTAACAGCAGTCCTATAGGTGTGTATATATAGTATATAGTATATAGAAGCGATGACGATAATGTGGAGATCTCCCTGTGTTTGTCTCCCTTCATCTCATCTGTGTTTCCCAACATTTCTGCGGTGGGAAATCACTCACTTGCTCAATCTCTCGTGTTCCGGTCCGAGTTCCTCAAGTGAAACAAAAACACTGAAGGCAAACCAAGGACACAATTATGTAATGTACACACACAAATATAGAAGTTCTATACTTTTTTACATTGACAACAACAGTGATGATTACAATAGTACAAATATTTATATTAAATATATATGTTTATATTAGATTAAATTAAGATTTTATTAAAATGCTGGTCGTTAATAATTAACAGTAATAAATACGACTGTACTACTATTAATTGTAATTGGGTTTGATAATTATATTTATTAAAAGGTTATTCAAATATTCGTTTTTATATTTTTTATTAAATGACAATATTATTATAATACAGTATTTATTTACTTTAACAAACTAACCATTTCAAACAGTAAAAGATTGATCAAAATAATTATTTAATCGACACCAACTGCAGTGACTGAAATGTTTTTAATTTACGAGTAAGATGAAACGTAATGTTCGCTTATGATGTAATGTATTTATTTGGACACTAGATGGCGACATTCACCAACATCACCGCATTTATAAATCACTTTCAGGCAACTTAACTTTAAAGTTTGCGAATTATTGAACGTGTCTTTTAGGGAATCCTTTCAGTTTGGTTATAACTGTATGTTATGTAGTATAAATAGTGAAATGTAATATAAATGTTGTGTAGCATAAGCACACAATGGTCACAGCTGGATTCACTTCAAATATTGATTATCGTTTAATAACATTTTGCATATCAGTGTTGCAACATTTGTCAATGATGACGTCTAATCAACTGGGTCATTCTCAAATAACAAGAGACTTCCTGACTTCAAAAAGTCAAAAAATGTATTCAGTTTTCATGCCTAAAATTTGATGATTAGTATTCATAGGTATGATTACATCGTTACCAATAATAATGGGCAACTTGAATCTTAATTATTATATTTGACTTATTATTTGCATGGAGTTTTCTGTCATTGGTGTAACACTAGTGACAAATTCCCACGAAAGGCTAATTTTCCAAAATGATGGCCTATAGTCACCTCAAAACTAGGCACACTAATATCTATACATTATACCAATATACATGTTTTTTTCCAATGAAAATCCTTCATAATGACACAAACCAAATCAACGATTCTTTTAAAGAACCACACCAAAAACCAACATTTTAATCTAAATCTCTAATTTATAAGGAAGGGACACTCTTCATGCTTGTGCTTTAACAGAGCGTCTTCTTTGTTGACCTTTGACCTTGTAAGTAATTACTTGAATATTTTTACTCTTTCAATATAATAGTTTCAACGCGCCACCGTTACTTCTTTAACTTTATTAAAAAATAAGTGAAAAGGAAATGTTTATACACCATACAAAAGAGCTAAACGGGAGGGATTCATGTGTTTTTCAAGTACAAATGAAATTCAAATAAATTAGAAAAAAGATGCAATACTATAAAGACTTAAATAACATTATTCCTTATAAAAAGGCGCTGTGTTGAGTATTTATGGCTTAATCGAGTGGATTTTTTTCATTTGGAGGCTTTTTACGTGCCTGTAAAGTTAGGGACAGGTTTGTGAGCATATTTTTACAAATGACCCAACTATTAAGCTGCTATTTTCTAAAGGTGAGAGGGTAAATGAATATTACTAAACCAAGTATTAAATATGAAGTGTTCTGCAAGCCAAAGGCGACACCTGCCAGGATCCCAAACTCCCATCAGGTGACAGAAACCAATAAAAACATCTTTGGCGAAACCATGCAGGCTCATTTAGGGGACCAGTTCTCCAAAATAATAACCAAACACACATTTCAAAATAATATTGTTAATTATCATAAATTAAATACATTTTAAGCATCATTGTGCTTATCAAATAATGATCTGTATTTGGAGAAGCACAGAGGTTACAAAGCAAAACGTAAAGAAATAGAGTTAGACGTGTTAAATATCAAAATAATATTTATTCTCTTTAGACAAATATCATTATAATACTGACAGTGTTTTCAAACGTGTGCAATGTGTCCAAAAAAAGAATTTCTCAAAAGTTACATTCAGTCGTTTACCTTACAAAAAACAAGCATGTGCATTTTCTACAGTATGTACATTTGTCCGTTTGTGTGGGCTTCGCGTTTAGGTTTCTCTCTTCAAATATCTGTTCGGGTAGGACAGATACGTGTTTTTGTCAATGATCACCTGTTGAAAATCGTAGATCTCATCGTGACCTTTGTACACATCATAGCGGTGCATTTTACTTCTGACGCAGTGCGCGAGGCACACCAGTAATAGAATAGAGATCACAGTGCAAACCATTATTCCCAACAGACTCCCAGCTGAAAGTGACGCGGGCTTAACCGCCGGGGGTCTGCTCGAGGGTGTAAACGAATCGAAAGGGTCCGAAGTGCCCGAACCCTCAAATTCATCTTTTACACAAATTCCGTTGTCAATGAGCCTGAACCCTTCGTTGCAGGAACATGTAAAACTTCCAGGTGTGTTCTCACATCCCTGGTCACAGTTTCCATTTTTGCATTCGTCTATATCAAAGCAACTTTTGTCTTCAGCGATGAAGCCGTCCGGGCAGTGACACTGGGCATTATTATTGATGTCACAGTCTGCGGGACATTCAAATGTAGGACAGTACCTTTCGCATTTGTTCATGTCCTCTTTCGATTGCCTGAAACCTTCCCCACACGAACAGTTGTAACCGCCTATAGTGTCTTCGCAATTGTGTTCGCACGGTCCCGAAGCGCACTCGTCTACGTCCACGCACGCGCCACCCTTATTATACTCAAATCCGGGTGCGCATTGACACTTAAAGCTGCCGAGCGTGTTGACGCACTCTTCGTTCGCACCCGGACACGCACTCGTATCAGTGCATTCGTTTATATCTTCACACGCCCTTCCATCCGCGTGCAACTGGAATCCCGGGCCACATGCGCACACAAACGTGGCGCCCGAACTGAAGCACTCATATGCGCATCCAGCCCGCGCGCACGGGTCATCATTTTGGCTGCAAGTGACCCCGTTCATGTCGATTTTAAACCCGACCGGGCAGATGCACACGTGGCCTTGTGACGTCGTTTCGCAGTTATGTTCACAACCTCCACCAAACACTTCACAGCTCCACGGTGCTTGAATCCACATGCCTGCAAAACACAGGTGGCGCGTCCCCAGCGGCTGCGCGGTCGCTAAGGATCCACTGGGAATTTTGTTTAGGTAATCACTCGTAAATCCAAAAGGGGTTTCATATGATGCATTGGTGCCCAGCGGGTGACAGTTGTCCGTGTTATTGTATTCACACAAGTAGCCCTGTAAGATCTCCTGACACGATCTTTCGTTCCATGTCTGCGCGTTTTTGGATACGGACACGCAACGCGAAAAACACACCGCGTCCGCGATTTTCCAGTTGCTGTAGTGGGTCGTATCGTCCCCGGTGACCCACTTGTATCCCTTCAACCCGCCGGTTGAGTCTAAACACCGGGCGTCGACGTATTCCAGTCCAAGCCAAAAGTCTCCAGTAACGTTGCCGTTTTCTAGTAGATCCGACAGCACGCTGCTGGTTTGTTCCGTGCGCACGCTCATCAGATGCCCGCCTCGTTCTTTACACGCGCGGCTTGCATCGGAGAAGTTCGCCGTGTTTGCGTGGATACTGAAGCACTTTTCATCCTCGCAATGTCCGTTATTCGCGTTCGCGGGACGAAGCCCCACAAGAACGAGCGCCATCGCCATTCCCAGCATTTCTCTCATCTCTGCTGACGCGTTATGTAACGATGTTCGCGTAAAGTTGCGACGTTTGTAAAGTGTCCAAAGTCATGAGTTGAAGGAGCTCCGAGCCGCATTTATAACGGCATCCATGTCTCACAGAATGAAGGAAGTTCGTGTTATCTGGCTGAGCTCCCAGAGTTCCGCTCACATTCTCTGCCCGTCCCATCACACACCAGCTGATACACATCTGACGATCGCATTTCCAAGTTACCCCGAATAGATCTTTAACTACATGTTTTGATGTCTGTCTCTTCTAAGATATATAGAAAGATACCTGTAGATAGCATCTTACTTATTTTTTATTAATTTCATTTATGTTAAATTATTTGGACTTAAAGGACTTAAAGTTTTATTAAGTATACTTATATGCACAGTTCAAGTATATTTTTAGGTTTACTTTATGTAGTATGTAATAACTCAGTAGGCTGATCTTTGGCAGTAAATTGGCCCACTTTTTAAAAGTGTGTTGTTAAGTATACTTCAAGTGCGACATTAGTACACTTTGATTACACAACTACAGTTTACTGAGATGGACACAAAGGTAGACACAAAGTATAGTTATTTCAGTTTATAAGAAGTAAACTAACAGCACACTTAAATGATATTATATTTTGAACCACATCAAACTACAAAGTGTTGTTTGCAAACAAGTAGTGCTACAGCTTTTGCATTCTTTTTAACTCAACAACATTATCTTTGGACATGTTCCAGTATATTGACTGTTAGAGGAAACCCTTTGGAAAGCCAAAGAAAATCTTGATGCAAAACATCATGCGGTGAGATTGTGTTGCAATCCTAAAGACCCGTCTCACTGTTTGAAATGAAATCTCGGGACGTGTTTACATCATTTATCTATTTTCTTATTGATATTTGTGCAGACTTTAGTTTAAAATATCCAATCTTTCACTCACGTCTAAACGATTAGACGTGAGAAGGAATTTGGGCGGTTGAATCATGTGAGGGCTGTGCCACCGGTCTGGTGACTTCAGTTTATCCGTGGGTACGTTTGATATAAAAGGTTTGTTATCCAGGTGGAAACAGTGAGTACAAGCAGCCTTTATCAATGGGTGGAAATAGGCGCTTGATTTATCAGTACGGCACATTGCTATTAAAACATCCACTTAAATCAACGTTTCCATGACCGCCGTGAAATTGGGTGGAGGGCGAGTCTCTGAGCAGAGGCGGTTTATTTAGTTTGTGATAACATCAAAGGTTTGTAGGTGTGTGTGTATGATGACAGACGAACAGAGAGCCATGCATCCTGCCCCGAACTACTGCGTGTCAAACATCAGGTTGAGTCACACAGGTTTAAAATGACATTATGATGAACAAATGATGTAAGAATTCTCATTTTAAGGGTCTCTCTTTAAACAGGAGTCTTCAGGAAATCCAATCACAAAGACATTCAGGCTTCCAGAAAACTTTAGCAACCACACGAGAATCTCATGGCAACTATTTTGAAGACCCCGATCTACACCTTTTTGTTGCAGTTACTTAAGAGTTATTTAGACGTTGAATCAGATGCATATTGTTGTGTTTCCAGACACGAATGAGTGAGTTTGTACTGGAACGGGTGCAGTCAATTCCTTCCTGTTCAGGTATTCTGTCCGAACAAAAACTCTCTCCACTCACATCCTCAGGAAAGAGGGAAGGATATTCTTCTTTTTAGTACTTAAATCTTTTTGGACATTTAGGGGATAAGTCAATGGCTCCTAAAAGAAGTAACATCCATATGAAACAGGATTTGGTCCCTTAGTAGGTAAGTGTTTCATAATTGTAATAAATCATGTCCTGTAATATTTCGACCCAAAATAAAGGAAGTCTGTATGAAGTGTGTTTATTGTGATTTTAAGAGGTCTGGACGACTCAAAGGGTCTCGGCCTTTTGTAAAATACAGATAACACCTCCTCCCTGTTTTACAACAGCAAATCTTTCCTCTTCTTGTTTGTGGAAGCGTCTGAGCTCTGGGTTTATTGCTTCAGTGTGCACAGATGAGAATCTCTCTTTGTGTTTTTGAGAATGATTGAATGTGATGGTGGGTTTGTGGAATGACGTGAGATGAGGGATACGGCTCAGAAGAATGTGTGATGTGCTCCAAACTCTCGACTGAATCTTAAGAAATGAAGCTGAATCTTCTCATCGACTGAGGAGAGTGACACAGGAGGTTTAAAATCCTCTTACTTTAATGTGCTTTAGCAGGTTTTCTATGAGTACATTACAGATGTAAATGTAACACTTTACAACAAGGTTGTGTTAGCGAACACAATCTTATAACGAACCAAAACAGCATTTATTAATCTAGCTAATACATATTTAAAGTCAAAAGTCTAATAAAATAAGTGCACATCGACCCAACATCACTTAGTTAAGTACAGTTGTGTAAATAAAAGAAGTTTAAATATAATTAATACTCTTAAAATACAAATACAGAACTAAACTCCAGCGGACAGCAAGGCACTTTGACTTAAAACACATTCTTCAGTTTAAAAATCCATGCATTTTTGTTTTAAATGATTGTAAAAAAGTTTTTTAATGTTAATCTCAGTATAACCCAAAATGATAAATGAATCCCCATCAGTTGACTAATAAATCCCGTCTTTATAGCTCTAGTTTATCTTCGGTGTCATGTCTGTAATTTCTGAAGGTTTTGGAGGATCTAGATTTAATGTCTTTTAATTGATTGATGTATCATGTTGTGTGTGGTTGCCAAGATATAATTGTGGTTATCAGGATGTTCTGAGGGGGTTTATGTATTTTTTTAGAGGTTTCCAGGTTATTCTGGGTTTGCCTGAGGACATGACAGCACATCTCTCTACCCTGCTGAAAAATGGAAATTAGCTTTTTCCATTAAAACCATTACAAAATTGTTTGTGTTGTGTGTTTTGGGCATTTTTCCAATAGGATTTAACATCTCACCAATCACACACCATGAAAACCATTACAGTTTCCATTCAAACCAACACAAATTCCTTTAAAACCATTAAAACCTCTTTAATGGAAAAAAACAACAGAAACCATTAAAGAAGTAATAATGGTTTTAATGGTTTTAAAGGAAACTGTAATGGTTCTACTGGTATGTGATGGATTCTACTAGTGGGATGTTTAATTCTACTGGAATAATGCCCAAAACAAACTACAAAAAGGAATTTGTAATGGTTTTAATGGAAAAAGCTAATGGTTCGTGATGGTGTTTTAATAGAAACCGTTAGAATTTCTGTAACGGTATCTGTTGGGTTTCTATTGTTTTTGTCAGCAGGGTATGGTCTCTATAGGGTTTTCTGCTGAAAAAACAATATAGAAATTCTACTGGTTTCCATCAAAAACACCATTATCAACCATCAGCTGTTTACCATTAAACCATTGAAATATTTCTCTGAGCAGTGTGTTTTAGGTCTTATTCCAGTAGGTCTTATTAAGTATTTCTGAAGGTTTTGGAGGATCTAGATTTAATTTATTGATGTATGTGTGTGGTTGGCAAGACATGATTGGGGTTGTCAGGATGTTCTGAGGGGTTTATGTATTTTCTTAGAGGTTTCCAGGTTATTCTGGGTTTGCCTGAGGTCATGACAGCACATCTCTCTACCCTGCTAAAAAAATAACAATATGAAGCCTATAGAAACAATTAGAGAAATTCTAATAGATCCATTAAAACCATTACAAAATTCGTTTGTAGTGTGCTTTGGGGATTTTTCCAATAGGATTTAACATCTCACCAATATAATCCATCACACACCAGTAGAACCATTAAAGTTTCCATTCAAACCAAAACAAATCCCTTTAAAACCATTACAAATTCTTCGATGGTTTCTATTGTTTTTTTCAAATCAATATAGAAGTTCTACTGGTTTCCATTACAAACACCAATATCAACCATCAGCTATTGACCATTAAAACCATTTAAGTAGTGTGTTTTTGGTCTTATTCCAGCATTTTTTAATGTGTTCTACTGGTTCAGATAACATCCCACCAATAGAACCCAACACTACCAGTTGAGACCCGAATATAGTTTCCAAACCAGTACAATTACCATTATTAAGTCCATAAGAATGCTTTTTTATTTTTGCATTACGTGTAATGGAGTGAAGGTTTATTTAAATCAGTGCTATAAGTGTAGAAGCAAGGCTGCAGCAGGAAAACATGACTGTAACTAACTGCATAATTCTCTCATTCTCTTGCACAGAAATGAGGCCGCATCAGGGAGGGAGAATGTGGAGAGCGTCCGGTCTCGATGCTGGAGTCCTGCAGGACTATCTGAAGCTATGAGCTGTACGTCATTACAGTCATTCAGCATCAGTATGTTTTATGTGTAGGGATATTGTGTATCTGTGTCATTATTTACTGCACTTCTCATGTTTTTCGTCTGGTTTGGATTGACACGAGTTTTGGTAAACGATGTCAGAATCTCCAGCATCTTTGTGTTGTAACGGTCAGGATCTCAGTCGTCAGAGTTTGAACTCAGATATTACAGCTGGTTATATTTGTCTGCAAAGAGAGCCAGGAAATAACTACAGCTTTAATATGAGTCATTTACTATTGAAATCATCACACATTATTGCTTTCCAGCTGAAAGAGAAACACAACGTATGTTTTGGGATCTTGGTTTGTTTCTCCTCTTCAGTGTACATTTATGATTTTTTGGGGGTATTCTGCAATCTTCAGATTTGGAGTACTATTGTTTGCCTTACCATAATTTACCATTAGATAAGTTTTTTATTATCTCAGCTATTTTTAATTGTCTCAGATATTAAAAAGATCTCAGCTTTGATTTTTCTTCTTCTGGGGATGCCAGTAAAGGACATTCATTCATTAAAAAAGATTACTCAGTAAACCTAGGATTTTCCCTTTTTCATCATGTTTAGCAAACCCACTGTAATGAAAGTCTGGTCATGCGATGACGTTATAATTTGACCAATGATTTTACTCACAGCACAAGTAAATATGTGTCCACAGTGACTAACTGTCTGAATTTCAGTCTTTGACATCACTGTTGACGTCCGTGACATAACTTTTTAATATTCACGTGGCAGAACTCACTCAGAAAACCTCTTGAGATATTTTTTACTCTGTCATTTCTCCTACATCAGTGAAACAAACATAGAAAATGTTTTCTTTAAATCGCATGTGTGTCTCAGATAGTTCTCTTGAGAAAAAGAGTCAGAAATGTGTCATAAGAGTTTGAGAAGAGATGTCAAGAATGTGTCAAACTGAGCTCAGATTTGTCAAGTCTGTCAATCAAAAGTCAATATTATTGAAGATCTCAATATCAACTTGACCATTTAGCCAAATCCAGATTATTTTTACCTGTATTAAAATTCACAATTTTAATGATTTTTTGGGGAGTGAACTTTCTCTTTCAGCAGCGCATGTCAATTTATAATTTGAATGCACATGGAAAAAAATGTAAATGCAGAATTGCTCGTGTGTTTAGATCTATTGTTTGGAAACGAAACATTTAAGAATCTCTTCCACGAACACTAAACAAACACACGAAAGTCAGCGTTCTTGGAGAAAACAGCTGAATAAAGCCCACTATTCAAGAACGTACGAGACTTCCTGTCACTTCCTGTTGAGACTTTTACGGCCTCGTTTCCATGGCAACCTCTCATAATTCAGTATCACTGAAGGTCAAAAGTCTTTACTTTTCGCTGACAAAACAACCCTGAGAGACTGCTGACCTCAAACACAGAGATTTCAGCTTCACGCTTTCCATATGGAGGCTTTAAAACATCGGTAGGCGTAGTTCAATAAACATCAACACTGCAAAAACACAGATTCTTACGCCTTTTTTGGGTCGTGTTTTCCAACACAATAATCTAAACATTCTTAAAACAAGATATGATTACATTTAGTTCAGAATTGTTTAAGTTTAAACTTAAAACAAGAGAAAGGTGTTTGGCAATGGATAATAACATGTGTTCTTTTTCATTGTTTTTACAGTGTTTTATAATTTTGCTTCTTAATTCAATTCAATTTTATTTATATAGCGCTTTTCACAATGTGCATTGTTCTCAATCAGTCAAAAAAATACAATTTTAGAAAGGCAGTCATGTCATTTGTTAACTATGATAAGAAAATGTAAATTTCTTAGCTATTGCTTGTCAATGTGAAAATAATAAAACACTTAATGAAGCAGTTGGTTTGAAACCCGTAGATAAGTTTGTATAATGCCTAAAATCTTTTTATCACGACCCAACTTTCACCCGCTATCATTCGGCTTTGTTAAGCATTTATTTTGGACTCTCCTCAAATGTGTCTCCCTCTAGACTTCACTGCGCAGTTAAATGTTCACCGATATACAATACATCCATACATTCTCATTACAAACAGACTCTTCCTGTTTCTTGTTTGGCACAAGTGTTGCCATTGAAAACTAATGTGATATTTTTAGTCACCTGCTCTCATGAATGCTGGAGACCTTAAGTGTTTCTAATGAGACCTCGTTGACTTCCAAAGCTTCTGGAAAATGACAATAGTTTTCTATATTTATCATGTGTTGTACTGAGCTTTGAGACCATAGTTTAATTTTAAGCATGAATTATTTTGCAGGATTTGCACACATGGCTCGGCCAAGCTATTGTTTTGAACGAATGAATTTGCACTGAAAGTCATGTTTGCTCTCAAATGGAGATGCTTTGAGTTAATTTGCAGCTCAATGGTTGTTTAAACACATTATGTGTAAATGTATACATATTTAGTAAAATAGCATGAACTTCTGTCTTGAAAAACATTGGGATCGACACTTTGTGATAGACAGACAAACAAAAATATTAAATAAGTGAATATTTTTATATATTTATTTACAAGTGATTTATTTAATCACTTGTTTTGATTTGTTGTTCTTTTAAACAGTATTTTCAAATGTTGAATGAGCATTTAAATCTATATTTGTGGGAAAAATCCATAGCCTGAAGTATTCAACTTTTTGATTGTAACTGTTTGTGTTGCATAAAAATGATGGCAAGGCTTTTTTCAAAGTTTGATTTTCTATTTTCCATGAATGTCATAGGTCATTTGGCAGTAGATGTTAGTATGAACCGAAGGCAGTTTTTGTAATCAGCATGTCAGACATCAACACATGTTCAGGTATTTTTGTTTTTCTCGTGGCTGCAGATCAGGGTCGCTGTGGGCAGGGATCGTCCGGACTTCATGGATTTCGTGCCGTTTCCAAAAACAGCGAATATAAACTCATCATGCTCGGCCATACACACAACACAAGTGTGATAAACGGACATTTCCTCAACAGAAAGAGACTTCTGCTTCCTCAGGAGCCTTCACCCGACTCCAGACAACATCCAGAGACATTCTGTGTCAAGTGTTTTCTCAAAAGTGTCACACTTGAGTAAAAGTAAAAAGCTTTTTTACACAGATTATTTACCTGAAAATTACAATTCGGTCATCATTGAAATTTAACAAATAAAAACTGACATTACGCAATGATGCTCAGATTTTCTGTTTATTTTGAATATATCCTGTGTTGGATGTAACTAGATGCTAAGTAATTAGTTACTGTCATTAGTTACTGTAGTTACTGTAATGTAATTTCCCTTGAAAAAGTAAAGTAAGGGATTACTCTTATTTCTCTTAGTTACTATTGGACTAATTAAACTAAATTCTGTGTAATATATGTGTTTGCAATAGTGATCCAAATTCAGTCTGACTTTAAAATCTGTGCTTAAATATATTATTCTCACATTTGTAATACTTTGGTCAGTAAATAATAGTAATTTATGTAGATTAGTATTATTTATTTGAATGAATTAAAAGAGCCGTTTCATGTCTATCCTTGAATCACTTAACTGATCACGGTTGATGTACGATATAGAAAGTTATTAGTCTTAAGTAATTAAATACTTTTTGAAGAGAGTCATTTGTGCGGTAATCTAATGACACTATTGAATATGTAATTAGTAACTAGTAATGAATTACTTTTAGAAAAACTTACCCAACACTGTATACATCAAGACCCATTCATTAAGTTAGATCAATAGTAAGTGGAATATTTTGAAGACAATATATAATATTTTCAATGATTATATAATTAAATTGTGAGAAAGTTAAAATAAATATTATTTTGTAGTATGTATAAACCTCAAGTGACACAATTCTTTGGGTTCATCTGTGTAGGAATTTTCCCAATAACTCTCATCTCATAGCAGAGGTGATTGAATGAGTTTGTTGTGGAGGAACATCTGAGCCGAGACATCATCTCTGAAGCGCTCACATCTGAAATGATCTGGTGAGAAACCGTGCCGGAGGAGCAGATGTCTGGTGACCCCCGGTGAGGATATGGGTGTTCAGGCTGAAGAACAATAAATCAGACAAACCCAAAGCATGATGACAGACAGTGATCCAGCTGTTGTTACTCATCATATATTCACTGCTTTACAAGAGGAAGAATAAACACTGAATTAAGAAAACCACCTGTTCCTGTTTTACATCAACGCTCACTTTAAGAAGTTTCTCAATTTTCCATTAGTAACTTGTGACGCTTGTGGATTTTACTTTATTTTTCTTCTAGCAATGGGTTTGAGTCATTTGGACGCACTTATTCAGTCCTGAAAACGATAAATGAAAGATAAAATAACAACTAAATGCTCGGCAGTGACACTTTTAAAAGCAAGCTTTGTGTTTCTTCGTCATATCGTGGCACTTTATCAAACCATGCTGATGTGAATGACAACTGACAACATTTAATATTGTGTTTGTTTTAAGTGTATTGTCCCACATTTTGTCACTGAGGTGTTGCATCTTATGAGGTTTGGGTGGTACGTAAAACCTCAAAGTTCAGAAGGTTCTGGGAGAGAGCAAATTGAAAGGGTGCACGGGTCTCCAGACTGCCGCATCTCTGACATGATCGGAATGTTGAATGTGTCCCGTGGAAATTTTTTCATCCAACATGTGGTCTGGACGCTCTTATTATCCTCCAGTCTTTGTAATCTTTGGGTTCAGCATACATATATAAGTGTGATATATAATGTTCACCTTTCCTGCCAGTGGAAGCCGCCCGAGGCTGTATGTGATTGTTTAGAAGAACAGCCTTCATTCACGGGTAAAAACACTTGGTCTGGAGTAACTTATTACTTTATTAAATCCAGCAGATCGGCTGTTGTTGAAAACAGACTTCTTACTTTAGCAGCTCTGCTGGGACATATTTTGGAGATCATTTGGGATCTCTTTTGTAGTGCATTATAAATAGATCATCTGCTGTAACAAAATAAATTCCCCAAATGAGTGTCGTGTCATTTCATAAACTGTGCAGAAAACATCAGCAACATCTTGTTAGAAATCTCTGTTTTTGTGCTGGCGTGGCAACCAGATGAAATCTCCACCCAAACAATACGTGGTGTTGTTGTCAGATGGTTCTTGTCACCGCAGGTTCTTTCATGGCACGTCAATGTGCCCTATTACATAAACACAAACAGTGAAGAATCACTTATGTCACAACACCAGAGAACACGGAGGGTATGAACCGTTTTTTCTTTTGCTTCTCATCACACGTGTTTTACTTTCCACTGAAAGCAATGTTTCTGAGCGCTGATGGAGAACAGATGTTTGGCGGCAGGACAAGATTATGGACTCTGTCTGATAAATGAACACTGTTATTGCAAAGCCTGATATCTGTGAAGATGCATTTGCTGGTTCTGCAGTAATTTACATGTGTTACAAGGTTCTTCACAGCAATGCCATAAGAACCCTTTTTGGTTCCACAAAGAACCAATCAGTTAAAGAACCATGTCATTCTTTCTTTTTTGTAAGCATAAAAAAGAACATTAAAGTCTATAATCATAATAAAGAAAGTTAAAAGTTTTTTATGGAACCAAAAGGTTCTTCTATGGCATCGAAGAAGCTTTTGAAGCACCTTTCTTTTTAAGAATGTATAAACCTGATTTTCAACCCCGCCCTAAAACATATACATAATAAAGATATAATAATAATTATGTAAATAATAATACAATTATTGACATAAATAAATATATATATTTTATCCAAAACAGTTAGGGTCGATTCACATTTCGTGTCTAAAACCGCGCAGTGATTTCTCCGCAGTGCGCGCGTCTGTGCAGTCGAACTATATCCATCTCGATTCGGCGACTACGCGCCTAGAAAAATGTGACGCATCGCTCCCTATTGGCGCGTTCAAAAGACGGGAAATGTGAATGTTAAGTGCTCACAGTTAACATGTTTTGACTTTGGCAATCAGAGGTTTTTGTAACGTGAGCTGTTGTTGTAATTTAAGCCCGTATGTTGTAAAACACAGATACTTTTCTGCTTGCTTTCAGTTTGACTATAAGCATCCATCTTCAGCCCTCATAACTAAAACACTGTAATCTCACAGACTTTGTCGCCGACGTGTTGTTATTAAAGTCTGGCTGTTTTGACATGCTGTCAGGACAATATTGCAAAAAATTCACAAATGCAGCCAGACTTTGTAGGAGTTCCCCAAAAAAGCAGAGATAAGATATCGAACTGAATAAGACTTCATTTAAGAGAAGATTCAGACTTATGTTACCCATGTAAACGTGCCGACTGCACTTATATCATGAACTTTTGCCAGAACATGAAGTTTGATGTCGTCGCTGTTCTTTTGAAATCTCAGATGTCCAAATTCACTGTTTTTCATAGTTTTGTGTGTGTGTGTGTGTGTGTGTGTGTGTGCGTACGTGAGTGAGAGACAAAGAGAGTCAAAGTGTGGTAAATGATTATTTCCACATTCTCTTCTCATAAGTCAACAGAATGGACATTTGTTTTGGGGTTATTATGAGTTATCTGCTCTGTTGGCTGTAGTCCATCATCCTCAGCTTGTTCTCATTTAAATCACATGTATGTCACCATGTTTTTGCTTGTAAATGTGTGTGTGTTGTAAAGAAAGAAAGATTTTTTTGTGAACTTTAAAAGCAGAACTAAAGCCAACGAGGAAACGTATCTGTAGAAAAGTTTTGTTTCACGGTGACAGGTATTAAAGAGTAGCTAACATGAAATCATGAAAATGACATATAATGCAGTCTGTTCTGTTGCCGTATTTGAAAGTAAGCTGTCTGCCAAGTTGTAAGTCCGAAGGTGAATAAATAAAAAAGTTATTTGCTTGTAAAAATGGGAGTCGACTCTGAATCACACAAACGAGACGTGGACGCATATCTACGTCACTATACATAGTCCCCGCCTACGTTTGGCTGAGACTGACGCGAAAACGTATGTCTCCTCCCCCAAACACTGTCGCTCGTTCGTGATGCATGTGTATCATGTATAGAGACTGTGTTCTACGGTGTGACAATACGTGCGTCTTATTTCAACTACCAAACGAAGAACGTCTGAGGGAACAATTCATTTTTCAAACGATACCAAAGGAGTATAACCCCAGAGTTTAACTGTGCGCAGGTCATTTCATTTAATAATCTTGGGGCGTTCACTGCAGGGTATGTGAAACGATTATCCTTGAAAGAGGGGGAATACCAACTCTATTGTGACCTGTTAGCTCCACCGAATCACAATCTGTAAGTGTGACTATTGATTTTGTCTGAACTTCAAGAAATATTTTTGTACCTTATGTCTGTGTTTAGCTAATGCATATAACGCTAACATTAGCATATAACGCTAACATTAGCATGTGCCGTTATTTCTGGGGTGTTACAGATTGTTTATCTGACTATTAACTTTGAATTTTGACACATTTGCCGCACGTGCACCTATATAGATATGCCACTGACACTGGATTAGCGTTTTATGATGCTTCCTCGTCAGACTCGGGCTCATATTGGTTCGGTAAAATCGCCGCCATCTCTATCTACACATATAACATACATGACATCCAACCACATGTAAACCGTAATCCTGTAATGATGGTGGTGGGGTTCAAGCTGCGACAAATGATGAACGCGTTTGACCAATAACAACAGACTACACCATCTGACCAATCACATGACACAAGGTTTGAGGGTAGGCGGGGCCTAGACGGATGAACTGTGGAACGAATCATTTGAGAGTCAGTCAAGAAGTAAGGCACGAATAACTGCATATAATTACGAGATTATAGTGTTTTTACACATTGTATGTACATAAACTTAATTTTGGACACTCCATTAACCAAAGTAGGGCCTAAAAAACATACGTTAGGTACACTTTAACTCTCACAACTGAAAGAAGCTTCTGGTGTCTCTGTGTCTGTGTCTGACTGGTGCTCTATGATCACATGACCAGAAAGAGTCATTACATCACTGCTGATCTCTGCTTGACACTATGACCTTTAATATGGCCTTCGATATGCTCTGAACTACACGGCACATGGTCAAAATATGACTTCTGTGTTTGTCATTTCTTGAAAATTAAGTGGTTTTGAACATAAACTAAACTTGTTTAAACTGTTATTGATACATTTTGACTTGAACATGCGTACCATGCAATCGCTGCGTGCAATAAGTAATTGTAGGCCTTTATTAATCAGAAAGGTTTAAAATGACTTTATACCAGGATATCCATTCCAGGTCTTATAATACTTTGTCTCTGGTGTCTGGGTCTGCCTGTTCATTGACCTCATGCATTCTTGCTCATTAAAAAAGGATTTGATCACAGGGGTGTTTCCCTAAAACACAGATATTGAATTACATGAAGGTTTAGTCCTTACTTCAATTAAATGACGTAAATGGGTTTATCTTATAATATGATGCTGCTCTTTTGCCATCTAGAGGTGATATGTGAGAACCATCAACAAAAGAGTTGAAAATCCAGTTATCGCCACTGAACCAGTTTCGAACACAAAAGCTGTTTTACAAGTTTTAGACGGGCTTCATTCATGAACTCCATGAGCTTATGTTCACCATATATAAATAACATATATTTTATAAAGTATATTTGAATGTTATGTTCATATTTCAAGTTGCAATAAAAATAAAACCATTACATGTGATCTATGTTTATTAATGTATTCATGCAAATATAACATTGACTCCTTATTTTAAATATGAACATATAGGTTTATAATAGCACAAATTACATTTGATTTGACGAATGATGCTTTTTAAATCATGTTAAACGTCATGCTTGATTATTTGACTGATGTATACTTAATTATCATATTAAGTTGAAACTAGTTTGACTAACTAATAGTCGTTTTACTCGTTTTTTGTGTGAGGGCGAGCGCGCGCGGTAGTGTCGTCAAGGAGCCGCGTGTGTTCCTGTTGGCTGTAAGTACACGTCAGCAGTAGACACCTCCTCGCGATCTCATTTGTTTCTCTTCCTGGTTTCAACTTCACCGCACATGACACTTTATCCGGTGAGTCGTTTTCTTCACTAATCTCCATATTTACAGCATATCAAAGTGTCAGTCTCTCTCGCGCTCGCGGAACGATTAAAACTAACTGCTGAAGTTCTCTTGACAGATGCCCGCGCGTAACGGGAACGATCCGGAGCACAACGCGCACACCACGGCACATGAAACACTAAAACATGAGATTCCGACTGTTGAAAAAGAACTTTATTGCGGTCGTCGCCCTCCTCGCCGTCTTGTTGACGTTGTTATACGTCATGTTCGGGGCTAAAGTGGTCGGGAGTGTGGAGGGGGTCACGGAGACGGCTAAGTTCGACTACGGCACCATCATTAGTATGCGCACTTCAGTGTATGACAGCAACTTCAAACAGTTGATTCAGAACGCGGAGCGCTTCCCGTTGGAACCGGAGATGGTCCTCGCCGTGCAGGTGCACAACAGACCGGCTTACCTCCAAATGCTCATCCGCTCTCTGGAAAACGTGAAAGGCATCGATAAAGCGCTCGTGATATTCAGTCACGATTACTTTTCCGAGGAGATTACGCAGATGGTGAAGGAAATCGCCTTCTGCAAAGTCCTGCAGATATTTTTCCCCTACAGCACGCAACTGTATCCCTCCGAGTTCCCGGGACAGGACCATCGAGATTGTGCGAGGGACATGTCTAAAGCGGACGCTCTCCGGGCGGGCTGCTCAAACGCGGAGCACCCGGACTCGTACGGACACTACAGGGAAGCGTCCATCACGCAGACCAAACATCACTGGTGGTGGAAGCTGCATTTCGTGTTCGAGCGGGTGAAGGTCCTTCAGGGGTACAAAAAATTCGTGGTGTTCCTCGAGGAGGACAACTACCTTCTCCCAGACTTTCATCACTTCTTCCACGCCATGGTGGAACTCAGGAAAATTGACTGCGCGGACTGCGACGTCCTTGCGCTGGGCAACCACAAAGGCACGACTGACTTCCGCGAGCTTTCCTCCAAAACGGAGACGGCGGGCTGGATGTCGACCAAGCACAACATGGGAACGGGCATCTCCAGAGAGCTCTACTACAAACTGATGGGATGCAACAAGGAGTTCTGCACCTACGATGATTACAACTGGGACTGGACGCTGCAGAATCTGTCTGGCACGTGCATCTCCAAGCCTCTCAAGGTTCTGGTGGCTCTTGGGAGTCGGGTCCTTCACACGGGAGATTGCGGCCTGCATCAGAAAGACGACTGCCGGCCCGAGGTGGCTCAGCAGAGGGTGGCCGAAGCCCTCAGAGAAACCGAATCCGCGCTTTTTGTTTCACAGCTCGCCATCAAGACTCAATCGCCGGCCGTCCATCAACCTCACGTGAAGAATGGAGGCTGGGGGGACGTGCGTGACCACGCGCTCTGCATCAATTACGCTGCTCGACTGTGAGCTGGGGTTAATGTTTAAATCACAAGTGCCATTCAGAACATCAGGGCAACTGTAAACTTTGCTTCCACCAAAAAGAGGAAAATTATCGGAGCTGTAACGTTTGACTGTGTGTTTGTCATGAAAACACGGTCAGGTCAGATTTGATCCCCTGAAACCAGATGAAGCCTTACGTTCCATGCCGTCGGGTCATTTTAAGCTTGTGTTTGTGTGTGTTTTTAAGAAAAGATGGATACATGCTATAGAAATAATATCACAACATTGGTCCTGAAAAATAACTTTTCTGTTTTAGTTGGTGTTGGGATGGAAATGACTTGGAACACGTGAGATTCATGCAAACGCAAGCAAATCACAACTTCACCACACGCTTGAGACTGTTGTAAACTGTGATGTTCAGAGTTCATTTTGTGCATTGATTTCTCTTCAGCAGACTTGTGAGTTTGTTCCATCGCACTATTTAGACTGAACGCATTGCAGTGCATTTTCTCATAATACAATAAACAAGATCTGGATATTATTCCGTGAAAATAATAAAGTGGGTTCTCAACGATGAGCATTTTTGGCAGAACCTTCACAAAAGGTTTTTTAGACTATAGAAAGAAAAAGAAAAGAAACGAAAGAATAATGTATCCAGACCTGGCTTATTGTTTATGCCTTTTTTTAGCAAAAGTTGAGCTATAAACACATTTAACAACCACAGTGTAAATGTAACAGTGTCTTCCGCTCCTATAGCAGTTTCTAATAGGAAACATTGAAATTGTTGTTTACTTGTTTTTTATTTTGTCCGGATGGTTTTGGTGGTTTGTAGATTTGAGACTCCCCTAGGTCATGGCTTAATTTAATTGTGCCTTAGAAATAACATTCAATGATTTCCATATAGATATTTGCATTATGTTCCTGCTTCGCTGTCCCACTTTTTCTTATTTGTATTTTATTTCTTTCACAAACAAGCAGGTGATGATTCATTGTTTAGACCTTTTAGTTTTTCTGTTGTCTAATGATTTATAAAACATGAATGGTCACACAGAAATTCAGTTTACCACTCAGTTTTATGTACGTTTAAAGCTTATATGTGCTTCTGAATAATGCAGATGGATTCCAGAAATGCACCCATCATTACTGAGAATTGTTTGCATTGTTTTTGTTTTCCTGCATTTTGCGGGACATTCGGGTCAAGCAAAACAATCAGCGCTTCATTCCTAAGAGTCAAACGTTATATTTACAGTCTTGATGTTGAGCTAGAAAATAATATTCACCTGTGTGCCTTGTTTGAAAGCATACAATGTTGCCTTCATTTTTTTGTAGCATATGTTTTTTTTATGATGGGAAGGGAAGTCTGTTTCCCTTCTGTGTCCTCTCTGTGGTTTCCGTCATATTTTAAGGAGGAAAAACTGACATCCTCAAATGAGTTACCAAACTTGATTCTTTTGTGGAAGATGATCTAAATACTTACGTTTATCGAGCGATATCTGCACATGTGAATGTTTCTGTGTGAGAGTAAGAGAGATTGTTTGCTATTTTAATGTTATGTACGGGTATGATATAATAGCTTTAGTTTTTTCCTAAAACAGATGATGATAGCATCACCATACAAGCCATATTCAAATGTCTTCTTGAAGCTTTGAGCCGAAGAATCATTTGTCATTGAGGCAAATGAAGTTTAAACTGTGTCACATCTATGTACTGATGGACCAACACTGTTGTTCATTCAAAAATGATAAAAATATTGTTCTTTCTTGTTCGCTGTCTGATTTGGGGAATCTTAAAGGGATAATCCTTTAATCCTTATGGATTCGTAATTCATTTCTTATCTGATTCTCTACTTGTGGGTGTTTCACAAGCATAATTCTGTCACTTTAAATGGCATTTTAAGACTGTAGTTTGTAAATAATATACTAGGTGTATAATTTCTGTGTCTGTCTTTTTTTAAAGCCTGGAACCATGTTTGAACAGATGTGCTTGACTTGTCATGATGATGAATGAAGATTTGTTATGTTCTTCGATCATACAGCGGACTTCTGTGTATCTTTAGAATTTATTTTCTGTTTGTCTGTTAGTTCAGTGAACCACATGAGATGGCTGCTAGATAAGATAATGAGCGTTTAGGTTATGGCGAAATTTAAGGGGCATACTCAGTTTACATGATGTTATATTATTTGTTGATGTGATTGTAAGACTTTTTATCTATGTAATTGAAGAAAAATATGTGAAAATGTACAATTTAATTCGAATATTTATCTATTAGAGACGGTCTGAATAGTGAATAGTTATTGTATTTACAATATTATTAGATTAGAGTCTTAGGATATAACTATTTACAATTAAATAAACTTATTTTGGTATCTAAAGAATAAAAGAGAAGATAAAAACCAACACACGAGGCTTGTTCGACTTGATCCGACGCCGCGCGATCCGACAGGCGGGTGACATCAAAGTACCGCGAGAGCGATTAAAAAAACCTGCTTTCGAATCGCTCTCGCGATACTTTGATGTCACCCGCCTATCGGACCTTCCGCCCCGAATCAAGTCGAATAAGACTTTTATCTCTGTACAGCAGCGCGCATAGATTCACTCGTGACAGCTGTCACATTTCACATCGCGGAACAGGATTAACCAATCACAATTGATTGAGATTCAGCCACGATTATTTATTTTTCATAAGGACTGCCGCGTTCGAAATCGACTTCTTTGTCACGTGCTACTTCTAAGAATTGCTATTTCTAAAGTTACAAATTCAAAATATTAAAATTGTTTCCTACACAAACACCTTCCAACTCGGAAACACGCAACCAGTCAGCCGCTAAGCGTCACTAGAAACAGCCAATCAGAGCCTCCGCTGATCGTCACATGACACGGGCTAGCACGTCGAGCAGAAACCCTCTGGTCTGTTCAACCTTATGTAGCTCTGCGCAGCCGGTCGACGTCAAAGTATCGCGAGAGCCAGTCTAAATTAGGTGTGCGTTCCGTGCCTCCGCATCGGTCTCCCGATACTTCAATGTCATGCGGCGGGAAGTCTGCGCAGCGCAACAAGAAGTCGAAAAAAACCTGCTGAGTTGGTTCATGGCGGAAAACGCACAATAAAAACACTCAGCTAACTTTTGTCATGGCGCAGAAATGATGGAGCAGACCGAAGAGGCTCCTTCCTTAATAAACACCGAGGAAGAGAGCTGCGGGAAAGACAAAGTGTGGTGTTTGCAGCGCGTGGGGAGAGATTGTGACTGGCTGCTTTTGCACGAGGACTCAGAGGTGCATGTTTACAGAACGAACCGCTTTTATTTATCTGTTATTTACATGAGTGTAAACACGCAGGTGTCGTAATGCACCCTAAAATGATTCCAACTATCCAGTGGATTGTTTGTCTGTGAGGAAATCTGAATCAAAACAACACAGAATAGCATTGATGATAGAGCCCGTACTGCGCTTTAAAAGTCTCGTTTTCAGTACATTTTAATGGCGAAATATCTGCTACATCGTCACTCAGAGTTAAATGTGAATTTTATCGTTATAACTGTAATAACAGAGCAATATAGTTTCACAGGTGCTTTGGTGCCTCACGTGCATTAAACGAAATGTGTGTATTTTGTTTACCATCAGGTGTCTGTTGGTCGTGGATTAAATGTGAGCCATCAGATTCTGTCAGCATGCTGTCCACTTATGATCTCCAGGAATCACTGTATGTTTAAACAGAATGACGACAGACAGTGGACAGTGACAGATAATAAGGTGAAGTTGATGTCTGTCTGTTTACCTGTCTGTCTATTAGAGATGAAGAATGGTTGTAGCTGATATATCAAACCCATTTGTGTGAGTGACATCGAGTATGTATGTTGATCTTGGTTTATAATACTTACCAAAACAAAATGAAGTCTGTATGAAACATATTTTGTCAGGCATGCATTAAAAAATATTGTAAATCATTTGAGTTGTGTTATCTTATTTGTGGAGCCCAGCATCTGTAATCATGTGCTCTGATATGGAGTTCTAATGTTTTGTGTTGTGTTTTTGTCGTTTCACTCAGAGTCTGAATGGTGTGTGGGTAAATGGAACTCGGATTGCTCCCGGACAGCCCTTTATACTCCAGCAGGGTGATTCGGTGAGACTCGGGGTCCCTCTGGATGGCAACCCTGTAGAGTTCGATTACCTCCTTGTCCAGCGCCCTCTCAGTGAAGTAAAGCCGTTCCTGTCTGGAAATCCCTCCAAAGAACCCAGTTCTACCTCCTCAGGCCTGAAACTCAAAATCTCTAAGCGGAAGTTCGATGGAGAGGAGTCGGAATCTTGCCCGACGCAGCATTCCAAATCCAAGCTGTACAGGTGCTCTTGGCCGGATAAGTCGCGTGCCCAGCCCTGTCCGTCTGTGGAACGCAGAGCCACTGAGAAATGCTCCTCTAGGATTTCAAATGAAGACAGATCCCGCGATAAAGCTGGGAGTTCACAAGGATGCAAGGAAAGCAGTCAGCAGCTGGCTTCTGTACATCAGTACAAGAAGAACCTCATGGCGCTGAAGGGTCGCGTGGGGGAAACGCAGAAGCGCGCGGCTGAGCTGGAGAGCCAGCAGCGGGAGACACCGGAACGAGAGCGGGAGATGCAGGAATTGCAGGGGCAGCTGGAGATGTTGCGGGGTCAGCTGAAAGCTCAGCAGGAGCAGGCGCTTAAACGCATGGAGCGCTTGGAGGAATCTTTCTGTGAGGAGGAGCGACGTCTGGAGGTGAGGAACCCAGAAGCACTGAGGGTTGATTCAAACCTCTGATGTATGTGATTGTGATGGGTCATACATACTGCCAGCCGTTTAGTTGACAAATAAACCGTACATGTGTCCTATGTTGTGGCGGCTACATGTTAGAACACAAACTGTTAGTAATATATTATATTTATTATATAAAATAACAATGAGATAAATTTCTCTTATGCAAGTTTTTTTCTCCCAAAGTTTTTCCTGTCACACCTCAGGGGACATTTACAAATGTATTTGTCAACTAACCACATATTAATTATGTCAACAAATGTAGTTATTTGTTCAAAAAGCAAGCAGCACTGCACTGACCTTTTGTGCTTTGAGATGCTTCATATGAAATGTTATATCGGTCCTGTTTATTGACGTCGTCTTGCTTTCCCAAGTTTGAGAAGGCACAACAGAATGAGGAGGGCTTGAAAAAACAACTCGAAGAAGCTTTGAAGGAGGTAAGAGAAACTAGACGCATCATCATTATATGATCTTTTTAAACAAGTAATCGTCTGTGCCGATAGCCTCTTGGTAAGAGTTCTACTTCCGGTTCGCATGGTCGTTTGTCGATCCCGCTGCCCTGTCCCCGACGCTTACCTGTCAGCTCTTCACTGTCCAATCCCAAGAAAGCCCATAAATACAACTTGCCCAAAAAAACAAGTAACTATAATGTTTTTCTTTTTTTAACAGCACCGGAATGTCATTGATGAGCTCAAACACGCTCGAGAAGGATTCAAAGAGGTTCTTCAGGCCAAAGACAAAGAGCTGGAAGTAACAAAAGTATGGAAAATCTAGCACAACGCAAAACAATCTAGTCATAGGCATGGTGGATAATAAAACAGTATATGTAACAAAGTACTGTTTTTACAGTTACTTCAATTCTTATCGGTGACCAGAATGAATATGCATGAAACATCCGGAATAAAAACATTTTCTGTGGTTTATTCTTGCTTCTTCACACTCAGGAGGAGAAAGAGAAGGCCAAAGCTCAGAAGGATGAAGTGGTCACACAGATGACAGAAGTGCTGGAGAGTGAACTACAGTGCAGTATCTGTTCAGAGCTCTTCATTGAGGTACTGTGTTCCACACAGAAGAATATAAAACGTTCCCTTCAAAGAGCACCTGATCTAAACGTCATTGTGTTGACCTTTGACCCCGTCAGTCCGTGACGCTGAACTGCGCCCACAGCTTCTGTCAGCACTGCATCCGAGAGTGGAGAAAGCGCAAGGACAAATGTCCCATGTGTTGGCAGAACATCACGTCTCAGACCCGCTCGCTGGTTCTGGACAACTGCATTGACCGCATGGTGGAAAATCTGAGTGCGGACATGAGGGAGAGACGCCTGACGTTGATCCGCGAGAGGAAAGGTGAGAGGTGTGTAACATTCAGCACATTATCAGCTGCTTGTCTATAGGTGGGGTCACATGATCAACCGAGATGAGTTGATTCGGGGGGATGTGGAACTTTTATGCCACAGCGCCTGAGACGCATCCTATAAATTGTGTTGTCAGGTCAGACGCCAAGCGTGTCTCCCGCCGTGGTCGTGATCCACGACGACAGCAGCAGTGACACATCCATACTGAGCGACGGCTCCATGCTCGGAACCCCCTCGGAGTCGGACTCCTCACTGGTGCGTTACCATAGTGATGAAGACACGTCCTGGACTGAGGAGGAGGAGGATGACGATTATGTTTGAGAAATAAACAGACACTTATGTATGAACAACACATGCACAGCTTGTCTGTTCCATTTTGTTTGGCCATCTTATTTTTATGTTTGTAGGTCACAGTATTATAATTATTAAGGGGGTTTTCTTTAAATAAAGCAACTTTGTCATTGTTTTTGCTGTTGTATGTTTTAATAGCGATTTACGAATTCATTTCTGAACTATATCTGTATGTTATAGGCCAATAAAACACAAAACATATCTCAAATCACTCTATCCCGACTTTTAATGAGGATGGTTCAGTGTTGGACACAAGAGGGCAGTAGTGAGACATGAAAGAAGAGACATTGGGAATTTCAATCTGCTCTTGTTTGAACTGTTTTGACAGAGTTTGAATAGAAGCAGTGTTCATCTCTGACACAATCTCTCTGTGGGTCCTTTGCTCTCATTTCCAGGTACTTGTAACAAGTCAGTGTTTTAGAATCTAGACGGAAATCCCTGAATCTGACTACACAAACATTTCTGTAACCATAGTGTCACTCAAACTATATGTAACGCTTTGTTCAGTGTAACACAAAATAAGATATTTTGAGAAATGTCTCAGTGTTTTATATTTATATATAATGGAAGTCAATGTAGTTCAGTGTTTTTTTATCAACATTTTTCAAAATATCTTTTTTGTGTTCTGCTTAAGAAAGAAAGAAACTCAGTTGTGTAATGACATATGGGGAGTAATGGATGACAGAAATCTCATTTTAGGTAAACCATTCCTTTAAGTGAAGCTAAGGGCTGGACCTGACTGTAAATGTGGGTCATTAAACCGCATTCGTGTCATTAGGGTTTTTAAACAGACTTGTGTGTCTGTCAGGTGATTACACCAACAGACACTGACGGGTCCCCCAGACGTTATACTGGCTGTGTTGCTTAACTTCTCATCTCTGATGAGTCTTTGGTCTCAGGACATTTGAGTTAAACGACTGTGGGTGAAGTCAGACTGATGCTCAGGTCACGACTTTCACAAAGTGGACTGTTTACAAGGTACCAGGAACAATTTAACTGGATTTTTACATTGCCCGGGCAATACAGTGTATAAAGTGTTGCCAGGGCATTGCTAAATGGTTTCTAGGGTGGTGTGTGTCGCCTGCACAGTTAGACATAAAATAATTGTGCCAATAACATAATATTTTTCACCGCAAAACTAAAAAAATTTGATCAGAGGTTTTTGAAATAGCCTGGACTCTTTTACAAAACATACAATTATCATATCATAAAAAAAGACATGGGTACTATAGTAAAACCATGGCAACCAGTAATTAACCATAGTGTTGCACGATAAAATATATATTTATAGGGTTTCTAGTGTTATTTTTTTGTAAAAACCATTTAGTAAATCACTGCTAATCGAGCCACCAAAACCTGTTATTTCACCAATCGTGGTTTATTTTTTATAAATGTAAACTTTCGACCGGTAGTAAATATATTTTCATACTCTTTGTCATTTCAATAGTATCATTCTTTATATTTTGTCTGTGATTTCTAGTTCACATTAATCGTACTTTTTACATTCTTGAGCTAAAAGCTGAGCGCCGTCACATACGTCATCAGCGAGTGACGCAGTGAGACACGAATATGCATCACCATGGCAACATCAAACTTTAACGAGGAACCGAAAGTCCACTTTTGCATAACGCTTGTCAGTTACTATTTTAATAACTTCACAAATAAATGTTTTGTAAACTAGTTAGTAATGTAAACTTGAATTAAAAAGTAAAAATAAAAAGTTGGTGACGTGTCGATTAAAGAGCTAACGATACGTTTATTGTTATTGCGGTTTTGGCGGTTTATGTCTCAGAGGACCGTAAATACCGCAGCTGACCGCCGGAAAATGCGCAGCGTCATCGCGGAAGATTCAGAATGGACTTTAGCTGAAGTTCCTTTACTAACAACACTCTGCCTTCAACATATAGTCAAGAACTTTGAAGGTAAGTCCTGGAGATCCTGTCTGTCAGTTCTCTGATGCTTATGTGTTGTTGTTTACATAAAACTCTCTACTGTTGATTCATTGTATATTTTGCAGAGAAGCCCATTCTGGATGAACTCACTGGCGGTCATAAATCGTATGTTCTTGAGCGTCTGTCTCCATCCCTTCCTCTGACTGTCAGCGCAAACCTCATCGCCGATGAGAGCTACTGGAGACGCCGCGTGGAGGCGCGCTGGGGTCCGGCTGACGTCACCGCGTACGGCGACAGCTGGAAGCGCATGTTCTTCGAGCGTCACCTGGAAGGCATCGTTGAACTTTTCATCCCAGATGTGACAGACATCAGGACGGTCCTGGAGCTCGTGCCGCTGTGTCGAAACTACGTGACGCGTCTGAAAGTGTCTCAGTTGCTCCCGCCCATCAAAGACCCGTCGAGGTTCGACGAGGACGACGCCTCGGATGGCGCCAGTGACGTGGGCAGCGACGGACCCTCCATGGATCACTTCGATTTCGGCATTCTTCTTGACAAACTGGTGAACCTGGAAGAACTTCATGTGACGTACGGGGTGAAAGGTTGCGGCATGAACTTCGAGTGGAACCTGTTTGAGTTCACCTTCAGAGACTGTGAATGTCTGGCAAAAGCCCTGAAGTCCTGCAAGAGCTTAAAGGTTCAATCCTCACCCGCGCTGTTATTATGTCATGTTCTGTTAAGTCTGACAGTGTGTGTGATGCTCTTCTTCTCTGACGGCAGGTGTTCCGGCTCCGTCGCAGTAAAGTGGATGATGACAAGTGTTGCATCCTCGTGAGTCACCTGCTGGATCACCCGTCTCTACTGGAGCTCGACCTGTCGCATAACCACATCGGCGAGCGCGGAGCCAGAGCCGTCGGCAAACTTCTGAACCGCAGTAAGCTGCAGAAACTCACGGCGTACAACAATCGGATCAGAGGTCCAGGAGCTCAGGCGCTGGCTCACGCTCTCGCCAGAAACACCACGCTGACGTCCCTCAACCTGAGACTCAACCGTATCGCAGACGAAGGGGGTCAGGCTGTCGCTCAGGCTCTGATGAAGAACAAGACGCTGACGGAGCTTCACCTGGAGGGAAACGAGATGACAGAACCCACGGCCGTGGCGCTGTCTCAAGCGCTGGTGCAGAACTCCACGCTGAAGACCTTAAACCTGGCCAACAACAGACTGGGAGTGGTGAGTGACCGACGTGATCCCAGATTTCACTCAGCCGAGTGTTTAACTCGGTGTCAGAGAGATGATATAATGATGGAGCGCTGTCGATCACATTTAATTATTCAGAAGAGTGTTACAGGACAGCATGTGGGACGAGGATTAGCCCTCTCTAGGGACGGATCATCCAAATGGTTCCTGCATTTATCCGGCTCTCACAGTTTGATTTCAAGGCAAATCATATTTCAAACAATCATCGCTTCAGCAGGAAGGAGTCACAAGAAGCATTAGATCCCGAATCCTCTGAATGGATCTGCAGAACGTGATATGATTCTTATCAGAACGTTTAACCTTGAGAAACTCCACTGTCAGAATCTGATCGATCGTTGTAGTTCCGCGTAAAATAATATTTTTTAGGTCTATTTGCTGTTGAACCTTTATACTTTCTTAATTGATTTATTTTGTTTTGGGCTCACAGGCTGTTGAATAATGGAATGGGTAAACTTCTATAGCGGTGAATGGAAGACTACCACAAATAATTTTTTATAAATTATTATTCTTATTTGCTCAAATAAGCCTCAACAATAGTGTTTTCACTTTAAATAGAGTCTAATAACGGCGAGAGAGAATGATGTCAAATTTACAGTGACTTCCATAGACGCTGTATAAGAAACACCCTCGTATTAAGCGTTACACATTTTTTTGTAATTTGTTGCAAAGGGAATATACTACAAAGCATGGTGTTATAAACATACACAATTTTTTTTCAATGAAAATACCATTGACCGTAAAAGGTCCAATATTCAAACGTTTTTAGCCAACATTAACACTGTATTGTGATGTGGAATAAACGGTTATGTCTGTAATGGGATATTTTTAATAAAGTATTAAAATACAATACAGTAATGACCGAAGTAATGTCCAACTTCTTTGGACATCTTGCTTTTTATTCAAATAGATTATTACAGATCTATTAAAATGTTTGTATGTGTGTTGTGTAGTTGTGTTTGGAGTGCAATCTAAAGCTCAGCTTTGAGAAGAATTTAAGAAGGTCAAGATCCAAAAGAATGACCGCTGTAGTGAAAAACCAGAAGGCCTAGAAAATATACAGAAGTATAAAACTACAAAATATAGACCAGGGCTATTCAACCCCGGCCCTATAGAGTTTAGTTCCAACCCAAATCCAACGCCCCTGCGTGTACTTTCCGCAAGACCTCAGTTAGCTTGTTCGGGTGTGTTTGTTCAGACTTTACATGACCGTGGCCTTCCAGAACCAGATCTGAGTCATCCTGATGTAGACCGTCTGTGAGATGTTCTTTCTATTTTTTTGCAGGACGGTGGTAAGGTTCTGGAAGAAGGGATGTCCCACAACAGCAGTCTGGTGGAGTGTGACATTCGGCTGACCGATGTGGATCAGGAGAGTGAGTTCTGCATCACTCAGGCCCTGAGAGCCAATCAAAACCACAAACATCATCACAGTCCCACTGCCACACAGCATCCATCAGCTCATTAAACATCCTAAACCCACTTACATGCTTTTCTGCTTTTCATTTTGACAATTTAAACATGTTTATGATTGACCGGTCTGTACTGACCGGTCTGTTTCCAGCACAAAACGTCCTCCGATGTCATAATAAAAGTCACATTTGGGGGGTGGAATATTTCTCAACAGCCATAAAAAAAGAATATAACTGTTCTTGTATAATTTGTTTCTGCATTTTGTATTTTCAACAATACTGTGTTGTACGCACACATTTGTAGTCACATCAAAATTACAACATTTTCAGGTTGCAAACATGTCATGTTGTTTAAAATACAACATTCAGCATACACATAAAAGTGTTTATTCACAATACAAAGTGTTTCTTGTTTCAGCATATCAAGACATAAAACTGATTTTCTTCGTCACCAGGAAGCTTTTATAATACTTTCCCTTCATGTTCGGAAATAACTGCGTGCATTTTTAGAAAGAAGAAATATGAAATTTTATGCTCAATCTGAGAGACTGTTCAGTTCTTCTGTCGCTAAGACTCTTTTACATTAATATTTACAGTTGGATCATACATCCGAGGTCACGCGGAGGTTACATGTGCTGTCACACAGTAACAGTGAGGTGTTACATTGTTACTTTCTCAATGTTTTATACACATGAATTCTCTTAAAACCGATTTACATAAACTGCAGTAGATGGATAACTTCTGTATGCCTTTGTTTTTATGATGATCGTGTCTTGATTTGACAGAATAGGAATATATCTATTTATATGTCCAACTTTTGAAGATCACTTGAGCATGTGGCTTATTTGAGCTTTTAGAGGTGATTTATTTTCAGTTCTCCCGTGAGATCTGACTGCTCAAAATCTTGCTGACATTATTTCTTTCCAGAGGGGTCTAGAAAATGTAATAAAGCAAAATGTAAAAAAAAAAACATCTGAGGCACTTCAGCTTGTTGAAAAGGAGAGGTAGTTGTGGAAAATAAAACATCCGGAATGGGTTACAGTAGCATTCCTATTTAAAATATGGTGAGAATGATTCAATATTTTAAAGAGGATGTGTTTGGTTTGGACTTGTTGTGTCCGTTAAGCCTGCGTGTACTAAATAATTCACAACGTTGCCATAAATAGAGATCAAACAGAAACTGTGCTTGTTAAATACTTGTGTCTTATTACTTTCCTCAGGTTTATCATTTTTAATCTATCCAAGCTCCACATTACAGGGAAATAGTTTGTTTCCAAAATGAGAACTTGTTTTTTTCTAAAAGTTTTCAAAAATCGTGTTTTTTATGACGTTATCATGTTTTTATTGTGTTTGTTAGCTGTATTTTTTGTTATCCTTGCTTAAATCAAAACAAACCAACTACAGTTTGAGTGATATTCATTGGAATGCACAATAAAAAACAGGATATTATCTAATTTTGGAAATAAACTCTTCATGTAGACCGGCCTTAAAGTTTGTTTATTGTTTTTATATGATCTGCATGATTAAATCACTTGCACATGTTTATACGATTGACTTGATTTGTGTCTGGAAAACAGTCGATGTCTTTGGGTTCAGCATTTAGTTTGTTGTGCTGTTCAACAATCAAAGAAAAAGATGCGTGATGCATATTTTTCAAATGATTTGCGAGGGAAGCAGACAATAGAAGGGTTAATTTTCTTCAATTCAGATTCTATTCTTATTTCACCAGTTACATTAGATTAGACAGTCAGTGATGTCAAACTGCATTCTGATTGAATCACAAGTGCAGAATGGCGTTTGGGGGATGCCATAGTTGAAGCTGAATATCATGGAAATTTGCACAAACGGGCAGAAATGAAATGATTTGAGGACAAATGTTGCATTCATATGTTTTGAATAAAGTCAAGACTGCAAAGGTGCACCATCAGCCGTCATTTCAAGCATCGGAACGTCCCAAAGACTACAATGAAGTCTCCACGCAAGTGCTGTTATGATGAAGCGTGTGGTGATCGTGACAGCCCTCATTGCGATGTATGATCAGTACAGGGAAGTACAGCGCATCCTGGTAGGCCGGAGGAGAGGGGGGGCTTTCCTCAGCGGTAGAGCGACCCGCCAGGCAACGTGTGCTTTCTGTCGGACAGCCGGGATCGTTCAGGCCACTGCTGCCACTACGCCAAAGACAGCTGCGTCGTGAACCATACAGACGGCCAAGAGAGAAGCGGCCGCTACTGTTGCAAGCGCTCAGCGCGCTGCGTGAGAAGATGGAAGAGCTGCTGACGGAGCGATGGCAGCGCTCACAGTTCTGACCGTGGGCGCTGAAACCGATTCCACGCGATGAGAGCCCGTCTCGGCTGGACTGCTGTGCCAGATCCATGAGCACGGCTTCTGAGTAACTGGGCACTAACTGTTGGTTTGAGCGGATGTGCCACTCGATTTCTGTGCTGTCTATAGTGTTGACTCGGGGGATGCTGAGGCCACACGGCCTCTCGTCCAACGGTGTGACGGCGACGTAGTCAAAACCGAAGAGTTTCTCTACGTGGTAGTGAAGGTGTGCCGTGCGGTACTCCGTCAGCACCCGCAGGGGCCATGAAAGGATCAGCGCCGCAGCCGTCCAGAACATGCACCGCGTGGCGTACCAGGGCAGGTGATCCGGATCCGCGAAGGCGGTGGTGTGTTCTTTAAATTCCACGTTTTTGAGGTGCATTCCTTCACGCGCCTCCATGTAATCGTCCAGGCCCTCGTTCTCCGTGAAGAACCTGGCCCGTTGAGTCAGGTAGGAGTTTTCCGACTCCACGTTGGCGAAGCTAAAGCACTTTGTGAAGTGTAGCTTGGTAACTGGAAACCGCTCCAAACCCGTTAGCCGCTTGGAAATGTCCTTCGCCCCACAGTTCCCGTAGTCGAACTCGGCCTCGGCCACGTGCGTGTTGACTCTCTCGTGGTACACCTGTGTGGTGGTGTAAGCGTCGCCGTTGCGGTACCGGGTTACTTGACGCGTCCGCCGCACGTAGTGGTAACTAATGGCCTTCCACCAGATGCAAGGGGTGGCTCGCTGCATGCGTCTCACGCGCTCCGTCACGCTCTCAAGGTCGGCTTGAAACTGAAGTTTGTTGCGCGAGCAACAATGCCAACACTCCAGCAGGTAGACCACGTAGAGCATGACGAGGAAGGCCACCGGGATGTAGATGTAGCCGTCGGCGCAGGGGCTGTTGTGGTACGTCATGGATCTGGTCTGAAAGGCGCTGTCGAAGGTCACGCGTGTCACCTTGGTGACCTGACACCAGGTCAAGGCGATCATGCAGCAGTACATGAGGAGCGAGAGGACAAGACATTTCCAGTGTGCCTCGCGACACAGAGATTTACACAAGGACGCCTTCACCGGTCGCTGCTGCACAGTGAAGAGAAAAAAACAAAGAGAGGTTCATTCAACCGACATAACCAATCAATTCTATATACCCACATTAAACAAATAAGAAAGTTTACATTCGGTCTACTTGAAATTTGCTTCTTAGAAATGACACTTGATGACGCCAACTTTATACTGTTGAAGTAAATTATTGTTCTCCAAGATGTGATAGAGATATACTTTATAAGGATCTTTGAAATTCATTTAAATCTACTTCAATACACTTATTTCAAGCACGAAAACACCTTACTGGAACGCAGTTTTATACTTAAGGTTGAAAAAGAATACAATATTATAAACGTGATGTGATACAGCTGTGAGAGGTGCTTTCAACTTACAGCAAAGACCACAAACAAAACAAACGTCTTACGCTTTTATCATCATCTTGTGCCCTTAACACAGCATGCATACCACAATAAATATTTGATGTTATTTCTCCATAATGATGTGCTGAACCTTGATGATCTCTCAGCCTAATATTTGAACGTATCAACCACTAAACACAACTTTACAGGCTCAATGCAATTATTGTTTATTTGCACATTTTTATAGGAAAAGCACATGATCCTCTGTGATAATGAGGTCTTCTGCATTCTGAGATCTTCTTTGACTTGGGTGGTTTGGTTCATGGCTGTTTATTTAGATTGTCAATCCCTATGGAGAGAATAAATGAAAGCGCTCTGATTCACTGAGTTCTGGAAGTTTCGAGATGTGATGCTATAGGTGACATCATAGAGTATATATTTATTAGTGACACCTGAGATGTAGCAGACGTGTCTTCCGCGTGTTCACGAGTCTCTATGAGAAAACACTCAATAATCACAACAGAAAGCCTCAAGCAAAACATCCTTCATATTTAGCTGAAGAAATATAACAGATAATCCAAGTCTCTATGTGCAAACTAAAAGGTTTGTATTTTGGGTTTTAAAACTTTGAAAGAATGGCTGAACAAGTGTGTAAATGTGGACCACTCAATCAAGACTTCCAGGAATAATTACAAACTAGAATTGTTTTGCATATGGCAGAATGTACCAAAATACCCCAGCCAAGGTGTTCAAAGTGTGTATGAATGACCTTTATAGCTTGAGTTTATTTGTTTAGTAAGGCCTTCATGGCTATTAAATATTTATGTAATGTTTCACACTTCAGCTAAAAAAAATTGGCCTTTTCTCCTATATTTCAACAGAAGCGTCCATGCGCATCATTTTGAAACACGCAGAATAATAATGACGCAGAGGGAAATATCACAACAATGAAACATGAGGCTTGGACGTAATCTTTTAAAAGAAAGTTGAAGCACTGAAGTCAAATGTGAAATAAAAGCACCTGTAAAGCTCATACAATGAAGATGTACACCCGACCACTGAAGTGTTCTTCCATGTCTTGGGAGATGTCCCACTTTCACTTTTGAGACTATTTTAAAGCTTAAAGTTCGTCATTTTAGTAACATGACATAAAAGAGTCAGACTCTGGTGGTATTAAATATGACATCCACGTGACTTCTGCTCGACATCACAATCAGATCACAAAACGTTTGGCACAAACTCATATATTGCTACAAAGAGAGAAAAAAATAGGCTGCATATAATAGACCGATGTGCGTGACAACATTCACACATCCTCCTCGTGCGTGCTTCATTGAAAAATAAAGATTTTCCATTTATGTTGAAATGATCTTCAGGCGAACATGCAGACAATGAACATCACGTGAAAGGTTAGACTATTATTTCTTTCACGCAGAACCTCACCTCTTCTCGTGGAGTGTCCGTCTGCTCGTGGAGAACGGACGCGCTGCTGTCTGTGACGGGTGCTGCTGGAGACATGATGGAGATGCTGATGAGAGAAAAACATCACATCACATCCATGTGTGTTCCACTGGTCCACATGACGATCAGCGGGGCAGCATCCTCTCTGTGTAGAGCATCAACGCCAAACGTGAACATTACTTCACGTCGGGACAAAACGGAACAACATTTCTTTGCGAGGAATAACAGAAGCGACCCACGCGAAACAGAAATCATCAAGATTCACGCGGCCAGATGAACGCTGTATGCATTACAATGAGACTGAATCCAGACTCATACATCAGTGATGATATCCAGGTAACAACAACAGCGAGCGAGAGAGAGAGACAAAGATAGAGAGAGATCTAGAGAGAGAGAGAGAGAGACAGAGAGAGAGAGAGAGAGAGAGAGAGAAAGAGAGAGAGAGGGGGGAGGAGGGAGGGAGGGAGAGAGAGAGAGAGAGAGAGAGACAAAGATAGAGAGAGAGAGAGAGAGAGAGAGAGAGAGAGAGAGACAAAGATAGAGAGAGAGAGAGAGAGAGAGAGAGAGAGAGAGAGAGAGAGGGGGAGGAGGGAGGGAGAGAGAGAGAGAGAGAGGTTGTTTTTAACAGTCGTCTCTGCGGAGGATAGTCCGTGACCTTGACTCCGCCAATGCCTAAATTAGGTAACGTATAGAATTATATAGAATAGATATAAAAATCAACCAAACGCATAATGTGCACAATGACGTCATGCAATCACATGCTTTATGTGTTAAATATTTTCTAAATGCCTTTTTTTTCTTTGTCCCTGCGTTTTTATATGTTATTCTGCTTAAATGATCTGACACGCACTATTTATGATTTGTGGAGTTATGTAAATAAAGTCATTAAATCAAACACATCTTTCCTCATGTGCACAATCACGAACAAATGTTTACATGAAAAATGTTTCAGCATTTTATCTCGCATAGGATCGAATGTCTGTCAATACTCATTATATAATAAGTAAAATACTCTTCCCAGCCTGGCAACCACCTCTTTACTCTGTTGCCTCAGACTCTTGAACAGTTTTACTCTCGTGCCATCTCAGAACTAAACTCCATTTAATAGAAAATAAAATGATTATTCACAAGCTTTATGGTGAGGACACTAAGGGCTTTAAACTCACTACTCACGGTTGTAGCTCTGCAATAAACTGAACTCAATATCATTTCTTTATTCCCACTTTCTATATTTATTAATATTATAATCAGTCCTGTACATATCTGCTGCATTTGCACTTTTGCTATTCTGCACCTTTAACTGTCACATTTGCGCTATCTACTGTTTACCTCCAGTATAATTGTTTGCATTTGCTAAATGTACATTTGTTTTGTATGTATATGTGCACTTTCAATGTGAGAGGCAAACTTTCGCTGTACAGCCATATAATGATAATTAAAAAGCAATTCTATTCTATTACACCCGGTTATAGTCAGGCAGTACAGCGCCACCTGCTGGTTATACACTCTCTTACTGGTTTAGACGTAATTGAAGAAAAATGTATTAAATCATAGTCCTTCTATTACAAACTTCAAAAATTATTTATAAAACTGAATTCAAATATTGCACAACTTAAAAACATGCAAAAACAAACAGGTTTGTTATTCGCATTTATGTATGAATTATGTCCAAGCAACAGTGCGCAGGAACCTACAGTAAAGCCGTTTTATATATTCATGATAATGTTAATATTATTAGCTAAAATATCATCTGACTTTTCCCCCATAAACTCCACACCTGTTGTCGGATGCAACAGGCCTGTTATTAGGGAATCTCACAAAAGTCCGAGTTAAAGTTGCGTTGTCACTTGTGTTGTTTATTTGAAGAATTGCGACCTAACATTCCAAGGTTGCCAAACAGAGCAGTTTTGTATGTGTGTCTGTAAGGAATTACAGGAGATTCCGTCGGGTTGACTTGGGCTGTATTCTGACACTCCCTGTGGGGAATTCCCACCGTGGAAAGTAGACTTTATGTGGCGCTGCACAGACCGATCAGCATATGACATCAAGTATCGCGAGAGCAATGAAAGAAAATGGGCTTTCTATTCGCTCTCGCGATATTTCTGCGCCATACGCTGATTGGTCTGCGCAGCGCCGCGTGAAGCCGAAATGAAAGTCGCACTTGTCTCCGCCCACAAAACCATTTCCCCAGCGGCATTTTTACTCAAACCGTACTCGAGTTAGGTTCATTAACTACGTGCCGGACAGATGAACGCTTTATAGACCCGTTCCGAACGCGTTTAACCTGGTTTCGGGAGTTCCGAGGCGGGCGGGGATGAGAAACGGGAGCAGATGCCTTTGGTGTCATAATGTTACGGTGATTTGACGCTGTTTCCTTATATCCACGTCGTTTCATTGAGCGTCAGAATGGAGCGCAAAATCGAACAGGACGAAAGTTGGACCGACTCCGGGATCGACTCATTTAAATCGATTCCAAGAGATCAGTACCCGAGTTTGGAGACTTCTGAGAAGGATAAGCAGGGCTGCGGGACGGAAGAGAGGCTCGACTCCGCGTACGTGTCGTCATCGTTAACGACGGACAGTTTGGATGATTTGATCGATAAATGTCGGATTTCTGAAGCGACTGAATGTGAATGCTCGGAGGAGGAAGTGAATCTCTTAACCACTCTTACCGAAGACGGAGACACGTACGTTCAAACTTCCTAAGTTTATAATGTGCGTGCACAACTCACGCGAAGTTTACCTCAAGTTTCATTTAAAACCGAAAAACACGGTTACCATAGTGAGCACGTATTAAACGTGCTATACGTAAAGTTACCGTGATATTTAAAGTAAAACTATAGTAATGTTTATCAGTGTGCCAGAAACACACTTTCTACACTTTTAGTGTAATAAAACCATTTTGTTTTTTATAACATGATTATTTTTAGAATGTCGTAGTGCTCGGTTCCTTAAAAAAATACAGTAGTGTTTAAGTTTGCAAAGTAATACAAAATGTTTATTTATTCTACCTTGCATATTATTAATAATTGAATATACCTAATATAAATGCTATTTTAATTATAATTCGTTTAAACGTACGTAATTATAATTCACATGCAGAGTTGTTTAACCCATAGAAATACAGACACACACATGTTTAATACGGACAATCCGTGTGTTTCAATTCATAGAGTAAATATGTTTTAAAAGAACCCAGTATATTTGTATTTACACAAAATATTGTTTATATGCACAACAAAAATATGAAGAAACAAGTGTAGCGTGCCGTCCTTCATGTGTCACATAGCGGATACAGTTTCTAACCTTTCATAACACAACTCAACACAACACAACATTCACAGCTGGCCTGTGATGCAGGAACGGGCTGAACAGGTGAAAGGTTGTATCGGTTGATGAGCATCTTCCATTGACGTGGTCAAAAGACGAGATGACATGACCTTTCACACATGCCATTTTTTTAAAGCTTTTCATTGAATAAAACGTTGTCTTTCTTGACAAAGAGGAAGTCTTGCAGTGTAAAAGGTGCAACTGTAGGTGAAAAGTCGTTTTAGACTGCGTGTAACCATCACACCATTGAAAAGGAACATGTGTAAACACGAAAAATAGCCACAACCTTCCCTTATTTTCCAAATTGTGGGATTTCCTGAATCATGGACGTTGTGCAAGAATATTAGTGGACTCGCACGATAAATATAGCTGATGAGAAATTCCCGTTTGAACAGATCAGAGATGAAGGGTTTTAAACTATTGAAAAGGATTATATTTTAAGGACAGTCCGTTCAAGTGACACATTCTCATGTGACAGATCAGATTTGGATTACAGTAGCAGGGTTTCACATTTTAACGCTTCAGTCAATAACAACAGACGTCTAGAAACTGGATCTGCCATTTTTGGCGACACGAAGAAGAAAGCAGAAGTATGCAGACATGCAGTGGAATTCCCCTCGCAGGCGCAGAAAACGTCTACTGATGGCTGTTTTTTTTGTTGAAAGTGCAAACTTTTGTTAAGCGTGTGTGTGTGTGATTTACGTGTCCTGTAAACATGTTTGTACAAGTATTGACCTTCAGACCAGATTCTGGTTCAAACTGAAATGTATGTTCTGCAACATACGCACGCGTTCACCACAGAAGTGGGTAAAACACAGTCTGGTTAACGTTGGCTTGCTTTCATTTCTCCATTGGTTTTGTAAGTCACATAAAAGGATGTTTTGAGAAGGCATTGCGTTTTGAATGGTCTACGGTTTGCCTTTGGCCTTCTTTTGTTTCTGACACAAGAACAAAAATCCTTTGACCTTTCCCATCAGGGTAAAAAAATGATGTCAAAGGCCGGACAAAATCCCCAGACGGTCCGGATGAGCAAATATCGAGTAGGTCAACATTCCATTTCAAGAATCTGTGGGTTTAATCCATGTTAAGAGAAAATACACTTACAAAAAAGAAAAGAGATCAACTAGAATCTTGTCATAAACTTTTAAAAGAAAAGGACCGAAAGCATCCTCACGTTCAAAATTGGCACGGTAGAGATTCATTCCTTTTCAACATCTTAAAAGGATATGTCACGATATTCTGTGCTCACTCATGTGGCTGTAAATCTGTATGTGAGTCTTTCTTAAGTAGAACACAAAAGGAGATATTTTGAGAAATGTCTAGGGAGTTTCGTGTTCATATCGATGGAGTTCAGTGTGTTTTCAACATTCTTCAAAATATCTTCTTTTGTGCTCTGCAGAAGATTGAAACTCGCACAGGTTTGACATGATGTGAGTGATGAATAAATGATGACAGAACATTGCATGTAGCAGACTGGCGTTTGTTTTGTCTATTTTAGTGCTCTGCAGCTCCGGTCTCCATCCGCTTTCATTGTGTGGAAACAACAACCCGAGGGCCCGTAAATGATGATTTCTTCTTTAGGCGAAACAAGTCGGTTGGATGACACTAACGTTGTTCTCACATTATTTACACGCCGAAACCACCAACTTCTACCTGTTTCCTTCTGGCTTACTGTAAAAGCCTTAGGCCGGGTTATCGCTCGTGGGGAAAGTAGCCAGAAAATGGCCACCTGCAGGGAAGCGAGAATACTAACTTGTGTTCCATACACGATGAATCATTGACCGCTTCTCACTGACTCACACTAGAGCCGACACACGTCTCGGTTTAATCAATACATCTGTGTTGGATTAGCGATCAAGAAACCAGCGAGTCTTGTTCACAATGGAAAGATTAAGTTTTTTGGCAATGCGAATAAAAAAAGATGTCTGTGTAAATAAGACCAAGATTATATTACAAAAGGCTTTATCCGAAAGCATCTCTCATTCTACTTAGAGTGAAAGTTCCAGTGTTGCGCAATGTCTGAACAGAGCTTCGCCTTTGTGTGCAAGATTTCTCGGTATCATTCAGCCTCCTTTTGTTCCCTCACACATTGTGAAAGGAGCTTTTTTTAGACCGATTTCCTTGATAGTCTGTGTAACGTTCGGCTCGGCTTCAGCATTTGTGTGTCTTCCTCTCTGCAGGATTCTGCATTTGGCCATCATCCATGAAGAAGAAGACTTTGCACATCAGTTGATAGATCTCTTCCCTCACGAGCTGCTGGACATTCAGAACAATTTATATCAGGTATTTACGCTCATTTGCGTTCTGCAAGCGTCTCACGGTTTAGTAATCGTTTGCACAAGCATTTGCTTCCAACCATTCACAGAAGAATAAGTCAGGCAGAAACGAATTTACGAACGAGCAGCAGAAGAGTTCAACGTTGTTATGTCTTTTGGTTATTTTTGTTTCCCTCGAGGGAAACTCCCCCACACCCACCGACCCGGCCGACGCACATCATGACACTTCTTTACTGGGGAGTGCTGGGCTTACTTTCAATTGTTATTTTAACATTCAGGGTTTATCCAGCTCTAACAGGGTGAGGGGGCTTTTTCGGAGACCCCCAAACTCCCACCCTATCATGCGCATGACATTTCTGTAGTTAGAAAGGCAAATTGAAACTTCTGTTGACATTTATGCTCTCATTTTGAAAAAGGAAGCTATAGCTTGTGGTCAACAGAATGACTGACGTTCAGCGTTCACGAACGAGGAAAATTTGTCATGTACAGGCCTGGAATAGTCGTGGAAATCTATTACTTCCCTAAAAGTCAGAGAAGGTTAAATGGATTTTATGATCTCCTATATAATTTACAAGTTCGTCTAGACTTTTATAAAATATAAACGTGTTTACTTTTTTATCGAAAATATTTCAAGCGGGATTAAGATCTTTGTAATCTTGTGTCAGCGTTTACACAGAGTTAAAGGGATGCTTCACCCAAAAATTTAAATTCTGTCATCATTTACTCACTTCGAGTTGTTTCAAATGTGTATAAATTAAATATGAAATAAATTGTTTTGATAAACCCAGAGAAAGATATTTGGAAGAATGCGTATACCTAGGGATGAATGATAAATTATCGTCCACATCGGCCGATAAATTGTCATTTTTTATGTTATAGGCCAATAAAACAATTTACGATATTATAGCAGATAAATCATATTTTATTTCCTCTGGTTAAACTTCTTCATCTGCATGCTTCTCACAGTTTAAATACAGTACAGTACTGTCTTTCTGTCGTGATCATTCACTTACTGTCATTAGCAGAACATTATTGATGTAGGCTCTAGACTGCGACTAAAACGGTCACATTTGCGACTAAAAATAGTAATTTGCGAGTGATATTTTTGCAGAGATCCCCACTGGCGACCATTCAAAATTACTTGTTTTTAAATTGTTTCCAATGGAAGCACCGCACTTATATAAGCGCCCGCAGAATTTCCGCAGATTCCAGCGCTTGTTATTGACAAATATACAAAAACAACATGAGCGCATTTCTATGATACGTGTTTGCTGTGACGGATTTTCGTGAGCCTGAGGACGAACAATGCAATATTTGAGACGTTTAAAACGAAACTAACCACGGAGAACGAAATTTGTCTATTATTTGAGACGCCACTGGATAATTTCTAATTCGTTCAAAGTAAACAAACATTAAGTTTTATTTAAAGTTATCTTTACATTGTGTTACATTATTACAAACTAAAATCAACATAATGTATTAACAACACAACCCCTTTCTTTTCGCTTTTAACTCTATAAACAAAAAAATGTTTACTCTTATAAAGTATATATAATATATTAATATGGTCTTGACACGCACTTTTTCTGTTGGCTCATATTAATTCAGAGTACAAATTTGGTCTGGTGTATTTAGAGTTTAAACAATCGTCTTAGGACACGTTTGTCTGAAAAGTTCCATCTTACAGTTTACATGGAAACGAAAATAAGTTTCATTTTGAGACCTGTTTGAGTTTGCGAGTCAGTCACCCAAAATGCTGTTTACGTCTAAACAAACGGCTAAAACGCATAAAAATCGGTTGAAAACGGCGTCGTATAAGTAAGGGATAATGTACAGGCAGCCGGTTGTTATCACAGAAATAAGCTTTGTGTTGGGTCCTGATCAAACAGTCAGGGCTTATTTCGCGATAACAGCAGGCTGCTTGTACATTATCCCGCTAATTACATATCCCGCTAAATGCCACATGAAAAAAAAACTGGACATAAAATGTGAATTTGATTTATATTATTAGCAAATTTTTACCAAATGTAGGCCTTCCGCGAGGAAATGCGGTTTAGTTTTGGTTTTAAAGTAAGAAACGACGTTCAAACCTCACGAACAGGCAAATTGGTTTAATCATTTCTAAATATGATATCATATATGTTATTTAAATACTTTTTTTTGTAATATTAAAGTGCCCCTCTCAAAATGATTTGCAACATCCGTGTTACAGGGTGATATTAGTTTTTGAGAGGTTGTTATTTGTGTAACCGTGTAATAAGTGGTAATATCGTATACAACAAAGCTTCTGCGATCAACTGCATTGAAATATACAGTTTAGACAGGCAGCATTTTAAGACTATTTGAACACATTTACACACAAGTATATTTGTGGACAAATGTTAACACATTAGTTACTATTCCACAGAATTATGCAGTATTTTCCCAAAATGCAGGGCAGAATTAACATGAAACGTCTGATGATTGCGTATGGCCTTGCTAATGAGGAAAACAACTTGAGAAAAAAAACTCTTTTTATGTGAGCAAAACCTATGAGAGGGAAGATGTACACACAACAGGTCAACTAAAAATACGTCATTTAAAAATGTAAGTTCATGTAATTTGGCGCCTGCGTTTTTCCTATATAGGAGCCAATAATTCCTTATTCAATTTTTTTTGTCTGGAGCCCTGGTACATAGATACATTATTTATGAATGTGTACATTATAGGAACAAAAGCATATTGTTTTTATCAGACTGCTGTCTGAATGCTTTCTGTCTGGAGACATGTTAGACATGTGGCTATTGAGAACATTTCTCTGGAAGAACATCTATCATTTGTAAACAAAAAATATTCCAGAAAATTTGGAAGGTTAAAGAATCGTTATCTAGTCTAAAGTAGGCTTGGTACATGATTCTCAGGGGTAAAAAAGAGAACTAATGGTTACCTTGTTTTCTGCAGTCAATGCATTCAAATATAAGCCGTTTTTGCCTTTTGTTTCAGTCTTTGGGAAGTTTATGTGAATATTTAGATACTGTATATCGTCCAATATATCGGTTATCGACTTCCAATGTTAAAGAATTATCAGAATTATCAAAATGTACACATCGGTTCATCCCTACAATAACCAGATTTTGCCCCCCATTGACTCTCATAGTAGGTAAAAAATAAATACAATGGTGATCAAAAGTGCCCCAGAACTGTTTGCTGTCCTACATGCTTCAAAATGCCGTCTTTTGCGTTCAACAGCACCAAAAAAATATGTCATTTTTTGTACTATGGGGGGCAAAATCTGTTTGTTTACAAGCATTCTTCCAAATATCCTTCTCTGTGTTCATCTGAACAAAGTCATTTATACAGATTTGCAACAACTCAAAGCTGAGTGAATGATGACAGAATTTTCATTTTTGGGTGAAGGATCACTTTAACATTGCCTACATATTTCACTTCCTGTGATGCTTAATTTGTTGCGATCGTCATCGAAAACTCTTGTTTAGCTCAGAGAAACGTCACGCTGTAAAAATAGGCTGAGGAACATATGATCGGCTTTTCATGTTAACAGTGCACAGGTTTTTATTTGTAGTTAGTTTGTAAAGCGAGGTGTTATCAAATGTGGGTCAGAAGGTCTCAAATTGTAGCAGTCAGCATGTAAAGCTGTGAGTAATGTTAACGCGTCGTGCAGCAGATTTACCAGAAGCCACGTCATCATGTAATACCAGTCTATCGGCCATATTACTCACTCCTTTCTGTTTGACACTCACTTGCAGATTGAGTAAACCTCAGGGTTGTTCTTCTTTATTGTCTTGCAAGGTTTTAGTGTGTTAATGGCACAATTTGACGCACGGGTTAATTCTTACAGCCGCTTATTTTCTGAGATGTTTGTAGAGCCCACAAACTCCTAAACAAAAACGCTAAGTATCCGGTTAAATAAAATATACATATTTAGTTCACTCGTACACTTATGATGAATCGAAGAGAATAATTTTGTACAATCAAAGAATCATAAAACACCAATGGCCGTGTGCGTTTAATAATGATGTTTATTAACTGTAGTTTGTGTTTTGATGATTGTAATGTAAAGACGTTGAGCTGTATTGTAAATGTTGTTACATCTCTGTCAACCCTGTTACTATGGGCCGCAAGTTATATTAAAAAACGCCCATGTTTTGTAATTATGGAATGATTTTACTACTTCTAAAGTTCTGCACAAAGTTTTTGGCTGAGATTTTTTTTGGTTTATGGCGCTCATCTTAAAGCAAACATGCAGACGTGATGGTTTTCATTTTGGCCATTGAAAGACTACAATAGATTTGCAAAATTTTAAAGTTCTTGAAGTTTTTAGGTTGATACCCAGTGCCAAGGAAAGAGTTGCTTGTTTTTAAGTTGTTTTTATGGTAAAAGACTTGAGATTTGTTTTTATGTACCACAACAATAAAACATGGCTGTTGACTTTCAGATGTTCTCCATTATTTCTTGAAAAAGAAAGCATGTCTGTTGGATATAATCTACATAATAATACATATTTTATAAAACTATTAATAAATCTTATATATCATTTGAATTAGTTTTAACTTGCAGTTGCATTTCACAGTACACATTACATCCTCTTCAATATGGTTCAGACTTTATATGGGCCAATCAGAATGCAGATTTTATAATCCCAGCTGTTTACATGTGCGGCAAACTAGGTTTTGTTAATCTCATTAAATTCCAATTTTATCCGTTGCTAACTCTATTCTGATGTCTTCAGACACCGCTGCATCTGGCCACCTACCTGAATCAGCCCAGCGTCGTGAAAAAGCTTCTGGTGAAAGGGGTCTCGCTTGACCTCCAGGACCAGGAGGGAAACACCCCACTTCATGTGGCGTGCGAGCGTGGCCTGTGGGAGTGTGCATGCGAGATGGTCCACGACGTCTCTGCCAACAAGCTCGCCCACGTGACTGAGGCACAGAACTGGAGAGGTAACACATCGCAGGGACTGTGGATGATGAAGTTCATTTAAAGGGAGGGGTTTTTTGAGCCGATCAAGAGATCTGGTTTCTTTGCTGTCAGTGGTTTGAATGGCAGGGCCGGGCTTTGATGGTGAACGGAAAGATTCATGTTAAAACAGGGAAGTTATGTGTAAAAAGACAGCCTGGAGTTTTCTGTTGGCATGGTGACTGTTTTCATAAACACACGTGCAGGTCTGTGCAAACCGTAAATCCATTGACACGAATACAGAAATGACGTAGGAACGCTGAGTCGAACACGTGATTTAATTTTGCTTGCGCGTGGTATAAAGTATGAATTGAGGCACTGGAGGGATGATTTGTGTAAGGCGGTGCAGGGCCCTTTTGCTTTTCTAAGAATGAACATGTTTTTCAGTGTCACAGCATAAGGAGTGTTTTGTTATGAGACATTAAATCTAATGTGATGTCTTTGTTTCGAAGGCCTCGCTTGTCTCCACGTGGCCACTCGGCACAAACATCATCGTCTCATGAGACTCCTCATGAAGAAAGGTGTTGACCTGAACATACAGGTGAGTCTTTCGTCCAGATCTTGTTGTCGCCGAGCGAACCATCGGGAAGTCTGAACGCGTCTGCTTGTCTTTCAGGAGGGTACGAGCGGGAAGTCTGCACTGCATATGGCCGTGGAGCTTCACGACGTGTCCGCAGTGACCCTTCTGCTGAACAAAGGGGCTAATGTAGACAGCACCATGTTCAATGGATGCACCGCCCTGCACTTGGCAGTGGGCAGACAGGACGCGTCTATTGCCAACCTTCTGTGCCAGGCTGGAGCCGACAAGATGATCAGAAACCTGGAGGACGAAACAGCCCTGGATTTAGCAGATGGCAATGATGATGTAAGAAGTTTGAGATTCTCTCAGTATGTCATATATGCATGCAGCCTGTTTTTATTTGAGTATTTAAACCGTGTTTAATGGTGTGTCTCTTTTTTTCTTTTGCAGATATTGGCTCTCTTTCCCTTTGATGATATTCAGATCATGGGCAGGACAGTAATGAACTTCTGAACACGTGTTCATTAAAAGAAACCAAAAACTGATCTGGGACTTTTATTCTGCACAGTTTTTGGACACATCCAGCTACACCTACATTTAATTTAACCGCGGCAGTTAGTTCAGTCATTTTACTGCTGCATTTCACATTTCGTCATTAAGAAAAACAGACGTTATGTGTAATATACAATTTCTGTTCAACAACCTCCCTGTAATTGCCGGACAGAAAGCATTCTGGTGTGTATCTAGATGTATATCGTCATGAAATAGAGATGTTTTTTTGTTGTTGTCTTTTGTAGTAATACTGTGCTGTTGCAAGATGATATTTTTTTCAGTGAACAGGTCATAGTGCCAATAAAAGCAGCTTTGATATTTAAGTGAAGCATTTCCTTTCTGTTGAATGATGTGTGAATCCAGTGTGTGCGGAACAGTTTCACACATATATTTCACAACTCTATAACTGAAGTGTAAATCGTTTAACGAGGTCATGTCAGAAACTATGTCAATACTTTAGGGTGACCATATGAGCCATTTCCCAGGATTTGGGTGCGTCTTCCGGGAGTCGTATTGGTCAACCGAATACGTCATCGAGGTCCTCACAATTCAGTAAAAAAACATTATAAAATAAACATTTAACATCGCTTAAGACGTATAATCATTGTAGTCATTCTTACCTTGAAATATAACGTCTGCCTTCATAAAAAAACCCTGAAATAATAAACCTCGATGACGTATGCGTTCGACAAATGCGCCTCCCGGAAGTCGCATCCGAATCCTGGCAAGGACGCATCCGGGACTAATCTGCCATGGAATATAAATGTCAAATGTCATTTTTGTGACCGGAAACATGTAAACAAAATTTCCAAAATGACTTGAATGCTGGGAAAAATAATGACCAGAAACAAAGGAAAATAGTTCGTCAATGAGTTTGTTAAATGTGTAAAGAGAAAAACACGAACGTGAGACCATGTGTGTGTGTTTGTTCCACCATGTGACTGTGTTCCTTATACTTATAATATATATAGACAATATATGAAAACAGCATCAAAGAGGAGGGGTCAAACCATCGTATCTCGTTATCATTTCCTCTTTTGTGGTATTGAATAATAATCTTTTTTTCCTGTGCCAGAACATGATTCGTTTTTTTTACTTCACAAAATTATATACATTCTCAGTTTTGATGCAATGACAAATGGATGGGTTAAAAATACACGTTTCTACACGTTCTTGAGCATATAAGTAAAAGTAAATAAAATGTTTTTAGAGACTTAAGAAAGAAAACTATAAATGTATAATCCTAACGTAATTAAAGTTAATACGTATAATGCAATTGACCAAAGTACAAACAATAATGGTACCGTCTTTAATATCTTACAGTTTATTATTATTATTATTACGACAACACGCACATACACTCACGACATGATCGCCACAGGAACGCGCACTTGTTTTTCAAATTAAAAGTCCCTCACATTGACTAAAAACCGTCTCACCCAAAAACGTTTTGCATTCTGATCTGTTCTCACCAACACGAACGTCACTCCAACAAACAATCCAAATATTTGCATTCAACGCTACACCTGTGTAAAAAAAACGACACGGATCTATGCAGGTGTGTCCGTTTCTTCACAACCGGAAGCGGTGTCCTGTGTACGTGAACACGTCAGTTCGGATGAACTCATGAGTGAAGCGGGCCGGGAAGTTACAGAACAGAAACACGCCGCATTTCTGCTCACGGCGGATATTCATAGTTTCATCGCAGTCTTTCGGTTTTATGGATACATGATCGGCGCGGGAGGACGTTTGGTGAGGTCACAGCGGCTCTTTTAGAGAGTTTTGACCCGGCGAGGCGGCGGCAGCTGCGGGAGGAAAATGCCTCCGTTTCCATGGAGGTAACGTTACTTAAATGTGATGCTGAAACATCACAGACACGTTCACGTGTAGCGTTTTAAACATCACATTCAGTCACGTTTCAGACGTCAGTCTTATTCAGTGACATTTTAAACATCGTTATCATGTTTAGCACCATTTCAAACGTCACGTTCAGTAACATTTACGACGTCACAATTAAATGGAACAATTCAAACGTTGCAGTCACATTAGGAGATGAAAAGCCGAATTAAACTCGCCTGTGATCTGCTGTCTGCCATTATAAAAGGAAAATAAATCTTCATTCATACTCTGTGTCGTATATGTATTCAGTCTGAATTATGTTGATCTTAATCACTGTCTCTTTGTTGACTTTAGTTTGATATCAAAAGTGAGCAGACACATTGACCCATGATGTGCCAAAGCACTGAACTGATTTATTAATAACTCCACACTTAATCCTGCTGTAATAAAACACATTTTGCTGGAATAAGTGTTAGTTTGTGGCACATGAGCTGACAGCCTGAGAGGACACAAAGAGGTTCTGTTCCGATGGACTCGGACTCCTGGGAGGAGACCTGCAGAATTCCAGGAATTCCCACCACACGCACAAGAACATTCTGTGACAAGAGCACAAAACTCAGCGAAACGCTTTCATTTTTCTCTTTAGCGTTAACTTCCTTGTTCTTATTCAAAAACTGAAGGGCATTGCAAAAAAATAGGAGGGACATTCAGAAGTGAATACAATAAAGCCATAAATCGATGGAAAACTTCAAGTATGAATGACGGTATTGTTAGACACTGTTAGGGTCGTGTAGCTTAGAAGTGCAATGTTTACACATCATGCAGGTAAAGTTGAAACTACACATTTCTCCTATGTCGACAAACACCGAATGCCATCGAATGTGGTTTACTGCTCGTGATTGATGGTGGATGGGAGGTGGTGTTTGAGTTCTCGTTCTACATCTCACTTGACAAACAAACTAAAAATGTGTGCGGTGTATGGTGACGTCATCAGGATCTCTTGTCGTTTTTCTGGTTTAAAACTGAATCGTCATATATTTGAAGTACATTAAAACCTCAATGCATTGCAAACAGGTGTAATATGTTCTTGTTGAATGTTTTATCTTTCAGTTTGTGGGTTGGTGTGCTGCTGTTTGTTCTGCCGGCGGTGCGGGCAGACGCTGAAGATTCGTCTCTGTTCTTTGGTTGGCAGGACGTGTGGATCTTCCGCTTGTTTCTCAATGTTTTAGGCTACGCCACCATCATCATCCCTGGATACTTTCTTATCGTCTACTTCAAACGGGTCAACTATCTAGAAACAGGTTTGTTGAAGAAACGTCTTGTGTTTTCTCCACGTTTGATTTCTGTCCAATCTGTGAATTGCATCACTCTTTAATTTGAATGCTTCTTTATTATGTTTGTTTGTAGTGTTTGAAATGTCTTGATACACCTGAACTTCTCATGTTTGTGTAGGTCGAGGTCTTTGTTTTCCTGTTATAAAGACGTGTGTGTTCGGGAACGAGTCTAAGGGAGGACTGCTGGACGATGTATTGGGGACGTCTAGAAATGATGCTGAGTCCACCTCGTCTACTCGACAGGCCGGCAAACTCCTCTTCTGTGCTGCTGGCCTCCAGGTAACACGCCAATACAGCTAAATGCACTGAATAATTCAAAACTTTTGACAGTTTTGATAGTTTTCAAAATGCTAGGTTATAATCGGAGGTTTTTTTATGTCCAATAGTCTTTCTCACTAGCTATGGTTTTATCCAAAGGTGTGAATTTAACTTGCGTGCAGCAATTCTCCTCCAGAGAGATAACGAGACACTCACATTTGATAAAGAACATTCCAGATACTGTGCGGCGAGATCTGTGTTCAAGTTGTTCCTGTTGTGCTGTCCCTTGAGGCAAACTCATCACTTATTAGGAATTTATTCAAAATATATATTTCCATCGTAGTCTATTTTGCGTTGTTTCTTTTTCATGTGATATCCCAAAATGTGCGTTTAGGGCTGTTAAACGGTTAAGCGATTAAACGCGATTAATCGCATCCAGAACAAAAAGTTTGTGTTTATATAATACATGTCTATGGTCTGTGCATATTCATTTAGTATTTATAAACACAAAAACATACACATCTAAATATTTCCAAAATGTATATACATGTATTTATTTATATTTACCCATAATGTAAATAATGTATAAACGTTTTGTTATTTTAATATTTTTCTCCAATATATGCATGCATGCATGTGTGTATGTGTTTATGAATCCAAAATGAACATGAACAGAACATAGACATATATTATGCAAACTTTTATTCTGGATGCGATTAATCGCGATTAATCGTTTGACAGCCCTACATTTAATAGGTGGATGGTAGAGCTGCACGATAAATCGTTAATTAAACGCAGGTGATTTACTAAGATTTTTTTCCGCAGTTTTTCAGTGAAGTACCGTTAAATGCTGCTGTATTTGAAAGCCAGAGGGCGCTCTTGATAACAAACGCAGCGCGGCAGTAAAAGTACAACACCACACCTGCCCTTTATCTGAAATCGTCCCAAACCCTCGTTCAATATTCCCTTCGTTAGTTCACTGATATAGATCTAATTTTAGTAGCGGGTGAAACAAGTACCAAATAACGTTTTCGAGACGTGATGAGCATGACCTAACGACCAAACAGTCCGGGTGTTAAAATCGTTTTTTAATTTAAACAATTATCATCCCTCACATGGAGGATTCAATTAATTAGTGATTTCATCTGTGTGTTAAAGATTCAATATTAGGCATAATTGGAGTAGTTCTCTATTCAAATATGGATAAACCACAAAGTGACTTAATAAAACACAACTCGGCACTGTTCACAACAATCAGAAATTTTATTTAGATACTGAAGGAAAACGACATAAATAACCAAAGATGGAGAGATGGCTCTCGTTTGTCCAAAATCCAAAAGTTTTGTGCCTGCGTTTTACAGCATTTGAAAGAATCGTCCCAGGACTCGTGACTACATGTAGTGATTTAGTTTCTGCCATGTTCAGTGTGTAATACTCTGTGTGTTTTGTGTCTGTGCCCTCAGGTGTCGTACCTAACGTGGGGCGTTCTTCAGGAGAGAGTGATGACGCGTTCATACGGTGCCACGGGCGAGGAGGGCAGCGGCGAGCGCTTCAAAGACTCTCAGTTTCTGGTGTTCATGAACCGCATCCTTGCGTTGACTGTGGCCGGCTTGTGCTGCGTGGTGTTTAAACAGCCCCGTCACGGCGCACCCATGTTCAAATACTCCTTTGCCTCTCTCTCCAACATCCTCAGCAGCTGGTGTCAGTATGAAGCGCTGAAGTTCATCAGCTTTCCCACACAGGTACGGCTCTGCTTTCATTACATGACATGACCAGCTCGCATCTCACCTCATCCCAACACTAAAAGAGTCTAAAAGAGATTCCAATTTGCATAAATTCATAAAATCATCAATGAGATTAAATGGAGACCGAATAGAATCTCATGTGCGTCTCAGATATTTCTCCAGAGAAAAGAGTCAGAAATCTCCCAAATGTGAGTTTGAGACGAGATGTCAAGAATATGTCAAACTGAGCTCAGATTCCTCCAGTCTGTCAATCTAAAGTCAATATTATTGAGGATCTCAATATCAACTCAAACTTTCCTCATCACATTGACTCAAATCTAGATTATTTCACTTCTACAATCGGAACCTCCAGACGCTTTGTGTGTTTCAACAATTTTAAATTCTCACGAGGAGAAACATCTGAGATTTAGTTCTTACATAAATGAAACGCAACTGAGTTTAAATTTGTGCTGTAATTTAATTACAGTTACTTCTGATGTAATTGAACTAAAAACTGTGTAATATACAATAGTGGAATTGACATTAAAATTCAAAATGCATGCATTAATGTTTCTTTCTCACCTTTGTAATACTGTAGTCAGTTAATAATGAGTACTTTAGTTTTATATTATTTTTTTGAATGAATTAAGAGTCGTTTCATGTCTATCCTTGAATCGCTTTGAAGTCACAGTGAATTTAAAAATAACAATTCTTATTTTTTCATGAAATTTATAGTAAATAGCTTATCAATGTGGGTCATTTTCTTTTTTAAATTCATGGACCCTTACAATCTTCGGTTAAAATCAATAAAATTCACTTCCGCCCTGAAATGACGATCCATCTCAAATGATGTAAATTACTCCGATTGGGCGGAGCATCCGTTAACTCCTCCCCTTCAGCTGACACTCTGCTGCTGTGTGCTCAGTTTAGCTTCTCTCTTCATCATCCACTGAGAGTTGTTCTTTCATCATCAGGTTTTGGCCAAAGCGTCTAAGGTGATCCCTGTGATGCTGATGGGAAAGATCGTCTCCAGGAAGAGCTACGAGTATTGGGAATACCTGACGGCCGCGCTGATCTCCGTTGGCGTCAGCATGTTCCTTCTGTCCAGCTCCACCAACAAACATCCGTCCACCGTCACCACCTTCTCCGGCGTCGTCATCCTGGCCGGATACATCGTCTTCGACAGCTTCACGTCCAACTGGCAGGACAATCTCTTCAAATACAAGATGTCCTCCGTCCAGATGATGTTCGGGGTGAATCTCTTCTCGTGTCTCTTCACGGTCGGCTCTCTCCTGGAGCAGGGAGCATTCTTCGACTCGCTGGCCTTCATGGCACGTCACTCCGAGTTTGCCTTTCACGCCGTGCTGCTTTCCGTGTGCTCGGCGTGCGGTCAGCTCTTCATCTTCTACACCATCGCGCAGTTCGGCGCGGCCGTCTTCACCATCATCATGACGCTACGGCAGGCCATCGCCATCCTTTTGTCCTGCTTTCTCTACGGCCACGCTGTCACGCAGGTGGGCGCCCTCGGCATGGCCGTGGTCTTCCTCGCTCTCTTCCTCCGCGTCTACGCGCGCAGCCGGATGAAGAAGTCGGCCAAACGGCCGCAGCAAACTCCAGTGCAGAAGGTTTAGTCGGACATGTTGCTAGGATGAGACGCCACATTTTCGTGGTTGCTTTTTCTTTTGCTTCGGAACTTTGTGGGTTTGTATTTTGTAAGGTACAGTAAGGGAGCGCTCTGTGTTTTTAAGGGATTTCAGCCTGACGTGCACGCGTGTGTGAGATGTGTTGGTATGGTCTGGATGTGTGTCAGCGTGTTCACTGACTGTTCGGTCGTCGATGAGCTCTCTATATTTGTAATTTGGTACTGGAATATGTTAAAGCTCTCGCTTTGAGGTTTTCTATTTAAAAGCGGTTATTTTTGGGAGATGGTTGGATATGGCGAGGAGTGGCAAGTGAGATGTCTTAAGTGTCTGATCCACGTGTGAAGTTAAACCGCAATATTTAAGGGTGAATCACATGAAATGCAAAAATACAAATGAGTGAATGAAGCTTGTTTGGGATTCATTTCATGACCTTTTATTACCTTTTCCTTTCCCACACTTGATATAGTGATGCAAATCGGTTCTCGTAATCTTATCTGTTTTTTTATAGTTTGTTGGCTTTTCTTTGCATCGATTTTAAGGGGCAGAAAAACGCTTATTATGATGATACTATGTCCATAATGCAAACACTTTTATTTCCTTCGATCACAGTTTGACTTTCTTTGCTGAAGAGATTCACTCAAATTCATAAATGTGTCATAGACTGAGTTCACAAACAAGATCATAAAAATATTAACCTGCTTCATTTTTATAGCTGAAAGTTTGTGTCGCTGATAAATGAACCAACCGTGTCCGATGACGATTTCAGATGTAACTACGTCTTGTCTAGTTTTACAGGCCGTAACATCAATGTCAACTGTGTGTAGAAAAGATGCGCAGATAATCTGTGATATCAAACTCGAGTCTGTCATAAACCGTCAGTGCCTGTTAATGAATAATCTGAAGAATCGACACACAAGTGGATTCTTTATAGATAATTGTAGGATTATTGTAAGTAATTGTTACGGGGCAGACGTACAGAATTGCACTTAAGACTAGTTTTACATTTGTCTTCAAAACTCTGTGTTTGTGTGGTTGAATCTCAGAAAGAAAAGTCCAGTTCATGAATCAAAAGAGAACATAAATGAAGGCATTTCTCTGGATTTTTTCATTAGCTTCATCACAATAAAGCTACTCGTCATTATTTGCTATATTTCAATATGTCATCATTTAAAATTGCAATCATAACATGTATATCAAATTATAGAAGTTTAGACTTTTGAAAATTTCTGAAACATGATTTGAACACTGAGTTTTTCATTGAGTGTTTGAGGACTTTAGGTGTGTCAGTGAAGATGGAGGTTGTTTATCTTTTATAACACATGATAGACATGAACATAGTTTTGTTTGAGGGCCACACGCATGTATGTTGATATTTCTACCGTGAAAATTCTGTGCATCAACGGTTTAACATAAACGTGGAAAGCGCAAACACTCCATTTTCACAATGTCTACGTCATGCCTGTTTATGTTTCAAATTTGTTCAAAGAAATTATTCGTATACATTTGTTCTCAAACTTTAGTTTCTTGAAATTATATGATATGATATTCATGATGGCAGTGTGTGTCAGAAAGTGCAACAATTGTTTTTCAGTCTCCCACGGTTTTACTAAACTTGTATTTCTTCCCGATACCTAAATACAAACACGTAACGTCGTGTCATTTATATGCTGTGATGTAGGTTGATTGATTTAGTTCATCATAAGGGAATTCTATAGAAAAACACTATAGGCTGTCATCTTTAACCAATTATCAATAGTTAATTTTATGGCTCAAAGATTTAGATGATTTATTTTTGTTGTTTTATTTGTATATGTTTTTTTGCACATACAATAATAATAGTTGGTATTGTTGTGATCATGGATTTGTTTTTTGATGTCATTGAGCCTGATGGATTTTATTTCTGAAAGCTGTTTGTATGTTCTGATCACGACTCACTCACAAGGCATGTTGGAAAAGACATGTTGTGTACTTCTTTGAAATCAACATGATTTTGACTGATAGAGAAACGGTACAGAAGAGAAAGCAAGAAAGAGATATTGATGTCCAGGTCACATCGAACAGATAAGACGTGTGTGGTTACTTTAGTTGTCATGCATTACAAAAACTCTTAAAAGAAACTTTGTCGTGTTCACGGCAGATTTTTATCAGATCATATAGATAAATGATAAACTGTTTTTCATTCTCATTTACAGCTCATGTGTGAAGGAATGTGAAATGACTCTTGTGTGTTCATCCGGAAATGCTACTAATGAAATCCTATTAACTACTTTAGGTTTATTGTTTATATAGATTTAATTAATTTGATCACATGACCAAACCGTCTTTGATTTGACTTGCGTCACTTCTTTCTTAACAAAAGGTCACAGTATTTAAGTTTTCATAATAATTCTGTATGGTGGCTTCTGTCTCTTCATGTAAATACAGTTGATATTTCTCATGCAATGAAGACTCTCTTCCATTTGTTTGTTTTTTGATAAGGTCTTTAATGTGTGTAGCCAGCCATGTGCCTGTCTCAAAGAAACAATTTTGCAAAAGGACTATATATAATATGTTAAACTATATAAAAACTAAAATGATAGTTTTAAACTGTGTTACAAGAATTCCAGTTGAAAACACAAAAAGAAAATATTTCTCACACAAATTAGATTTACATTAATTGTAGACTAAAACTATTAAAACATCTGTTTATTTAAAATATAAATATTATTTGGAAAAAAACAATAATTGAAAATGTTGTAGCCATCGAATATGATCATTTTGAGTCACTAATATAATTAACAAATAAAACGATGAACTAAAATGGAAATAAAACCAAATCCAAAGCAGTATTCAAAATAACAACATCAATAAAATATAAATTAAAGAAGCACGTAAATTGCTAAAAATATGTTTTAATAAACATAAAACTACAAATTTGAAAACAACTGCTAATTTAAAATATCTAAAATATCTGAATGTGGTAATTTTATTTAACAGGATTGAAACATGTTTATGTATAACATAATTTATGTATTATGTAATAACAACATTTGTAGAAATAACACTTATTCTTTTTTATATCTAACATTTTCATCACATGTTTGTGCATGCTTGGAAAACTCCCTGCTGTGATGTTGGGAAGTGTTGCCAGGGTGTTGCTTTGTGGTTGTCAGATGGTTACAGCTCATCCTTCGGTGTACATCTGTGATTATTTTCACATCCGTTGGGCAGAAATCTGTCTGATTTCTTAGAAAAGCAGTAGCACGCGTGTTTCTTCAACAAGCCACATGAAAGATATGGTCAGGTTCAAGAACACTACAGAATCAAGGATTTTAACTCAAGTATTTAAATTATAATAAATACTCAAGTATATCACAGTATTTTTCCACCCGCTACAAACAGATAAATCCCTAAATGTATGATTGTGGGTCACTGGTTCACAACACAAACCTAAATATGAACAATAGTGTGTTAATTTATGTGTGTGTGTCAGAGAGAAACCTTGTGCTGAAGGAAACTGCATGAGTTTCTATTTACATACAAACGTTTAATTCGCAAAGCTTGATTCTTATCAGTAGAGTGAGAAGCAGAAGAACAGGTGTATAGTTGTGAGAATGAGACAGTAGATCTTCCGTTAGACATCCACACACCTTGATGAACCGCAAGAAGTTTCAGACGCTGTAAATAGCAGCCAGTCGTCCTTCATGCCAACGCAGAATATTGTCTACATGACACAAACCACATACAACATGACCTGGATTTTACACACGTCATGGAAACAAAGCTTTAGTCGGATGTGTTTGATGATAGTGGTCTCACGGTGATTTCAAACACCCCCGTGTCTGAGAGATTCACAAACTTGAACTCATGCTGCACTTCAGTTTCTTGCTGGACTTTTTGTTGTCGTTTTTTGTTTCATGTATTGTGAAATCTGTTGATGTCCTTGTTTCATGAAGTTTAACCCTGATACGACTCGTTTTGATATGACTCTGAAACAATGTTGTTTCGACTGTGCACCGTGAGAGAGAATCGCATGAGAAACGTTACCTGTGCAGACGGTTCTTCCAACTTACTGTGATTACAGAAATGAGATTTTGACCACACTCTTCCTCGAACAATGCAGTCCACTTTCCACAGGATGTGAAATTTCAGTTGCGGTCGTTTGATTTCGAGGCAATGCAAATGTGTCCGTGTGCAGGTATTACTGATGGTTGGTTGACGGTATTAATGTGGCATTCTTGGATGGTGAATTTCATGAAAAAGTGTGCATCCCTGTTGAAAAAAACAACAGGTGGTTTGGCATGTTTTGATGCCGGTTCACTGGTTTGTGCTGGTTTAAGCTTCTCATGTGCTGGTCCTTAGCTGGTTTAAGCTGGTCAAACCAGTTTTTTTCAACAGGAATGTAGGCTACTTGGTTTTCATGAAAAGGATACCAAAATAGTCCTAAAATATGCTGCATTGCTTCATGTTCATTACATTTATTATTGACATCTGAGTCAATCAAATGAATAACATTTAGAAATCTTAAATAGTAAGTTAAAAGTATTTTGCAGTGGCAATTTTAGTGGCGTAAAAATGTATAGCTATTGTAAATACCATTGTGTTGGCATACAGTCTGGTTAGCAAAAACACGTTTTAAACCCATTTTGCTAACATTCTAAGTTATAAAAACGTTTTAAAACGTGTTTTAAGGTTCAGAGTAAAAATAACTGTCAATAAAACATTTAGTCTCGATTCGCATACTTATACTATGCACTTAAAGTATGTACTGTTTTTGATATGGAAAAGTATTTACATTTAAGTGCGTAGAAAAACGCGATGCAAAAGTACACTGTGATCCTTAACTGTCACGAACATCAAAATACAGCTGCTCCTTTCATTTATTATTATGTATGTATGGTCTACTGTATGCTTACATTTATTAATTTAGCGAAGCATCTTTTTATTTTTTTAAATGCTTTACTGAACATTTTGTTATAACAAAACAATGTTACAACCGAAACTTAACATTGGATTAATGAAAAGAGAGAAAATAAAAACATTACCATGGCTCGAAACCGACAAGACAAGAGAAAAAATAATAATAAAACAAAACAAAAAACAGGAGAGGGAGTTACACAAATAATAAAAATATTACAAATTAAATAGGTTGAAAAGCTTATAAGCAGAGAAAAGTTCTTAGTGCTTTCATATTGTCAGAAAACATAATTGTTTTTAAATACAGTTTTATCTCTTGTGGACAGACTATAAAAACAGGTTTACTATTAGAAAATTTACATTTATGTATATAAAATTTACATCAGGTTGATTACAAAAGAAGCATTTTGGTCATCTTCAAAAAATCCAAAAATAACAGTTTTTGGATTCATTAAAAAAACATTCAAAATAGTATTTGAAATAAACAAACCAACATGCTTCCAAAGTTGTTGAATACAGTTGCACGACCAAAACAAGTGAAAAAGTGATTCATTGTCATTCTGACAAAAAATCCATTTGGTGTCAAAGTCAGATCCAATTTTTTTCTTTAGAAATGTTTTGGCAGGGTAGATGTTATGGAGTATTTTAAAGGATATTTCTTTGACTTTATTTGAGAGAAGATATTTTTGTTGCATGGACCATATCATTTTCCAGTTTAGATGATCAAAAAGGCCGTTCCAGTATGAAACAGCAGAAGGGGCACAGGCAATGCTCTCAATAAGTAAAGCTCTTACTTTAAGATTTCTTCCTTTTTTACTAATAAAACATAACCTACCAGTTGGTGTATCGCTAGATTCAGGTAAAGAGACTTCAAAAGATAAAGAACAATTTCTAAAAAGCATGCGTATGCCAGATGGAATAGCATCCATAACAATGGCAAACTCTTTAGGAGTTATATTATATTAAGAGAGAAATTCTAAATACCTAAAAAGCATACCTTCCTTATTGAAGGCCAACATGCAATATTCCATTACTGAACCATTGTTTAAAGAACAAAGACCTATTTTTAAATAGAATGTTTTAATTATTCCAAATGTAACATCGATGAGGGGAAAAGTTATGTTTGTACATAAGAGTCCAAGCCAAAAGAGCCTGTTTGTGAAAAACAGATAGCTTGAGAGGAAGTTTTTGAATATCATAATTGCACATTAAAAAAAATTTTATGCCACCAAATTGTGAAAATGCAAATTGGGGGAATAGATTTCAAATAGAAGTAGAGTTATTGAGAAATCGACTGAGCCAGTTTATTTTAATTGAATTATTCATTGTATTGAAATCAATGAAGTTTAATCCACCCTTATTGTGAGAATTTACCAACACAGATTTCTTAAGATAATGAGGTTTGTTTTTCCATAGGAAATTATAGCATTCCATCGATTAATTTACATGTGGGTTTATCAATGTACAATGACTGCGCAGCATACGCAAGGCGAGACAGACCCTCCACTTTAACAAGTAATCCCCTACCTGTTAAAGAGAGGTCCCTCTGTAGCCAGCAGTTAAACCTTTTCTTTGTTTTAGCTTTAATTGGATTAAAATTTGTGGAACACCTGAGGTTATCATTAGTTATCTGTATACCCAAATATGTGACACAAGTCTTAACAGCAATACCATTGATTGAAGAAGCTGAACAATTTTTAGGGGAAAATAATTCAGATTTTTTAAGATTAAGATATAAACCTGAAGCCTTGGAGAAGAGCTGGAGAATATCTAATGCTAAGGATATTTGGTGAGAGTCTTCCAAGAACAGGACAGTATCATCTGCTAATTGGCTAATGATCATCTCTGAATTTCCAATACTAATAACTTTAAGATGACTTGCTTTGATATATGAACTTAAAAATTGTGTTGCTATTAAAAATAGATAGGGAGATACTGGACATCCCTGTCGTACCCCACGTTTTAAGTAGAATCTGGGAGAAGTTTTATTACCTAACTTAATGGAACTATTACCATTTGTATACAGCATTTTGACCATTTTATAAAATGATTCACCAAATCCAATTCTATGTAGTGTTTAAAAATAAAGACTCATGTTCTAACGTATCAAATGCTTTATAATAGTCTAAAAATAAAAGGAAACTATCTTTTGGAATCAAATGTGAATAATCTAATATTAAACGTATATCATTCGATATATGTTTATTGGGCAGAAATCCTTATTGTGTTTCATCTATAACCGAATTGAGAACACATTTTAACCTTTGAGCCAAAACTAGTGCTATTATTTTGTAATCGTTGTTTAGTAAGGTGATTGGGCGCCAATTATCTATAAAAAGGAAAAACAAGAATGTGAATCAAGCCAATGCTAATCAAGCTATCTCGGTAACTCAGCAAGCCCCAAATAAGCTTTTAAACGAAAATTTGCACGATTATCTGAAGTCAGAAATGGATCCTGCAGGTGTCATGCTTGTTGAAGAAGTATTCCCTCCTTTACCTGAAACTCCAAGTAAGTCTCCGGTTGTTAAACAGCGTAAAATAGAGAGCTTGGATACCGCTAACATTCTCACACAACTCAAAGAACTCTCTCAACTCATCAACAATCGTTCGGATGCACTGGAAAAAATGGTGAAAAACAAGGCTCAAGCGATCGCGAGCACGAAAGAAACGGTCATTGAAAATGCCAAACAGATAGCTGATCTGAAAAAAGCGGTTGAGTTTGTGAGCGATGAAGATAATGATGTTAAAGTTAAACTCGGTGCAATGGAGACAGAAGTTAAAAAGATGGATTCTAAATCTTCTGAGCAAGAGAAACGTCTCTCACATCTCGAAGGATATACACGTCGTTGGAATCTGAGGATTTACGGAGTGCCAGAAAAAGAGAAAGAGGACGTTCGTGAACGTGTCATCCAGGTATGCCAACAGCTTTTACCTGAAGCAAAGTAAAAAATTCCATTCATTGTAGACACTGTACATCGACTCGGTCGCAAACAGCTGAATAACGACAAGCCTAGAGGGGTAATATTCCAGTTTACATCGCACTTTTATCGTGATGCCGTTTGGCGGGCAGCGAAGGACTCCGCCTTTCTCGGAAACAACAATCTAAAAATCGCTGAGGACCTATCTCCATCTGACAGGGAAAGACGAAATAAACTATGGCCTCTTGTGGATAAAGCACGGCGTGAAAACAAGCGAGCCTATTTTGTAGGAGGAAGAGCTTTTGTGGATGGCACTGAAATATTTTCAGCAACTTGAACTATCTTTTTTGGCTTTGTGTTTATCCACTCAACTTGTGTGAAAGCCATGTTCTTAAGGTAACATATTACTTTCTTAAATGTTGCTAAATGTTGTTCTAAAATGGCTAATTTGGCACTTTATAAGTTTAAGATTTGATAAACACAATGAGGGGCTGTTTTGTTGTTTATCAGAAAATGTTGTCTAAATTATAATATTTTATAACTAAATTGTATAATAATTTAAAGTTGTTATTTTACTCTGTTGGGGTAGTACTTATACTGCACTACATTATTAGGATGTTTTGCTTCTGAGATTTTGCTGTGCTCATCTTTGCATAAATTCCATAAATAAGTGATCCCCTAGCACATTACTTGGATCATAACTGTTATTATTGTTTAATTTAAAGTTCTCTTTTTGTCTTTGCTTTTTCTGTTATGGCTCTGTCTATTCTTTCATTTAATGTTAGAGGGATAAGAAATCTTACAAAACTTAAAGCTATTTTTTGTACCTTAAACAGTTTAACTCTGACTTTTACTTTTTACAAGAATGTCATTCAGTCGAAGAAGATTTTAAGATATGGAGATCCCAATGGGGCATGGACTTGTGGATGTCTCATGCAACCTCAAGCTCAGCTGGGGTTTGTGTTTTACTTCATTGTTTCAGGGGGAAAGTTGTATTTACTGAGTGTGATCCAAATGGTCGGTATGTTTTCCTCTTACTTGAAATTTCAGATAAGAAGTTTATCGTCACCAATGTTTATGGGCACAATCAACAAAAAGAAAATGAACAATTTTTTGATCACATAGAAAAACCTATACTTTCACTGTTAACTAACTACCCCAATTCATATTTGATTTTCGGAGGTGACTTTAATATGGTTAGTGACAATAACATGGATAGATGGCCACCAAAACCTAATAATGCTAATTCTTATTTAAAGATGTTCATGGAAAGGTTCTGTTTGGTTGATAGCTGGAGAGATACTCATCCATCTTTAAGATCATTCACATGGAATAATAATTCATTTTCATGTCAATCTCGCATTGACCTATGGCTTATTTCTAAGCAGCTGCATAACGTTTCGACTGATATTATTCCCTCACCTTTGTCTGTTCACAAATGTATTTCTATTCATATTCGTTTTTCAAATGAAGTTACTTCGCATACAACCCCATCTTATTGGAAACTTAATAACTCGATTCTTGTCTATGAGGAAGTTAAAGACAACGTCAGTGACATTATTACAAAATTTTGGGTTAAAGCAAAAGAAGAAAAAAATTACGGCAGTAATTCGGAGCTAACTAAATATGAAGTTAGTAAATATTTGCGTAAATTTAGTAGCATCTTAGCTAAAAAAAAGAAAATCTAATGAAAATGATGTTATTTATAAAATTGGCAATCTTTTGGCAAAAAATGTGGAGGATATCACTATTTCTGAAAAAGCTGAACGTGCTGAACTGCAACATCCATTAGATAACATTTATAAATATAAAGCTGAAGGAGCCACATTCGCTCACGCAGAAAGTGGCTTGAAGAAGGTGAGCAAAGCTCTGCTTACTTTTTCAGATTAGAAAGAGAGCAAGCCAGAAAAAATAATATAGGGAAACCTATGATTGACGATACATTAAATGAAGATCCGAAAATTATTGGACAATTTTGTGCAAAATTTTATAGTGAGTTATATACGTCTAAATTCCACCAACAAGATGTGAATAACTTTTTTGAGTCTGTTCAGAATGTACCCCAACTGAATATGGAAGATAAAGCTCTGTGGGATACCCCAATCACTTTGAAAGAAATTGTTGATGGAAAAATGGAAAATCTCCAGGAATTCTATAACTATTTAGTGAAATAATATCACCATTTTTATTAGAGGTTTTTAGAGAAAGCATAGAAAAAACATATTTCCCCCCTACCTTATGTCAGGGCCTTATAACATTAATACCAAAACCAAACAAAGATTCCCTTTTTATAGATAATCAGCAAAGCATCTTTTATTTAATTTGATTAATGCGGTGTAGCGTCACTAAACTCCGCCCTCCCGCTGTGAGTTGTGGGTAATATCAGCCGTTAAGTGAATGCATGGGGTGTCGCTACCCGATCCGTCCCAGAAACACGGCAATTTACGGCAGTTTAAAAAAAGTATTTTGACACAACTCGTTCCATACCGGAAATATTATTTTAATAGACTCTTTATTGAAAAGTACTGTATCATCAATGCATACTGTATTGATAAACAAGGCCTAAAGGTCAATGCCATTCTCATCAATCAGCAATTTAAGTATATGAATAGGTGAGTAAGTGAGTGAGTGAGGCAGGGATGGAGGGAGAAAGTGAGTGAATGAATGACTTAAGAAGAGAAGGAGCAAATGTATAAAATAAATAAATTGAATGAAGTCTGAAAATTCTGTGTTTCTTAAATACAGACATTTGTTAAAGTACGCTAAAATATGCACAGCATAACTTAAAAATAAAACACACTACTAAACGGTGTCTAACAAATGTAAACTATTATGTTAGATTTTTTTATTATTTTTTTAAATATTCAATTGGGGTAACAATTTGTGCCACATATTAACCGTGACATTTTTTGCAAAAAAAAGAGAATCACTAATAAAACATATTTTATATTAGTTTTTCTATATATATAAAAAACATTTTTCAATTATGACGCATTTCATTTTTAATATTGTATTTTCATTGGTATTGAAAAAAAGTAAAGTAACAAAATGAATTTAAAAAAAGACTAAAAAGACTATAAAGCCTATCCCTCGTTCAGTACATTTATCCAAACCATTACAACTTTAATTTGTTTAATGTCTTTTGATGTTAAGTGCAATTTTCAATAAAGAGTTTATTTAAAAATATATTTCCGGTATGGAACGTGTATGGAAGCCCGTTTCCGCCAGGGTCGGGAATTTTTTTTAGAATTAGTAAGTCATAATAATGACTTAATATCTCGTAATAATAAGATACTAAGTCGAAATTTCGACTTCGTCATTATTATGAGATGCTAAGTCATTTTTATGAGATACTATGTCATTATTATGAGATACTAAGTCATTATTATGAGATACTATGTCATTATTATGAGATACTAAGTCATTATTATGAGATACTATGTCATTATTATGAGATACTATGTCATTATTATGAGATACTAAGTCATTATTATGAGATACTATGTCATTATTATGAGATACTATGTCATTATTATGAGATACTAAGTCATTATTATTAGATTAGATTAGATTAGATTCAACTTTATTGTCATTACACATATACAAGTACAGTGTAACGAAATGTAGTTTAGGTCTAACCAGAAGTGCTATTAGCAAGTGCAGATATACAGTGTGAATAAATACAGAATACAATATTAGGAAATTACTATACAATGGGCATGTACTATGAAAATATATACAGAAGGCTATATACTGTGAACATTAATGTACAGGAGGTTATAAACAGATAACAATATAGACTATACAATAGTGCAAGTGACCTGAGTGTGCATTAGTTACAGACATTAGCTATTAAAGTTACAGTTGCAGTAGATGAGTTAATGTGGTTATTAAAGGTACGGTGCAATACATGAGTAGATGCAGATATACAGTTACAGTGCAGTAGATGAGTTAGTGCAGTTATTGAAGCTATAGTGCAATAAATGAGAAGATGCAGTTAGTTATGCGATAGATGCAATAATGCAATAGATGAGTTACAGTGCAGTAGGTGAGTTAGTACAGTTATTGAAGTTACAGTGCAGTAGATGAGTTAATGCAGTTATGAAAGTAGTCCATTCGTGCTAATGAGCATTCAGTGTAATATTCCTGGTGTGCAAGTGAGCAGTATAGAGTGCAAATGATGCTGTGTGTGTGTAAACAGTCCGGTAGAGCAGATACATGAAGTACTGGTGTGTACAGTTCCGTCATGCATGGCAGCCCTGTAGTGCAATGTTAACATTGTAATAGCAGCATTAAGTTAAAGTTATGAGAGGTAGTGAAGTCAGTGGGGAGCAGAGTTCAATAATGAAACAGCTCTGGAAAAAAAGCTGTTTCCTAGTCTGCTGGTTCTTGTCCGGAGGCACCTGAAGCGCCTACCGGAAGGCAGGAGAGTAAACTAGTATGAGATACTAAGTCATTATTATGAGATACTATGTCATTATTATGAGATACTATGTCATTATTATGAGAAACTAAGTCATTATTATGAGATACTATGTCATTATTATGAGATACTAAGTCATTATTATGAGATACTATGTCATTATTATGAGATACTATGTCATTATTATGAGAAACTAAGTCATTATTATGAGATACTAAGTCATTATTATGAGATACTATGTCATTATTATGAGATACTATGTCATAATTATGAGATACTAAGTCATTATTATGAGATACTAAGTCATTATTATGAGATACTATGTCATTATTATGAGATACTATGTCATTATTATGAGATACTAAGTCATTATTATGAGATACTATGGCATTATTATGAGATACTATGTAATTATTATGAGAAACTAAGTCATTATTATGAGATACTAAGTCATTATTATGAGATACTAAGTCATTATTATGAAATACTATGTCATTATTATGAGATACTAAGTCATTATTATGAGATACCATGGCATTATTATGAGATACTAAGTCATTATTATGAGATACTATGTCATTATTATGAAATACTAAGTCATTATTATGAGATACTAAGTCATTATTATGAGATACTAAGTCATTATTATGAGATACTAAGTCATTATTATGAGATACTAAGTCATTATTATGAAATACTATGTCATTATTATGAGATACTAAGTCATTATTATGAGATACCATGGCATTATTATGAGATACTAAGTCATTATTATGAGATACTAAGTCATTATTATGAGATACCATGGCATTATTATGAGATACTAAGTCATTATTATGAGATACTATGTCATTATTATGAAATACTATGTCATTATTATGAGATACTAAGTCATTATTATGAGATACTAAGTCATTATTATGAGATACTATGTCATTATTATGAAATACTATGTCATTATTATGAGATACTAAGTCATTATTATGAGATACCATGGCATTATTATGAGATACTAAGTCATTATTATGAGATACTATGTCATTATTATGAAATACTATGTCATTATTACGAGATACTATGTCATTATTATGAGATACTAAGTCATTATTATGAGATACTAAGTCATTATTATGAGATACTAAGTCATTATTATGAAATACTATGTCATTATTATGAGATACTAAGTCATTATTATGAGATACTAAGTCATTATTATGAGATACTATGTCATTATTATGAAATACTATGTCATTATTATGAGATACTAAGTCATTATTACGAGATACTATGTCATTATTACGAGATACTATGTCATTATTATGAGATACTAAGTCATTATTATGAGATACTAAGTCATTATTATGAGATACTAAGGCATTATTATGAGATACTATGGCATTATTATGAGATACTAAGTCATTATTATGAGATACTATGTCATTATTATGAGATACTATGTCATTATTATGAGATACTATGGCATTATTATGAGATACTATGTCATTATTATGAGATACTATGGCATTATTATGAGATACTAAGTCATTATTATGAGATACTATGTAATTATTATGAGAAACTAAGTCATTATTATGAGATACTATGGCATTATTATGAGATACTAAGTCATTATTATTAATTAATAAGTCGTACTAAGTTATGTTTTCAAATACTATTTAGGACAGATAGTATGCGAATTGGGCCCCAGCAGTAATGTTATTAAAATGGTTGTTATTTTCTTATGTGGATCCTAGATAGCACAAGATTAAGATCTGAAAAACACCTGCTGTGCCAAAACATCTGAAACACGTCGTAGAAACATCAGTTTTATATACATTCTTTAAAATGTCTATATGATTTCCTGTATACTACTTAAGAGACGTATTGCAGCTGAACAAACAATGTAACTGCGGACATCACAGACGTCTCCGAGATGCAGGTGTGCTTTTAGGGAATATTGTCGCGTGAGACATTCTAAAACACTTACGTTCACGCATCAAGACAGTAATATTAAAACACAACGTTATCTACACACCTAATAAATAAAGCATATATGTACATGAGATCTGACGAGTCTATTAATGCAACAATCAAAGTTTCACATTAAGTGTTTTAGAGTGTCCCCAGTCTACAACCATAACGTCTGTAAAATCTGTTTTATTGCGCGTGTCTCTTCAGTCTGTTGCGCGCAGCATCCGCGTGCATGTGTGCTGCAGTTGAGCTGTCACTCATGATGATATGATCTCTGCGGTGCGCTTCTCTGTGACACAGAGCTGCATCATAGTAAGACGCCCGCACAGCAGAGTGATCAAATGAATGTTAACCCCTCCTCAGCAATGTCATTTTACTACAACACATGTGACTTAGAAGAAATCGACATGCAGGGACAGGGTGTTGTGGATCCTTCGGAACAAGAAGCGAAAAGGTTAAACATTTCCTTCAAACCATCTGAGCGAGAAGAGATCTATACACTCATATCTGACTGAATCTCACCATTATTAAATAGGTCAGAGCTGTTATCACACACCGGCAATGCGTTCACGAGAAGCGCATCTTAAAATAATGAATTCTCTTGAAGTGAACTGACGTTAATTGAAAAGTTCACGTCAGTTTCACACATACATGCTTTAAAAATAAATCTCTGGGTAACTTCAAATGGGAAACGGTCTTTATGTTAAGAAAGTAGATATCTTTAGCGTTGTGACATTTTTATCATAATAATGCAATAAACCTTCATTATGGCTTCGTAATAGTCGTTGAAAATTCCTTAAAAGCAGAATGATTTAATACAGCCGTGTGTATTTTGTGTCTTTGTCACGAAACGCATTTTACATGCATTTAAATCGGATAATTTCTGCTTCAAATTCAGTGTTAAAAGTTGATTTTGCATTTAAAGCGGACTGCTTGCCTGCTCTGAGCCGCCTCGAGCACTGTTGGGTGTAAATGACACGTAAGAAGGTAAACAGTGACATCATCTGGTTAAAAAGGGAAATTGCAATCTGTTTACCAAAGGGAAATAAATCAAATATGTAGTTGGTACAGTTCTGATTGAATCTGCAGTGGAATATATAGTTATTGTACTATACAGAATAATGAGCGTAGACGTTTATCGGACGTGCGCGACTGGGCCGAAGTTTACTTCCGGTCTGTGCAACGACAATATTTGATTGTATATTAATAGTGTTACATTAAAATTACCCGACAGTTATTGGAGTTGTTTAGAAAACGGCTTTTCCATGCGCGTAGCAAGGTTTCGTAAAATAAAGTGATATTTTGGCTATATGTAATGCGCTCAGCAGTTATTAATCGGGGTGTTTTATGACCCTCAACCTGTCAACCAATCAGAATCAAGGATCAAATAACGGACTTGTTGACCGGTCTTGAGGCAGCCTTGAAATATCTGTATGTGTGGATATTGATGGACTATTATTAGATTTGTTTGTGGAAGCAAAAGAGGCACTATATCAAAAAGTCAATAGTTATAAACAAATAATGTGGTGGTTTAAATTTTTTAGATTTGGCTTCTCTAAATTATACATTAATTGGCTAAAACAGTGTTTAAAAAGCCCCGACTCGTGTTTGAATATTGTCCTTAACCTTGTTTTCTCTAAAGTATAGGTGGTCTTCCCTTTTTATTAGTATGTAATTATACTATAAGAAAACTGCCCCTTTAACTCTCAAACTTAAGCCCTCAAGACTGTAACGTTGTGTCATTCACATGATATTTTTCTAATTGTGTAACTTTGTCATATGTGTCTCTGTGTACCCTCGGCATTTGTTGCAAAAAAGGCCTCGGAAGAACGAAATTGAACGGATGCGCCGCAGTGACTTCTGGGACATCAAGCGGGTTCCGTACGGTTGTTCCTAGAAGTGATATACAGCCGGGAGAGGGGAAAAATCTCGCCATATAATTATCATAAATAACATTAGCTCACGCCTACACCCACCCCAACCCCTTTACCTAACCTTACAAAAGTAAAAAAATATTCATTAACTGTTTTCAGCTTGACAGAAATTATGCGGTATTGAAGTGCGCATGCCCAGTGGAGGTTACTGTAAACACTTCTAGAAGGCACTAGAAGGGACAGAGCTTCCCTCACTGGGCATGCGCACTTCAATACCGCATTATTTCTTATTGTTAATGCCATTTAGTGAATACAAAGAGAAACATTCACATTATATCAAACAAATATACATGTAAAATCACATAGCCAGAGTCTGATTACTTATAACAAAGAGAGAAAAATAAAAGAATAGGGTAAATCAACAATAGTATATTTGCTAGTCATTTTATAAGCTCTGATTGCTTTTATATCGCATCATTTTTGTCACGCCTTTGACCGTTATTGATGACGTAAAGCGAGAACACTGCAGAGGTCTACCGGAAGTTAAGTTCCGGCCAAATAAGATTTATGTTGTTGCCCTTGAAACAAATGACAGATCCAAAGCGAATCTCACGGTCTGTGTAGAAACAAGGTCGCATGTCAGCTAAATGTTAATCAAAGGTCAGATGTCCATGTAAATTATACCCATTGCAGAGTCTTTTTGATCACGTTTAAAAAGACACATTTTTCACATTGAAAAAAATCCTCAATAGGGGGTTACATTTGAACTAAACAAATAGGACCGTCATCAGCGTTACTAGTTGCCAAGTAATTACTGTAATTTAATTACTTTCCCCATGAGAAGGGATTACTTTTTTAGTTACGTCTGATGCATTTAAACTAAATTCTGTGTACACAATTGACATTAAAACTCAGTCTAACTTTACAATTTCCTCATTTGTAATACTTTAGTCAGTTAACTTTATGTAGTATTATATTATTTATATGAAAATGTTCATGTCTATCCTTGAATCCCTAAACTAATCAAGGTTGATGTATGATATAGAAAGTCATATAATTCATTTGTCCAGTAGAAATAGGGACGCCCCTACAAGCAACCCCATTTGATTACCCAATGTTCATGCTTGTGTGACATTTGCATTTCAAAGACAGACAGAAATAGATTTAAGTGTCACCAGGTGTTTTTATTTCTGAAAAACAAGACAGAAGCCTGGACTCAGGCAAGTCTTTCCCCTCCATGCAGTAAGTATTCATGCTCCTGCACAGCCCACTGCTTCAGTATCTGTGAAACACAGTGCTCATTGTGCTTAGACAATACTGCATCTACCCAACACGTCATGAACGTCATAGATAAAAGAAAAACAAGGTACTTTATGGCTCAAAACAGAGCGAAAGTTGACAGTACAAGTTACAAACTGATTCTTTCAGGAATCATTACTGAGAGCAGGTTAACCTTTTACAGGTAAAAAGAGAAAACACGGGATGCTGCGGAATGATTGAGGGAAGCGGTTGTAAAGGTCGAAACTGAGGTGTTTAATCGACTTCCTCCATGCGGGAGGCGTCGTCATCTCCTTCCAGAGGGGGGATGTCTTCTGGGGCAGGGGCGGAGCTTGACTCCTCCACGGGGACGTCTTCATCCTCATCGATACCTAAACAAGACAAAGGAGGGATCAGGGCTTGTCTGTACAGGCAAGTTTCATTTCGAATCATTTTCTGGTAAAGCTGTCAAGTCACAAAAGAAAATGCAATTGAAACATTTGATTGGCCAATAATCTTACCCAATCCCAGCTTGATCATTCTGTAGATGCGGTTCGAGTGCGTCTGGGGATCATCCAACGAGAAGCCGGAGGAGAGCAGTGCGGTTTCGAACAGGAGGATGACCAGATCCTTCACAGCCTTGTCGTTTTTATCAGCATCGGCCTTTTGCCTCAGCGTCTCCATGATGGGATGGTCTGGGTTGATCTCCAGGTGTTTCTTGGCCATCATGTAACCCATGGTGGAGTTGTCCCTCAGGGCCTGAGCCTTCATGATCCTCTCCATGTTGGCTGTCCAGCCATAAGTGCTGGTCACGATGCAACAGGGGGAGGAAACCAGTCTGTTTGATACAGTGACCTGGAAAGAAGCCAGACAAGAACAACATTAAGAACAGGAACTGAAGTAGCAGAGCAAGTTCAGGGGGTTACCACTGCGCATTCATTGTTAGATCTTCCAGAAAATACCGGTTAGTGAACACACGTGTCATAAAACTGATGGCGAGAACGAGAGGACGAGCAGCTCACAATAACACACAAACTGGAATCAACTCTTTTCACACACAGGCCAAAACTAATTCATTCCATAAACTCACCATCTGCGCCTTTGACTAAAAGTCCTGTTCCTAACAAACATTTGCAAGAATTAACGTTGGATCAATCTGGGATCAGTCACACTAGATATTCTTCTCTGTACTACATTCTATCAACATGAGACTCAGCTGAGATTCATTTTTATTCCATTTAAACAGAACTCAAGATTTACCTTCTCTACTTTCTTGTCCAGAATCTCCTTCATCAGCTTGCAGAGGTTCTCAAACTTGGCCTTGTCTTCCTCCATCTTTTTCTTCTCCTCCTCATCCTCCGGCAGCTCCAGACCCTCCTTGGTGACAGACACGAGTGACTTGCCGTCGAAGTCCTTCAGCTGCTGTACGCAGTACTCGTCGATGGGTTCGGTCATGTACAGCACCTCAAATCCTCTCTTGCACACACGCTCCACGAAAGCAGAGTGGGCGACCTGGTCTTTGCTCTCACCTGAGGAGCAACAACAGATTGTGAATAATTGGAACAAAGATAATCTTCAGCAAAGTGGATTGAGATGGATGATGCCTCACCAGTGATGTAGTAGATGGCTTTCTGGTTCTCCTTCATGCGGCTGACGTATTCTGTGAGAGAGGTCATCTCGTCTCCAGACTGCGAGCTCTGATAACGCAGTAGTTCTGACAGCTTCTTGCGGTTCTGAGAGTCTTCGTGGATGCCCAGCTGGAGTGCAAGATAAACACATTAGTACCCATTAGTTTTCCATAAAAAAAAAACAGGAAGTCCAGAAGAATGAGATTCAATCGTTCACCTTCAGATTCTTGGAAAAACCATCGTAGAACTTCTTGAAGTTCTCCTTGTCTTCAGCCAGCTCTGCGAAGAGCTCCAGGCACTTCTTGACAATGTTCTTGCGGATGACCTTGAGAATCTTGCTCTGTTGCAGCATCTCTCTGGAGATGTTGAGGGGCAGATCTTCAGAGTCCACAACACCACGGACGAAGTCTGGAGAAGATGGGAGGTAACCGTGAATACCAATTGATTTCTAGAACAAAACTAACAAAACAAAATCTGACTACACACTCACTGAGGTACTCTGGGATGAGCTCCTCACAGCTGTCCATGATGAAGACCCTTCTCACGTACAGTTTGATGTTGTTCTTCTTTTTCTTGTTCTCAAAGAGGTCAAAGGGGGCGCGGCGGGGGATGAAGAGAAGAGCGCGGAACTCCAGCTGACCCTCCACAGAGAAATGCTGCATGGCAACAGACAAAACATTAGCATTTCAGTTCAGTCACGAAACCTGAACCAAACACTCTTCTGTGAGGTAATGGATACGCACCTTGACTGCCAGATGGTCCTCCCAATCGTTGGTCAGGCTCTTGTAGAACTCGCCGTATTCCTCGTTTGAGATGTCATCTGGGTTTCTGGTCCAGATGGGTTTGGTCTTGTTCAGCTCCTCCTGGTCAATGTACTTCTCCTTGATCTTCTTCGTCTTCTTCTTGTCCTTATCTTTGGAGTCCTCTTCTTCATCGGAGCCGACATCCTCAATCTTGGGCTTGTCTTCGCCTTCCTCCTTTTCCTCTTTCTCAGTCTTCTCCTCCTCTGCCTCGTCGTCACTGATCTCCTTGTCACGTTCCTTCTCCACCTGCGAGGAACAACAATATTTAATTGTTTAGCATTCAATACACAATTAATCCAGCGAGATGTGTGCAGTTGTACTAGTTAAGTTTAACTAAATCCCACTTACGAACAGAGTGATTGGGTATCCAATGAACTGCGAGTGTTTCTTGACCACTTCCTTCACTCTCTTCTCCTCGATGTACTCAGTCTGATCCTCTTTCAGGTGAAGGATGACTTTGGTTCCTCTGCCCATGGGCTCACCTACAGAATCAGTCAAATGAACATCAGATACCTTCAATGTTGAACTTGTGTCTTTACATAGATTCGGACAAGTGCAGGAACCTACCGGTGTCCACCTTGACTGTGAAAGAGCCACCGGCAGATGACTCCCAGGCGTACTGTTCATCATCGTTGTGCTTGGTGATGACTGTGACCTTCTCAGCTACCAGGTAGGCAGAGTAGAAGCCCACTCCAAACTGCCCGATCATGGAGATGTCTGCACCAGCCTAAATAAAATACAACAGAAATATGTTACTTCCCGTCATGCCATCAATCTTATCTGTGAACAATGTAATTGAATGTTTGCAGACAAATTTAAAGTTGAGAATCACCTGAAGAGCCTCCATGAAGGCCTTTGTCCCGGACTTGGCGATGGTACCAAGATTATTAATGAGATCTGCTTTGGTCATCCCAATACCGGTGTCGATAAGGGTAAGAGTGCGTTCATGAACATTGGGGATGATTTCGATCTTCAGTTCCTTTCCATCGTCTAGTTTGGTGGGGTCGGTCAAACTCTCATATCTGATTTTGTCAAGAGCCTGTGGGGAGGGGGAAAGGAACTCTATTACAAGGATCCTTCAAAATATCCCAGGTCTTGGAAAGACAATACAGTGCTAGAATATGAACTGTGTAAGGGTTCATCAAGAGAAGGTTCTTACATCAGACGAGTTGGAGATGAGCTCTCGGAGGAAGATCTCTTTGTTGGAATAAAAGGTGTTGATGATGAGAGACATCAGCTGGGCGATCTCTGCCTGGAAGGCAAAGGTCTCAGCCTCCTCTTCTTGGCGCATTTCTTCAGGCATCTGAAAGCACAACAGATTTGGTTCATTTCATTTAGATTTATAATGCAAACTATAAATATTCCCATTAATCTGATATAATTCATAAAACTTGACGCTTTATAATACATTTATAAACGTAAACCGTAATAATACTCTTATTGCATGCAGGTAAGAACAATCCAGTTCAACCCAGAACGGTTATAGCGTGACCCGGATGCGGAAGTACATAACGCAGAAGGACAATGAGCTCAACACGTGTTTTACTGGTGCTGGGCAACGTATTTCTTAATATAAGTACAAAACTGCACAATTACGACGAATTTAAATCAAATACACGATTATAATGACGATCCGGTGGTTTACGTCAATCACCTGGTTGGATTATTTTCAATTTCCGACAGCGTGATTTAATAAATTAAAGCGTGAATACATTTCATACCGTCTACAATTAAAACTTCTGACAAATATGAAAGTGAATAAATTATTTATAAAGAAAAATAAAGTAATCGAATCGGTTGTATAAACCGTCGCATTAAAAGTAACGTAAAACATTTACGTTACACCTGTTCTATCAACTCACTTACATAGCCAATGAAATAAAATATAAATATATTGAATTAAATGCACAGCCCGTGCATTAAAGACAGAAGTTAGAGCACTTAATTTATGTGTAGGCCAGAGAAAAGCGAGCCCCGACCGGCATCCGCACCATCACGATAGCGACCCGATATTAAATCAAATAAATGACGATGAATTGATAGAAAAGTCCACGCCCTCTCGTCTCCTTAAATACCTAACAGTCTTAAAAAGCCGTTTTAGACGAATATTTATATTTACCTTGGTTTGTTTGGTTGGTTTTGTAGATATAAACGCCGCAGAAAAGCTGATCTCCCCCAACACAGATACTGAGGGAAGCAGAGGAGAGAAAGCAGCACGCGCGGCTCTTTTCTTTATACTCCGCCTTCGACTGTGCGGATGTATCCCTCCGCGCTGACTCACACCGATGATACACAATAATAATGAATGAACTCTTCGTGTTTTCTTATTTCGGAAATGTTTGATTTTTTCACAAACCGTCCGTTCTTCAAACACATAAAGTATAAAACGCACTCTGCGCAAAATAAACGGTTTGATTAACCGTTTAGTGGCAGTATTCGCTTTAATTAAGTAGGACAATAACTATATAAACGCTGTTTAATGTTTGAAAATAACTTCAGCCGGTGGGAGATGATAGGTGATTATAAATGGGGATAAACTTAAGAACAAGTCATTTTGTTTATTTTAATTGAGCATTTTTTAATCTAAAAACACTACGGGTGGATCGTTTAGGCCTAACGTTACAATTAAACCTAGACATTATCGTGGGGTTGTTTGTAGCAATTTGAGGCTTTATAGACATATTAATATTATAAAACAAGACGTTGACGACCTAACGGTTTTAAAAACAGCACGGAGGGGGACAAAACGCGCTAAATGTGTGTTTCGCCGAAAAGAGAAATTCATAGTTGTCACCTTGTCAAAATAATGTTTGTCAGAATTAACGTGAATTAAAGGTAGATGTAAGATGATTTTGTCGAAGAAACGCATAAAACTAAAGTTTTCGATTGAGCTACATTTCGTGGCGGAGGAACATCAGTAGTGCAGACCGGCGGTGCTCCGTCTTTTTCCAGCACTTTCCATGAAAATTCCGCCTCCGATGACGTCGCCTGCCAATCAAATGCAGTTCGACGCACTCCCATTTTATATGCTTATTACTATTTAATAAAGACAGCAAAAAATCAACATCGCAAAACATGGCTAATTTTTATTACATTCATGTAGTAAACAGACACGATATTTCGTGCGAGTAAAATGGGACTTTTACCCATCTTGTAGGTGTTGCTAAAGACGATTGCTAAGTGAGACATTTTAAAGAATTTTAAAGTACACTCAAAAGACGACAACATCAATCATTTATGAGGACATAATTAGTAGCGAATTGAAGGAAATAACCCCTCAAATATATGTTCACATATTGCTAATTAATGTTCTGCAAACAATAGTATAATATATAACAACCAATCGTCGCTGGTTAACATTTATATAATCTTTCTAGCAAAAAATTAAAAAAGGGACTAAAGGCTACTGAAGTTCATTTGATTGTGCGTTATTCCTCTTCTTTTACATACTTACCCTGAGGCGCTAAGGTATTTTATGGTATAGTTTATATACGGTGTAGACTAGATGTAGACCATATGGTCAATTTTAACATTATTTTTAATATACTGAAATGTCAGCGCTTTACTTTATTATCTGGACATTTGAACAACCGGAGGGCTTTTAACTTGCTTGTTTTTTCCCACAATTCCATTTCACCGGAAGCTGCAGCCTTGGTTGCTCGTTGCTTTCTAACCACGGATCCGGTGAACTTTCCGTGTGAGAAGCGAGTTGATATAGATTTGGTTTTCGTAAGTAACATTTATCAATCTATTAGTTCTCGTGTTGAGTTTATATTTTCAATATTTTATACAGGGCTCCGAGAAAATCTTTCAATCCGACGAGAGAGGTCGAAATACAGACGCTTTTTTGTGCGTTAGCTCGTGGCTAGCTTCTGCCCGGTCTGACTGAAATGATTCCCGCTGATATTATTTTCTGACACACTGGCCTGTTTTATTTCATTAAAATCATTACATCTCTCAGACTAAATGTACTTTAGGCGCGTACGCTAGTAAAATATCACAACTAGGCATATTTCTATTGTTACCTGAAATGTTTTGACACATGAGGGCACAATTATTTGACTATTATACGTTAGATCCGTGAATTCAGCCTGTGATTTCGGCGTGGTTTTAAATCTTTGCGTTGGTATTAGATTTAAGACCTTGAGTTAATCGTGAATTATTTTCAGACCTTAGATTTCATTTAGATTTTGGATCTTTCAGGCTGGTGTCAAATCAAGAGTTATTTTCAGGTTTCAGATAGATTAATGCACTTTAACGTTTATCGGTTAAATGTGAAGAGAACTGATACTTATAGGTATAGTTCACCCAAAAATATAATGTATTCTTCTATCATTATTAATTAACACAAAAAAGAAATTTTGAGAAATGTCTGTGTTTTTAGTTTTGTTCATACAGTAGAAGTCGATGAGATTCAGTGTTGTTTGGTTATCAAAATATATTATTTGATGTTTTGCAGAAGAAAGTCATACATAATTTATAAAGACATGAGGAGTAAATGGTGAAAGTGCTATCATTTTTGAGTGAACTCTCCCTTTAAGAGATTTTTATTGTTTCTCTTGAAATAAAGTGGAGCTGTCACGGGTCTATTTGTGGTCACTGTGTTTAACATCATGTGTTGTGTTTCTTCTCTGTTAAGGTGGGTGTTCTGCCCAACATGTCTTTTCCACCTCATCTGAACCGGCCGCAGATTGGCATCCCAACGATGCCTCCAGGAATCCCTCCACCACAGTTTGCTGGATTTCCACCGTCAATGCCGCCCGGTAATCATGAGAAACTGCACATACTTAGAATTTCACATATATGGCAGTTAATTATCTTAAAGGGGTGATTTTGTTTTCTTCTAGTTTTACACAAATGTTATATAAATCAAAGGGGTCCACAGAATGTGTCTGTGAAGTTTCAGCTCAAAAAACATCAGAAACATCTTTTAATATACCATGTGCTACATGCCCACTTTTGCATGCGAGGAGAAACGTGCTGTTTTGGTGTGTGTCTCTTTAATTGCAAGTGAGCTGCTGGTCTCCGCCCCTTTTTCAGCAGAAAATGCAGCCATGGCTGTGAGCCTGAGCTTCCAGCGACAAAACAATAAAGTATGGTCACATAAAGCAAACGAGAAACAAGGTCTCATCTTTGAACACCAAACAAATTGTTTTCGATAAGCACTCCTGTTTCCCTCGGGGCCATTCGCGAAGCCCCTCCCATCCCTGTTGGTCCATTCACGACTGCAATTGGGAGAGAGAACCGCGTCGCGTGTCTACAAACCATACACACAGTTTTCTTAAGTGGATATACTCAAGACAAACGCATCATTATTTTTACTAAGTCAAGTTAACGTTACACAGGACAATCTGTCGCATGTTTACAAGCCACAGATGTTGCTTTGTAATAGTGAACGGAAAAACATTTCAAAGTGACACTTTATCTACGTTTAAGTTGCCACAGGTCCCTAAGGTTTTACTTAAAAAATACCGGTACTTACAATGTCTTTATTTGCAGCTTTGCCTCGTTCAGTGTGGAGGATTTCAATTGAAAACTAAATAAATCAATTGCTCTCTCGTCTCCCGTGAGGCTGAGAACATTGGTCTGTGTTGGTCTGTGCAGCAAACAACAGAAAAGTTTGTAAGCTTTGCTACTTTGGCGTGGTGTTGGAACTTCACACGTGGCTGCGGCGCAATGGGTGTACACGTTCAGAACAAGGGGCGGAATATTGTATCAAGAACGGCTGCTTATGTCATTAAGAGAGCGATTTCTGAAGCGTTCGTTTTCTCACAGGCTTGCAGAGATAGGCTCACATAAAAAAGTTAATGATTTGTCTTTTTTTTTTTTTTTCACGTTTTCTGAGCAGATGCACAAGAGGCTTGATTTTAGCATTTAGGTTTTTCATGAAATCACCCCTTTAAAGCTAAACTCAGTAGCGTGAGTGTAGAGCAACTCAAACATGTTCTTTGTATTTGGTATTCTATTATAGATAGATTTTTTTCATGTTTCATTTGGATAGTTTAGATGTCACGTGTAACTTACATGAATCATTTTATCTATGTAGCCCATAGTGACAAACACGACATTAAACCGAATGTGTGTATCTGTTAACTGAGTATCTCTAAAATGACAGTATTTTAAATTCAAATGAATTGCTTTTGATGGTATAACATTTTCCACAGGGACCCCAATGATTCCCGTCCACATGGGTATCATGACTCCAGGCCCTGCGGTAATATTCCTTGCTTAATGAAAAGTGTGACTGCATGAGTGATCAATCAAATGAATCTCATTTACTTTCAAAAAAACATGTCATATAATACTGCTGAGCATGCCATCAAATTTGTACGGCCATTGAAAGTCACATGTTTGAACCAGTCATTGGTCTTTACACTTACATGTAGTTGATCGCTCAGGTTCTTGTGCCCACATCGATGCCTGTGTTGAGTAAAATGCCGGTTCCCAGGAAAGAACCTGTGGCCAGAGATAACGATGACAGCAACGGCCCCACGACCACAGTGTTTGTAGGGAACATCTCTGAGAAAGCATCAGATATGCTCATCAGACAACTGTTGGCTGTGAGTATGACTTGCATCACACCTGCGCTCACCTGATGATGTTCTTTAGCACTTTCTCAGACTCTCTGATTTGATTTCAGGCCAGCTGTTTTGATGTAATTATTATTGACATTGAGCCCTTCTGTTCCAGAAATGTGGTTTGGTGTTGAGCTGGAAGCGGGTTCAGGGCGCCTCAGGAAAACTCCAAGGTAAAGCAAGCCAAACATCTGCCTCTCGCCTGATCACTCATGTTTGCTGAAGATCATGTTGTCACTGGATCCTCACACACTGCTGATTTATTCCCTTTGCCTGCAGCGTTTGGTTTCTGTGAATATAAAGAGCCTGAATCTACTCTACGAGCTTTACGACTGCTGCATGAGCTTCAGGTGGGAGAAAAGAAACTGCTGGTTAAAGTCGACGCCAAAACTAAAGCTCAGCTGGACGAGTGGAAGGCAAAGAAGAAAGGTTCCAGTGAGAATGGAGTGAGTATGATACATGACAGGTCCGGGGTGTGAGAGATGATGCTGTTTTGGGTTCAGGCCAATACTAAAATAAAAGCGCAATGATACCAGCACAGAGTGCTTTCACTTTCTTATTGACAGGCGGCTGGCAGACTCTGTAAAATCTACATAACTCACGCATTTATATTGACTGTTTACTTGGCAAAATAAATTCATTTAAATTATTAAATTGCAAAACATTCCACACAAGACTATACTGAGTTATGATGTGTCTTTTAGAATGGTAAGGCGGATGAAGCTGGCGAGGATGAGGAAGAGGAGCTGGATGAGGAATCCAAGAAGCGTGACCAGATCGTCAAAGGCGCCATCGACGGCCTGATCAAAGAATATTCAAATGAGCTCAACGCTTCATCACAAGACGACGAGGCGAGTCGCCGCAAGAAGAAACGAGACAAAAAGGAAGAGGTTTGACTTCACTTCATCTGATTCTCTGTTGTTTATCAGGAACTTTGTGCTGAGTGTTTAACATTACAGATGTTTTGTACAGTTTAGTCCGAGATCTTTCAAATCATGAAGCAGGACACATGTACCTTTAATAATACACGATTCAGATGGTTTGATACCTTGATTTTTATCTATAGTCCAGGGCCCGTTCTCGCAACACATTTTATCTAAACACTAAGAGCTCTCCTAAACTGCAGTAAAAGTTTTTGGATTTAGAGTTTTTCATATGCAGAGCAAAAACGGGTACATCATAGGGCGGACGTGAAGCTGTGAAAGAGTTTGCACTAAAAGAGGATTTCTTACTCTGTAGATGGATCCTAGTTAATGTTTAGTTTCGCTTTGATTTTATTTCATTCCTTTGTAAAGTATTTGTCATAATTAAAACACCACAACGTTTAGTTTGGCTAAAATACTTTTTTTTAAACATTTGTAAGATGATATGTTGATATGTTTAATATATTTTCTTGCCTGTTACATACAGGATGAATGAATGGAGCATCCCTTGGGCAGCTCGTGCTCACATCTGCTTTCATAGCGACACAGCGTGCACCGCAGTACTGTTTTTAAATACGTTTATGAGCGAATGACAGCATAGATTACTTAATTAGATTTCTTTTATCTGCAGTTTACTGATCTCTTTCTGTAGAGCTAGTCATAGACAGATTCAGTATATGTTTCTGTGAGAAGAGAAGGTTCACACAGTTCAGTAGAGAGTGATTGACAGCGTGATGCGATCGTGTCCACCCAACAATAGGCTATACAGTGCAGGTATGAAATAATGGTGTTTATATGGAGTTTAAGTTCAAAAGGTTGTAGTAGAAAAGAATTGAATGTAGTCGAATTTCTCCAATTTATATTTCACATTTACGAAATACTCTTAGCGCAAAAATGTAGGTGTCCTAAAATTAGGACAGACACCGCCATAATTTTTAAGAGTTTCTCCTAAGTCAGCAATTTAAGAGCTACTTTTAGCCTTAAGATTTTCTGTGAATACAGGCCCTGATCATGATTAACCCTCGCTGCCTTTCGCTCTTTAGGATGACATCAACGCCATGGAAATGGAAGATGACAAAAGGGATTTGATTTCCAGGGAGATCAACAAATTCCGTGATACCCATAAGGTAACATCCGTGCTTTATTACTCCATGTCACAGGTAGACACACACTGTGTTTCACATTGACTGTAGCTTAGCTCTGCAACACGAACATGAATAGATGATTAAGGTCCTTAATTGTATCTAACAATAAAAGTGATGTATTAGCTCATTCAAGATCTCGGACATCATTAAGTGAGACAGCACAGGAATTATTTCTAAAAGAGGACTAAATTGACATGTTAATGACACTTAACTGGATTGTATCAAGAGTAGCGAAGCCTTCATGTTAAGGGTGGAATATATAGTGGCACATTCAATGCATAGACATTCTGTGAAGTGTCCTCAAAGCTAATCTATTGATTAAACCCCACCATTATGATAGAGATCATATGGTGACTAAACCAAGATGAATCTCACAGCTTTGGGAAAGTTGCAAGGATAGGATGTAAGTATGAGCTTTCCACTTGTATTGGGCGCCCCCTTCTAAAGGATTTGCACAGGGTCAACTGCGCCCCAAATTCAGTTTGGACTCGTGATGAGCTCATTGGGCCGGTTTAAATGACAAATCTGTGTAGAGATAATTCTCTTTTGTTAAAGTAATGCTACACGACTAAAGTCTCCCCGAGACGCAGGCGGCCAGTTTACCTGTGCAGGTCTGCTCGTAAGAGTGATGTTGGTTATAAAGTTGATACTGCTGACATGATTAACAGTGACTTGGCCCGCTGGGCTCTTGTGAAAGTAGGGGGCGCCCCTCCACAGCACGCGGATGCTCTGAAGATTGTGCAGGTATGAAACAGCTTTCTGGTAGCGTAACGGCATCTTCCATCTCTCCCGTCTGTCTGCTTGCACACTTTCTTTTCTCTTAGCATGTCCTCTCCCACATGTTTTACTTTGGCTTTATTATGTTTTTTTGTATAGATTAACTGGTCAGAGTTGAATTTTTACCTGGAGGACATTGATAATAGATCATGAATCTGCGGATGAGACGGGAACAAAATCAAACCTCATACATTAGTAGATATGCTGTTAGCCTGTAAATCTCAGTCCTCCTGCTCTTATTTTGTTTTTGCTCTGTCTCTTCTCCTGTTTTATTTGCTACTGCCCACAGTCGCATGACACCCACGGTTAAGAGGATCAGGCTCTGAATGGTTCAACAGTGCAAACAGATTTTGTTTCTTGACCGGTCTGGGAGATCAGGGCCTCTGTAGGAGCTCATACCTGACCATCTGTGTTTTTTAACCCCTGTGAGTTGTTAAGCAGAAATAAAATCTGTGGGTGTCATGCTGCTCTCTCATCATATTTCATAACGTCTAAAGTCATAAATCCTCCGGGTTCCTGTGACATCCATAGTGGGGTAAGCAGTTTCTACACATTTTGTTGCCTTTTCTATCCAAAGCACAAGAGCTGCAATGCTCCTGTCAGAACCTTTTAAAAAAATGTCTGGAAGTTGCTTGTGAGCTTGCGTATATAACCTGTTGCAAGCGAGAGAATGGTTTTCTGATGTTCCCTGTGAATCCTTTGACCTGCTTTTCCTCCCAGGCCTAAGAAATAAAGGCTTGTAGGGCCACGGCAGCGCTCAGAGTCGCTGGTCAACACCTGTAAGTGCAAAACAACAAGTTTCACAAGGGTCAAGCCTCTTTCTGTTGCTCATGTGATGAGGCAGACGTTAACGGCGCTCTTTCTGATCCTGTTTAGTTGTTTGTAATGTCCAGTTTAATTCTTCAGAAGTGGTTTCCAGCTATCCCTGTAGTTGTGTGTCTTGTAAAGTTGGAGAGGTTCTCCTGATGTTCGGTGACGTTGTTATAGTTAAATGAAAACATATGAATTGTTATTTCTGTTAACATAAAACTCTAACTTGAGTCTATGCACTATTTGATGATGATAATAACAGTCTTGTGTGCTTTATCCTCAACAAGCATTCTAACAGTTTTGTACATTTTCCACTTTTCACACAATTAGCTGACAATGTAGTTTTATATTAGAAAGTTTCATATTGTTGTGTGTTAAATAAGAAAAATACCAAAAAGTATTTTCACTATTGGATCCCACTGTATACATGTGAAAAAGAGGGCTGTAAACCACTTCCTTTATAAAGTGATGTTGTGCCGTGTGCTCGTCTCGTGTGTGTGTCTGTGTGTGTGTGTGAGCTGTTAATGATCCAGAAACATTCCTCCCCGTTTTCTCACAGAAACTGGAGGAGGAGAAGGGGAAGAGAGAGAAGGAGAGGCAGGAGCTGGAACGGGAGCGACGGGATAGAGACAAGGATCGGGAGAGAGAGCGTGAGCGACGGGACAGGGACAGGGACAGGGAGAAGGACCGCGAGAGGGAACGGGAGAGAGAAAGAGAACGAGAGAGGGAAAGAGACCGTGAGCGCACCAACAAAGAGCGTGAAAGAGAGAGAGAAAGAGAGTGGGAGAGAGACAGAAGCCGCGATCAGAGCGAAGATCGAAGCCGATCCAGGTAAACGAGTCACATGATTTATTCAATGAACTGTGGGATTGTGCTCAAATCATGCGTTTGATGCTGAAGCGAGTCAAGGTTTTTAAAAAGTTGTTTTTATTTTCAGGGAACAGAGTCGTGACAGAGACCGAGATAAGGACAAGAAACGAGATCGTGAGGAGGATGAGGAGGAGGCATACGAACGGCGCAAACTGGAGAGGAAGCTGCGAGAGAAGGAGGCGGCCTATCAGGAGGTGTGTGTGTGTCCTATAACCTCACTGTCTCATACGGTCACTTTATTTTCTGCATTTCTGTTCAACGCTGAACGTTTACGTTGCATCCAACAGCGTCTGAAGAACTGGGAGCTCAGGGAGAGAAAGAAGGCCAGAGATTATGCCAAGGAGATGGAGAGAGAGGACGAGCGGCGTCGTGAAATGGTAAACTTTTTGGTGTGTGTACTGTAGGTTTGCATTTATGCATTTGGCGGAAGCTTTTATCTGAACTGCTTATTTATTATCAGTGTGTGTTTACTGGGAATCAAAACCTTCATGTTTCTCTCTGATTCTCAGGCTAAGGAAGGTAAACGACTCAAGGAGTTTCTGGAGGACTATGACGATGACCGAGACGACCCAAAATACTACAGGTTTAGATTTAGATTTTAGATTCAACTTTATTGTCATTACACATATACAAGTACAGTGTAACGAAATGTAGTTTAGGTCTAACCAGAAGTGCAATTAGCAAGTGCAGATATACAGTGTGAATAAATACAGAATACAATATTAGGAAAATAATTTACGATGGGCATGTACTATGAAAATATGACAATCGGTATGTACTATGAACAATATATACAGAAGGCTATATACTGTGAACATTAGTGTACAGCAGGTTATGAACAGATAACAATATAGACTATACAATAGTGCAAGTGACTTGAGTGTGCATTAGTTACAGGTGAGTTCTAGAGGTCCAGTTCATCAGAAATTGTCAGTATCTAATGCTGATTCAGCAAGAATGTAGAATATAGGGCTGCGTTTATATTTGTCTAATATACAATCTCAGTGATCCGAACAAGCAGATCGGATCTTCAGACAATCAGGACACAGCATGTTTACACTTTTCAACATCAGGTGGTTTTGACATCTGGATATCTGATCGGATCTCTAGTTTCCTGCCCATTATTTTCAAAAGCCTGCAGTTTAAAAATAGCCCCGGTGACGGGAGAGATTTCACAGAACATGTATTGCCATACAATCCCATATTTAAGCAGCGCCAGGTTTCACTCGAACACAGACTAGCGATGTTTTTAAACGATCATTTGTTTATTCATGTTACAGATGCATAAAATAATCACATAAGTTACTAAGATCAAAAGCGAACACTTACATCGTTCTCATCTAAATTGGTTGGTTCGCCTGCAAGTGACAGCGCATCCTTTCTTTGGCTGGCACCCTAACTAGTGTGCTTACTGACATCAGCCATAAGCAACACTATAGAATCTTGTTTCTGTTTCCTCTGTAGGTTGCAAATAATGATACACTGTGAAAAATTATCCACGATTATTTAGTGGGAGAATGAACAACGGTCGGGAGCAAGATTAAACTTTCCGTTGTATTTTTGATCTGCTCCGCATTATGACAAGCTTCGGACAGACGATTGTCCTCGACTACCTCTGAATCAGGAGAGGCTTATAACATTCAGATCCGAAGCGTGTTTTCACTCGTCGTTTCTATGTGTATGTGGACAACATCCAGATATACTGTAGTCGCATGTAAATGACACATGTAAACGCTGCCTAGGATGAAACTCATACAAGCATCTGAAACACACTGTTCTGCATGTGAATTAGATTTATTTGCTGCTTGGTTTCTCAAAACCTTGTGATGAACTTCGCAAACATTCTTTAATCCAGTTTAATTAGCTGGTAACTGCTTATTTCATGCAGCTCTTGTCACGGCTGATGTGGTGCATATAAGGTACATGATTCTGCTGTGAATTCATGGGCTGGTGGTGTTTTTCTTTAGGGGCAGTGCTCTTCAGAAGCGTCTGAGGGACCGAGAGAAGGAGATCGAGCTGGATGAACGTGACCGGAAGCGTGAGAAGGAAGAGCTGGAGGAGATCAGACAGAGGCTGCTGGCGGAGGGACACCCGGATCCAGATGCTGAGCTACGCAGGGTGAGTCTCTACAGCTCTCCTCATTAACCTCCTATGGATCTGTATTCCGTTTCACGGCACTGCACATTTCAAACAATTAAAAAAGCGAGTCACCCTTATGTGTGTGTCTTCGGTTATCAGATGGAAGAAGAAGCCGAACGTTTGCGCCAGCCGCCCATAAAACCCGAGCCAGAGGAGGAAAGAGACCACAAACCCTCCCGAGAAGAGCGAGACAGAGGGAGAGACCGAGAACGAGACCGAGACAGGGAGCGGCGCAAGGTAGAAGCGGAGACTCGCGTTCATGTTCATCCCCCGTCTGAGGATGATGACGTCGAGGAGGGAGAGGAGATTGAGGATGAGGAGGAGCCCAAACCCTGCCTCAAGCCCACCATGCGACCCATCACGGCGGCCCCCTCAGTGTCTTCAGCCAGCGGTAACGGCACGCCCAACACGCCCAGAGAAGAGTCGCCCTGCGGCATCATCATTCCTCATGAGAACTCTCCACCAGACATCCTGCCACAGGAGGAGAACCGGCCCAAGATTGGCCTGAGCCTCAAATTAGGTTCAGATTTTAGATGGTGATGTTTTAACATGAACTTAGTAAAGGTCGGTATCTCTAAACCATGTTTGCTTTATTTCCTCATAAGGTGCCACCGGTAGCCCTGGACAGCCCAGCGTCGCCAAACGGAAGAAGCTGCCGGTTGAAAGCGTCTTTAACCGCTTCGATGACGACGAGGTAGACGAGGCACCTCGAAAGAGGAAGCTTGTGCCGTTAGATTATGAAGATGAGGAAAAGGTAGGAGACATCGGGGCGATCGGCGGTGCTAAAGGCGTGAACACGGAAGAGAAACGCAAACACATCAAGAGTCTCATCGAGAAGATCCCCACTGCCAAACCTGAGCTCTTCAGCTACCCGCTGGACTGGTCTGTGGTGGACACGGTGAGACTTGTGCACTTGTTGGATGTGTCTGCTTTTGTGCGTCAGTGCTTGAGGTAACCGTTTTTGTGTTTTGATTGTGCACAGACTCTGATGGAGAAGCGCATTCGGCCGTGGATCAATAAGAAGATTGTAGAATACATCGGTGAAGAAGAAGCCACTTTAGTTGACTTTGTATGCTCAAAGGTACATGACTGCGTCACGTTGTGCTGATGGTTCACGTCATTGTTCTGACTTGTATTTTGAACAGTGGTTTCTTTTTCTTCTCAGGTCATGGCTCACAGTACTCCACAAGGCATCTTAGATGATGTCGCCATGGTAGGTCCTTTCTTGAATGTTGTTTTGAAGTCTGTGATTAGTCAAACTAAACGGTATAGCTGCAGTGTCTCACTGTTGAAATGTTCTCCTGCAGGTGCTGGATGAAGAAGCGGAGGTGTTCATAGTTAAAATGTGGAGGTTATTGATTTATGAAACCGAGGCCAAGAAGATAGGACTAGGGAAATGATCAAGCACTCGTCGCTGATGAACTTGCTTTTCACACCCTGTTTGGGCTCATCTAGGTTCAAAAACAACCTGGGGAAACTCGTCCATTTCCACTTCTTTGGAGTTAATAGATACTGAGCAGTTTTAATTTGTCACGTCCTGGACTCATCACCTCGAGACTGCTGCGCTTTGGCTACTTTGGTTTGGTTTCACCACCCAGAGGAAGACGTCTGATTTCTCAGGGCATTCCTGTTGAATTCACCAGTCGCTTCATCTAGCAGATCTCTCTGTGAGCGCAATGACCCGTCGTTCTCGTTACACGGTTGAATGCCAGTCATCTGGGTTGTAATTTTACCGGTTTATGTTCTTTTGGTAGCTCTCCAACTGTACCAAAGAGATTTTCCCAGTTGTTTTGATTGAAACAGAAGTTGATTGGACCCAAACACTGTTGAGAAGGTCTCTGGCTAAACTGATTGACGTGAAAACGATTGTCTTTGTTTTGTACTTATCAGTGGATGTGTTTTCAATAAAAGTGATTTCCTTTTTTTTTAGTAAAATGAAATTCTTTCTGTACTTTGTCGAATGTTTATTTCCTGGTTTCCAGATTGATGCAAATTAAATTTTTTAAAAGTGATGCTTTAAAAGGGGATGACTTATGGTTACATGACATCAGCGATGTTGTCTTTTACTGTATTTAAAATCACATTTGTTAAAACGATTCTCTAAATCTAAATTTAAAAATGTGAAAAATGTCATGTCTTATGGCCACATGGCTTTCCTGTGGCTCACTGGTTAGAGCAAAGCCAAGGTCGTGGGTTAGATCCCAGGTGGTTGCACAAAATCAGAAAAAAATGTCAAGTAAATAGGTTTTTTTTTCAGTGTAAAATAATTTGACACGTTAAAGAAAAAAAATCTTGGTCTTAAGAATCATGCACAAGTAAAATATTAGGTATTAAAATAAACTAAACAAAAATGATAGTCAGCCATTTTGAATATTATGTTTTAGAGAAATACTTTAAAATTGTCTGTCTTCCATTTTAAACGTTGAAAGTTTGAGAAGGCAGCTACTGAATTTAAATGATTTATATAGGTTTACAATCAGATCAAATTATAATATGTACACTACATTACTCTAAAATGCTAAATATATTAAAGTTTGTTTTTCTACGTATGTAGTTATAACTCAAACGCTATGTTTAATATTAATTAATAAATATTAATGATCAACTCATATTAGAATTATATGAACCTGTTTTAAATTATAATCAATGAATGTAAATATACAATACAAATAAACACTTAGCAACAAAAAAACATCTTATCAAAATTTATATTTTAATTTGGAGCGAGAGCTACAGGGGAGTGGCTCACAGCTGATTGGTCCAGTTTTGGTTGCTATCTCTAACCCAGATTTAAACCTGCTGTGGAGCAGGTTAGCCTGTAACCTGAGTAACCATGGCGACGAAACCCACTCAAAACCAATTCACCTTCTTGAGCCCGGAATATGCTCAAACTAAACGCAAACTTACCAAACCGCCGTCGTGATATACGCCACAAGACGTGCAGTTGTTTTGACATGTCAAGAACAGATCAGTGTAAACTTCTTCAGACACTGTTTCTCATCATTTACTGATTAACTTGATATTCAGTTGCAAATGTTCAACAAAAGCAATCCCCCTAAATGATGTTCTTAAGTTGTAAGATGTATTGATTTCAAACAAAATACTGATGCTCATCATTGAGATTTTTTTATCATCCAGATGTTTACAGACAGAGAGAAACTCAAGTTTGACATTTACAGACATTTCAGCTTCTGAAACGTCAACAGTTTTCACTCTGTAATGTAATCAAACAGTTGGTCATGTGTTGAGGTTATTAAAAGGCCACCAGTTCAGAAAGTGAGCTTTACAGCACATGATCACTCGAGCTGAAGCTACAACACACACTTATGATATTTTTTAAATGACCAAACTGCTGTAAACTCAAAGAATGACGGCGGCGTGCTTCCATATAAAAGAGTTCATATGGATGAGTTTCTGGAGTGTCTAATCTTCAGCTTTGGCCTCCATCTCCTCAGCGTCATCATCTCCATCCACCTCAGCGTTCTCTCGCTCCAAACGCTCCAGCTGTCTCTGCAGCTCTGTCTCGTCTGTGTCTGTGACCACTTTGGGCTGAAAGAACATAAGATATCACCAGACATCAGAGAAGAAAACCCACAACACAGCGTAAGTGACATACAGAACATTTTATGTCATGTGACAAAAAGATCTTCAGTAAATAAAATATCAGACCATTTGACCGTTAGATGACGTGGCTCATCACAAGTAACTTACCTGGCATGGTTTGAGTTTACGGTTTGTTTTGCATATGAATTCTAATATAATTATGACAAACTATACATAGTTGGAAAGGTCTAATTCTCTACAATACATATTTCATCACAGTTTTATAAAATAAAAAATCAAACTTTTATAATTGGCAAGAGTGCACTTCAAAAAATTGATGTCCTGCTAAAGGACATTGTTCCCCCAGCAGAACGCTTACATTTACTCCAATATTTAACGGTCACGTCTAATTTTAAATTGTCTCTTTATGCAAAGAATAAAACAAATTGAAAAAGAATAATCTCAATGTCTGTTATGGTGTCCAATGTCAGATCAAAAGCAAACGTGCCCCTATTGGATTATTGTGATATAGCAGCTTAAACACTTATAAGGAAAATAACCAGGAATAATCTTGAAAGTGTCTTCTTTCAAATGAGACCAACTGTAGGTCTGAACTCCAAATCATTCATGAGCTACAACCATTTAAGTTGCAACATTGCATTGTCATGTGTAGGCTTAAAAACAGGTTAAACGGTTTACTGGAGTGAAACGCTTTTCTTGACAAAACATTTGATCTGAAGGTATTGGCCTAAATGTTCAAAATCATTTCATGACAAATGTTTTTATAAAAATAAAATGTTATTCTTCATTATTTTGTTAAATAATTGTTCTAGATGACATGAGTTTCACCTCCATCTGAACGTTAAAGACGCCTCTTTTCTCCTCGATCCTCTCTTTGATGACAGCCATGGCCTGGTTGAGCACCGACAGTCCCTCTGTGCGCTCCAGCGTGGTCGTGGTCATGACGTAGCGTGGTGGTGCGATCAGGTTGATCTGTCGCACACATTTATGGAGATATTTATGGCTTCCCATTACAAACGTCTTCGCTATTTTTGATCTAGTTTTAATTTGAAAGCAGCACAGCATGTACCTTGACTGGCATGGCCTCTGTGGAACAGCGAAGTCCCGCCCTCAGAGCATCTTTAACAGCGTCGATCCCTTCATATCCATAACACGCCACCTCGATGTCTGAAGTTGCGTCAGAAATAAACAGGATTTTTACATTCTCCTCTTGGAACTTGAATCATGACGCACAAAAAAACGGCGAATGAAAAGTGGTAATACCAGCTCTTATTTTGACGGCCTGAGGTGTAAGTCGTCTGTTGATGTTGTCGATGAGCACGTTTCTCTCTTCTTCCGTCAAATCCAACTCGTCCAAGATAGAGGGATCGCTGCGTCACACGAAGAAAACACGCAAGAGGTCACATCCCGTTTAACATCCATCTGTGTAAGGCACTAAAGACACTTACGACACGGCCTGTTTGAAAGCGTCATACGCTCCGTATCCGGGTTTCTTGTACTTCTCATCAAAGACCCATGCGGTGCGCGTGAACAAACTCTCCAGCTGCTCATCTTTACTGTACTCCAACACTTCAGCAACATGACGCAGAATACTGTAAACCTGCACACGACATCACAACTTGTGTCATGAAACACACATTTAACACAGAGATGATGTGCTGCACTCACACACTCACCGTTTTAGATTTAGTGAATTTATCCTCACACTTGATGGCTTCTTCTGGAGAGACTCTGCGCTTGGACAAATCAATGTATCCTGATGACACAGAACATGCACATTTCAATAGACAAAAATGTTTGTAAGCAGCGATGTTTGGGTGTCCCACACTCACCCTTCTCCTTGTCTACTCTGATGACCACCACGCATTCATTGCGTCCGATGCGGATGAGTTTGTTGATGGACCGAATGCGTCTGCGGGACAGCTCGCTCAGCAGGATCATGCCCTCGATGTTGTTGTACTCCAGTAGACTGACGTACGCGCCCATCTCAGCGATGGAGCGAACGTTCACCATCACCACATCCTCCACCTCAGGGAAGCGATGCTGGTAGAACCGACAGCTGAGACCCGGCATCTCTACAGAACCTGACTGTCGTACATGTCACACGTTACTATAATAAATCTATCAATCACACACATTACTATAGTAAATCCATCAATCACACACATTACTATAGTAAATCTATCAATCACACACATTACTATAGTAAATCCATCAATCACACACATTACTATAGTAAATCCATCAATCACACACATTACTATAGTAAATCTATCAATCACACACATTACTATAGTAAATCTATCAATCACACACATCACTATAGTAAATCTATCAATCACACACATTACTATAGTAAATCCATCAATCACACACATTACTATAGTAAATCCATCAATCACACACATTACTATAGTAAATCTATCAATCACACACATCACTATAGTAAATCTATCAATCACACACATCACTATAGTAAATCCATCAATCACACACATTACTATAGTAAATCTATCAATCACACACATCACTATAGTAAATCTATCAATCACACACATCACTATAGTAAATCCATCAATCACACACATTACTATAGTAAATCTATCAATCACACACATTACTATAGTAAATCTATCAATCACACACATCACTATAGTAAATCTATCAATCACACACATTACTATAGTAAATCTATCAATCACACACATTACTATAGTAAATCCATCAATCACACACATCACTATAGTAAATCTATCAGTTCATGCGGCGCACATGCTGTCTCCCAGCAGAAATTACATCGCAAATATAATAAAAAATATCTTTGCAATATGTGTAAAATGAAACTGTATGTATGTGTAACACAATCTCACCTAACAGCAGTTAAAACGTCTGACTTTAACTCTTTAAAATATGTTAAAAGTGTCGTATGTCTGCGGCTGTTAGTTGGCCATTGATCTACCCATTCAGGAAAACGTGAACACCGGCGGGAAGTTGCGTCAACCCACCGTGCGCCACAATTCAAAATAAAAGTTGATCACCTCGGAACCATAAATATATTTTAATAAGATAATTGATGTGCTCCTTAGATATTATGTGCATGAATACAATATCTTCTCAAACAAGATGCTCTGCGGATTTAAAGTTTGACTGTCCAATGCCCCATTTCAGAGGGTCGAACCTTCCTCTAACCTTCAAGTATTGTTTAAATTATAAAATTTTGTATTGTTTATTAAAAAAAAACAAAGAATGCAGTCGCACAAATGTTACACCAACGAGTCGGACTCCTGCCGCCGTGACAGCTAAATTATAAAAAAAATTATGTGTCTGAATAATATTCTGTCCGATTCACTTTATAACGACCTAGTTCTGTATGTTTATAAAAAATTGAAAGACTTCATATCGTTTGACTAAGTTTTTTTCATTAGCTTGATTATGTCTTAAGACACATTTTGCCAAAAGCAAGTGTCCATTTCGGACTTTTATGTTTAAACATGATTTCGTCGTTTTAATCTACACAGTCACGCACTGAAGAGTCGCGGCCAATCAGTGCGTTGGTCGAGTCACGTGACCGCCAGTCAGCTGATCCTTTCTGCGTCATGTATCTCGACTATGAGGGTCACGTCGATGTTATTTTAGACGTTTAATTGTGCTTTTAAATAAATCGATCTGTTTAAACGCTCGGTGTGTCGATTAGACAGTAGTTTGATTTAGTGTGTGACTAAGCGAGTAAAGATGTCAGCAAAAGATCGCATCGATGTTTTCCCTTCTAGAATGTGAGTATATCGTTCATCCAGTCGCGTCAGATCGTGTGTTTATAGTCGTGACGCTAATGACAGCAGCACATTAAACAAAACACTACACGAGTTAATCGTGTACACGAAGTCAGTGTTAAATGCTTTCAAATCTGACTGTATTTATGAAGGGGAAGTGATGATATTCAGTCATGTGAGCTACTGTCTGCTGCACACAACTGAAATAAACTTCACACTTCAAATGCTTATACTGTGGCGTTTGTATGCTATAATAATATAATGTAAATTATTTAATGTTAGTAGATGACATCAGTTTTATAACGGTGTTGTTTGGCCTTACGTTACATCGTGCGTGCGCGTGAGCAAATCATATGTCTTAATACCATATATTTGATAATTTTACTTGTTTTTATAGAATGTGTTTTCCTAAATTCTTATTTTTTTTGTTTTCATTGCTCAAATGTATTTTCTGTAAAGATGCATCAATGTTCAGTTGTAAAAGGCCTATCTATGGAAATAAATGTGATTGTTTTATCAGGGCTCAGTCCATCATGAAAGCTCGTTTGAAAGGAGCTCAGACTGGCCGGAATTTGCTGAAGAAGAAAGCAGACGCTCTCTCTATGCGATTCCGCCAAATTCTTAGAAAGATCATTGAGGTAAAATGTCAAGCCATTGATTATTCGCTTTTCCTTCTACTGCACATTTTGTGTAACACTTTGTCACAAATGTTCAGATGTTACTGAGATGGGTGAGTGAATATACATTTTTAACCTTCCAGACTAAGACACTGATGGGCGAAGTGATGAGAGAAGCCGCCTTTTCTTTAGCCGAGGCCAAATTTGCTGCTGGTGATTTCAGGTATTAAAATGAACAATCGATGGCTTTCACAGTGTTGATGCTCCTCCATCCGCTCACCTGCTCTTTGTTTCCGTCTCATCAGCACCACGGTCATTCAGAACGTGAATAAAGCCCAGGTGAAGGTCAGAGCTAAAAGGGACAACGTTGCAGGTGTGTGATCTTTTTGAACAGGGACGAAGAGTTTTTTATTGATTTATCTCTGTCATGTCATTTACCTGTGTGTTTGTGCGCAGGTGTTACTCTGCCTGTGTTTGAGCATTATCAGGAGGGTGGAGACAGTAAGCATTCCGTTCATTTCTTACTGTAATATTAAAGGCTCTTAAGATATGTCACATTTTGAACACATTACCATTTCTAACCAGTCAGTTATCTGTAGGTTATGAGTTAACTGGTCTGGCCAGGGGAGGAGAGCAGGTGTCTCGACTGAAGAGGAACTACGCGAAAGCAGTTGAGCTTCTTGTAGAGCTGGCATCTCTGCAGGTGATGACCGACACTTGATATTTTATTCATAACAAGCTTCACTGTTGTTATTGTTTATATTTACTAGCACAAGTAAATACATTTGGTTATTATTTCACCTGTAGACCTCATTCGTCACATTGGATCAAGCCATCAAGATCACAAACCGCCGTGTTAATGCCATCGAGCACGGTGAGCGATCATTTAAAATCTTACATTATTTAATGTGTGTATTTGTTGCTTAATGTACTTTTTCTGTCCCTTTCAGTGATTATCCCACGAATCGAGCGCACGCTCACGTACATCATCACAGAGCTGGACGAGCGCGAGCGAGAGGAATTCTACAGGTGAGATCCTGCAGTAAAGTTCACACTCAAAACTGATTGATTCACACACTCACGTTCTGCTTTTCCTTTTCACAGGCTGAAGAAGATCCAGGAGAAGAAGAAACAGCTCCGTGAGAGGACTGAGAAGGAGATTGCTAAACGCTTGGCTCTACTGGGCCCGACCGCCGAGCCCACGAACATGCTAAACGATGAGGCCGATGAAGACCTGCTCTTTGAATGAGACCTCCGGGAATCCAGATTTTATTTATTCATGCCCTTGAGGCCGAGCTTGATGTCTAGTAAACAAGAAATGTACTTGTTTTGTGTATCTGTTGTTGCCATTTCACTACTTTTTGTTTGAGGGATGAAATTGAAACTGTAATATGGATTTGAACTGTAATATAAACTATCATTCCATTGAATTGGCCACAGTTAAGGGCATCTTACTGTATGTATTAAAACCAGTGCAACTTTTCTTGTTACAGCGCAGTGTGCGGTTGATAAATTATGTGATGTACATCACAACTCATGTTTGTGTTGTGATTGTTCAAAATAATTGAATTCACGATGTGATTGTATGATCATAATCCTTTCCTAAGATCAGGCCACACTCCTGCTTTTGGTCATGTGGTTGAGAAATATGTGTGATTGTTTTGGTCCGATGAAATGCTTCCACCTCCTGTGGATTTAATTTCAATAAATGTTGTAAAAGTTCGTAGGTTGGTTGTTAATTCTTTTTAAGACATTTCTTTACATTCTTTTAAATTGATTTTTAGGAATCCGTCGCATGTAACCATCAATTTTTTATAAGAATTAATCATAAATACTATAACATTTGCTTACCTTTCAAGATGAGAGCTCAATATTTGATGTCATATTTTTTTCTGGTACGCTTTAGAGTTCTGTAGAGCTTCTGTTACACAAACTTGCATTTGTGTTAACAATCCATTAAATAATGGAACAATGCTTTACAGCATTTATTAATCCTTAATATTAACATCTACACACAGTAACACAACCGTGCACATTCCAAATTTTATAAATGAACACGAATGCATTATAAACAAACGCAATAGTAGATTATTAGAATAGTAGTATATTTATTAATGAACAAATTGAACGTGGAAAAATTCTGCAGAAATGTTTATGCTTATACATCGCTGATGCATGAAATAATACTTACAAATTAAACTTAATTTTTTATATTCACCACTTTGGCATAGATCTTGTAAAATTATGTATACATCACACAAACAGTTAAAAGGGTTAAAACTGCTTCATGACTCATTTTACAGACAGAACATACGAAAATTATTTTTAAATTCCACAAAACTGCTCCTAAATATGATCTTATTGGTACATAATAAACATACGTTTGTAAATGGAACTAATAAATTAATATTATTTTTATCATGTATTACTGTATTGTGGGAGCATGATCAATGATTAATGTACATTTAGCAATTTTTGTGCAGTGAAAAGTAGTTTTAAAGTGTCTGGTGTGTTCAGTACACTAGTATATTTCATACTTCACAGTCAAACTGTGTGATAAATGTTTCCAATACAACAGTTTATGACCATTTCAGCAACAATCCCAGAATGATATGAACCCTTTCTGAATCCAATTTTGTGTAAAAATGAGTGAAACGTAAAATAACACTACTTAAAATTTCTGGTTCATGACACGATGTTGACCATACATAGTCTCAAATCTCCAAACAATTGTTTCCAATAAAGCTGGACAAAACATTCAAACTCTTCTTTAGTCTTGAACATTGAAACATAAAAACTGTTCTGGAGTTAGAAAAATGCCCTTCAGCACACCCAGGAATAAGGAACCCACTGCGGATCTGTGTCGAGTTTGTTAACAAGTATCAAAAGCTCGAAAACACTTCTGTTTAGATCGCTGTTTGAAATGATGGCATCAAATAAGTGACCATAGCTGTTCTCCATCTCACAGGCTTTCTCATGGAGCTCTCTCGTGTCTTCTGCCTGCACATCATCACATCAGAGAAATGCAATAATACATTCAGGCGTTTTGTCATGTAAAAGAAGATCACTGTGATGTGAAATGTAAGGTAATGATTCAAATGTTTATTTTCTAATGATCAGTTTTCGACACTGATGTATGATGTTTGACACAACATGACCTGTACATGTTGTCCAACACATTCCTGAGATAAACAAACTTACCTTGTGTTTCTTTCCTCCTTTGGTCAGGTGGGTAGGGAGTCGCTGGGGTGCAGGAGGAGGAGGAGGTGGTCTGATAAAGATGATGTACGGTTTCAGATCAGAGGAACGTATGACTTGAAGAGACTGAGGAATATAAAACAGAGACAAGTGAATGTGAGGCAAAGACACAAAACACACAGATACAAAAAGAAACTATACTTTTAATAGATCATGTCATTTTAATATTGGTGTGAAACACAATCAGTAAATATGGTTCAAACACATTATTGTTCGGCTTTGCACTCAAGCCCATGTTCACACCGACAAAAATAAAAGAGCCTTATAAGAACGAGCCGAAAATATCTGCATATAATCCTCCACAATTGGATTATGTTTAACGATGTTTCTCATTGAATGTATCTTGATTTTAAAATCATCAGGCAGATTGTTTTTTAAAAGATATTTTGATAGATAAAAATAATAAAACATAAAGGTTCAATTGTTCCTTAAAAGAGATAGAACTTGAACCATGTTATGCCTCACTATTACACGGCCTTGTTGCAATGCTTGATTCTGATTGGCCAGTGTTGACATTTGCAGGTTTGTTTTTCTCAGATAACAACCTCTCACAACTAATAACACACAGTAACCCGGATGCAGCACATTATTTTGACCGTTTTTTTTTTCAAATAATATATAAATGTGTCTTTTAACATCATATATGACATTATATTTACAAATGCTTAAACCAAATTGCCTGTTCGTGGCGTTTGAACGTCGTTTCTTACTATAAAACGTAAGTAAACGTCTTTTCCCGTTGAAGGTCTGCATTCGGTAAAAATTTGCTAATAAAATATTTAAAATTCACATTTTATGTCCAGTTTTTTTCTCATGTGTCAAGTAGCCGTGTAATATCCGGGATAATGCTTCGCGTCGGGTCCTCATTACTTATTTCTGCGATAACAACCGGCTGCCAGTACATTATCCCTTTCATATCACACGGCTCGTTGGAATGCTTGATTCTGATTGGCCAGGTGCGAGTCGTGACATTTGCAGGTTTGTTATTCCTAGATAACAACCTCCAAAAACTAATAACACACGGTAACCTGGACGCAGCAAATCATTTTGACAGTTTTCTTTACAAATTCAATATTTGTATATATTTTTTAAAATATTTCACATGTTTGTGACATTTGAACATCCTTTCTTACTTAAAAACCAAAACTAAACGGCTTTTCCTCGTGGAAGGTCTGCATTCAGTAAAAATTAGCTAATAAAATATTTCAAATTCACATTTCATGTCCAGTTTTTTTCTCATGTGGCAGCCGTCTAATATCAGGGATAATGTACAAGGCGGCTGTTTTCGCAAAATAAGCCCCTTCAGTGTGAAACTAGACCATCTGCTTCGAGTCAGGTCCTGATTACATTGACGGGCTAGTTTCTTCGATAACAACCGGCTGCTAGTACATTATACCTTACATATTACACGGCTTGATTCTGATTGGCCAGTCGTGGCATTTGCAGGTTTGTTATTCCCAGATAGCAACCTCTCAAAACTAGTATTTCACAGTAACCTGGATGCAGCAAATCACATACTTATATATATATTCTTTTATATTTCACCTGTTCGTGACATTTTAACGTTGTTTCTTACCTCAAAACTGAAAGTAAACAGCTTTTTTTCTCATGAGGCAAGTAGCAACTGATCCTCCTGTCGTGGCTTATTTCTGCGATAACAACCGGCTACCTGTACATTTTCCCTTACCTGAAGATTTTCATCCATATTATTTTACTTTACTGTGTAGGGAAGATCTTGGTTCTAGATTTATGTGATGGCTGTACTAATTTCTGTTGAATTCTAAAAGGTTTGCATGAATTTAGACACCTCTAAACTACCTGATCCACAAAACCCTTCTTATATTTCACAAACTTTAATAATACTTTAATAATTGAAAAATGTGAATAAAAACAGATCAAGATCGATCAATTCCTTTTGCATTTTACTTAACAACAAGAATCACAGTCGTATAAAACCAACAAAACATGCAATGCACAAACTAAAACTAGGAATCTGAGTGTCCCTCTTGATGCCATCTCTTAAAGCAGTTCCTCGAGGCCAGAAAACACAAGGGCACCCTGCAGCGCGTGCAGAATAAGGCCGTCGTGACTTTATTTCCTGACAATCTACACATGGCACAAACCCTCATCCCGAGCGGAGCGTCTGACTGGAAATACTCTGGTAGGCATTGCTCAGTCCGGACGTGTGGCGACAGCTCGGATGGTGTGACGGGCTCAGATGCGGAGAGCTTCTCGCCCTTCCCGACACGTTCCAGCTCAGATATGAGCGCTTCCCGAAATGCTTTCTGGCTCAGAGGAGTCTCGCTCGTTGCCTTCGTCACGTGTCGGTGCAGAACGTAACTGTTCACCACTGCGATCTCAAGAAAATGAAAGAAGAAGGTCTTGTACCATTTCCGTGTTTTGTAGAGGATGTTGTAATACCCAAACAGGGCATCTGTGGAATCGTCGCCACCCATGTGTTCATTGCAGTCTTTCACAGGCGGCGGAATGGGGATTTGATGTAGAATCCGCTCACCGCCTGCACCCCGGACGCTACGGGTGATGAAGTCGCCCGCAAACGCTTTGTGCATGGTGGAGCATGTGACGATTTCACTTATGTTGGTCCACTTGACAAACAGAAGAGGACCTCGGCGACACCAGCGGATGGATCCTCTATCGGGTCTTCTGCTCGCAGCGTAATCCTCCAGTAAACCCGAGGTGTGCCGAAGAAGACCGCACGAGACGATGTCATTGCGCAATAAATGACGGAACAGAGTCGGACTCGTGTAGAAGGTGTCCGTGTACAACCTGTAACCCTTCCCGAGGAGTTTAACATCCAGAAGTCTCATGACAGCATCATAACCGACGCCTTTGCCTGACGTGGAATTCTTTCCCTCGAAAACAAAGAAATTCCAGTTGTATCCCGAGGAAGAATCGAAAAGAACAAAGAGTTTGTAGCCTAGCGTGTTCGACATGTCATTGGCATGTCGTTTTAATCCAAACCTGGTTCTCTCGTCTACGGAAATCTCTCTGTTCGGATGAAAGTGTGTCCTACAGGCTGAAATCATGTCGGTATACAGAGGCTTGATCTTCAACAAACGGTCATAACCCGAGGTGGCTCTCTTCTTGATGTTCTCGATGTCGTCTTGAGGGTCACACAGGTAGAGATTAGAAAAGACAGCCAGGAATCGCTCACTGGACATGATGGATTGTGGGTATGGGAAGCAGTAGACGGTCTTTCTCGCCCAGTAGTCCAACAGAGTGTCCACCTTCACCAAACCCATGTACAGAACTAACGCCAGGAAGGAGTAGAACTCACTCGCTGTGAGAGGAACCCAGTGGAGCGTCTTTCCGGCTTCTGCCCGCTTCTCTGCATAGCTGTTAGTGTTTCGTACAATCGTCTGGACGACGGAGCTGGAAAAAAACAGCTGGAACGAGTGCAGAGGAGCGCGCGGGGCGTCCGGGAGCTGCGGGCCCGGAGGACGTTTAGGACTGAAATCGGGAAGCACGGGTTCCTCGTCCTTAATGGTGACGTCGTTCCACTGATCCAAGTCGGGCCCATTTTCTGATTTCACCCGGGATAAATCCACAGCCGATGTGTGGGGAGAGAGTAAGATTGGATTTGGGGTGTGTTTGGAGGGTGTATGGAAGGGTGTAAAGGCTGACTTGGGGGTGGGTTTTTTTTGTTTAGGGGGGCGGCCATTGTGTCTTGTTAGATGGTCAGACGAGCTGGCGGTGGCTGCAGGAGCGGGTTTAGATTTGGACTCAGAAGACACGTCTCTCAGCTGTGGCCAGGTACGTTTAGAGATGTTTTTAAGAGGTTTGACGCTCAATGTTGTAGATGATGTCGAACGCTCTGGATTTTGCTTCGTCAGAGGTGTCCAGTCCTCAGCACACTCCACACTGAAACACATAACAAACAACCTTTATAAGAATTATATCACAAAAACAAAACACTTAATTATCAAGGTTATGTGTATAATTGAAACTTTTTAGAGTTTATACAATGTTTTTTTTTTTCAATTTGTAAAGATCATTTGCAAGACGTAAACAGCAGCGTTTCAGTTTTTAGCCTTTTTTCCACATACAACCGCAGAAAAACTTAAGTCATTCCAAATTTTGTGGTCATTCCAGTCCAGTGTCTGTTGAATTTCAACAAATTCAAACCTCAGGAGTGACACAAAGTCATCCAACAGCAACGAGAAAGACTGACAGCATGACAAGACCAGTGTTGGGAAATTAGTTACTGTAATTTAATTACTTTTCCCTTGAAATAAGCAAGTTACTTATGATGTAATTGAATTAAATACTGTGTGTAATATATGTGTGTGCAATAGTGGAAATTACACACAACTTCAAAGTCTAACTATGAAATCCTTACTTTAATGTATAATTCTCACATTTGCAATACTTTATGTAGTTCTATATCATATATTTGAATGAATTAAAAGAGCCTTTCATGTCTTTCTTTGAATCATTCTAAGGTTGATGTAGGATACAGGAAGTTATTAGTAATAAGTCATTAAATACTTTTTGGAGAGAGAAATTTGTACATTAATCTAATTACACTATTGAATATGTCATTAGTAACTAGTAATTCATTACTTTTTCAGAGTAACTTAGCCAACACTGGACAAGAAACATGAAAACTGTAATAAAAGTCCAGGTTATCAAATAAAAAGATATTATTGAACTTTTCCTAAATACATGTAGAAATATTAGTGTTGTATATCTTAAAAGTGAATCTGAACTTGGATTCTTTGCACTATTTGAGGTCTGAAAAAATTATTTTCACCCGTTTCTCCAGTTTTCATTTTCTGCAAATAAATACAATATTTTCATTTGGTTTAAATATCGATAGTAGTTCATAAAATGAAACAAAAATGTTCACACTAACAACACAAACTTTAAAATATTCAAATTTAAATTCAGAAAACCCATCTCTGGAATGGTCTTCTTCTTCTAAAGTGTTTATAAAATGTTTGTTTGACATTTAATTATGTCCTAACCATTTTGGTTGTATTTTGTTGCAATGGAAAAAAACTAAACAGGAAGTGCTTTTGGATCGGTGTTGTTTACATGTTGCGAAATGGTCTATAGCATATTTCACACGAAGATATTGCTTCCAAGCTGCTGTAGAGAAGCATCACCTGAATAGCAGCAGTAGAAGTGATGCTCACATGCTGTGATCAGCATGATAATAATATGCTGCATATAAATTGATTCATCTTCAGAACACAAAGGAAGATATTATGAAGAATGTTGGACACTATTGACTTCGACTGTATGAACACAAAACCACTCAAAATATCTTCTTTTCTGTTCCACTGAAGACAACCACACGAGGATGAATAAATGATGAAATTTTATTTCCCTTAAGCACTGCTAAAACAAAAAGAGTTCTGCATCGTGTAAAAAGCGTGTTTATTCACTCACCAGTCCTCCCACAGGTCCTCTTCATCTGAATCAATGATCTCAACACTGTTTTCGTTCTCATCAAGGCCTCGGCCGGCCAGAGACTCAACAAGAGTTTGATTAGAGGTGGTTGCAAGGTCAGCAGTGTGATCAGAGGCGTCTGTAGGGTCATTTGTAGGATTTAAAGCAGTAGCAGGGTCATTTGTGAGATTCCAACAGTTTGCTGCTTCATTTGTGAGATTTGAAGCAGTTGCAGGTTCATTTGGGAGATCAGAAATGTTTGCAAATTCATTTGTGGATTTTGAAGTGTTTGGAGGTTCATTTGTGAGATTCGAGCTGTTTGCAGGTTCATTTGTGAGATTTGAAGCATCTGGAGGTTCATTTGTGGATTTTGAAGTGTTTGGAGATCCATTTGTGAGATTGGAGACAGACGCAGGTTCAACTTTGGAGTTGGGGAGGATTTTAGGGGGGTGTTTACGGGGTCTGCCTCTCCGGCGTACAGGGGTGATGGCTGGAGGTGACGGCGATGAGAGACGTTGCCTCTTTGCGATGACCGTGGGTGATGTTTCACGCTCTGGACTAGACACACATTCTTTAACAGAATCGAGCCTGTAACACAAAGCAAACACACTATAGCATTAGCATAACCCAGTACTTACTTTTATCATGTATCATGTCATTTCTAATATTTTATAATCCTGTGGGGGACTGTACTCACTTCTCATCAAACGGTCTCTTTTCCGTCCACGAATCAGTGATCTTGATGGTGTCCGTGTCTAACAGTCGTCCGGTTTGACTGGGCTTGCAGATAAGTGTGGTGATCGGGGTGGAATAAGTCACGTGTGTTGGATTAGGGCTGAATGTATCGCTGGGTGTGGGATCAGAGGTGTGGATGGGTGTAGAATTAGATGTAAATGGAACACTTGGTCCAGCGTCATGAGGAGGAACATGTGTGAAATTCTGGCAAAGTGCGTCTGATGTAGGATTAGGGGTGTGAATGGGTGTGCTATTGCTCGGTTGGTTATTAGGAAATAACGTGGAATTGGGACTGAATGTAAGAGTGCAAAGGGGGTTAGGCAAAGGTGTGGAAAAAGGGGCGGGTTTAGGGACGATGGTGGGGTACCGGGTGGGGATATACATGGGGATTTTAGATTTGTCATTTTGGGATCTGCCTCTCCCTCGAGGTATAGGTGAGGAATAAAGAGAGTGTATAGGTAAACTCCTGCCTGTTGCTATAGGGACGGGTTGAGGGGGATGTTTGCGTGGCCGACCCCTCCGGCGTGGTACTGATGCTGAAGGGGGGCCTTGTTGTTGCCTCTTTGCTACTGAACGTCCATTCAGCGGCTCCCATTCCTCAGATGAATCAACTCTGGAACACACAAGACACATAATTCATATTCACAAACTAACCAGTGTGACAGTTATTTATTAGTTATTATATAACTGCTTTGTAGACGGTTTTGTCTTAATAACATAAACCATAACTGCGCATTTACACTTTTGTGACCCCAATTTAACTTCCGGTAAACATTCACAAACAATAGAGTGACTATAGATTATTTCTGATAACAATCAAAAGAAACCGAGAAGAACATTTCTTGGCCAAACTTATCTCTCCCATATTTTGAATATAGACTGCGATACCAAGCTCAACCGCTAGATGTCAGTGTAAGATACGGTGTGTTTAAATGCAACCGAACTACAGCGCTCATTCAACAAATTGTTTATTTAGTAAAATTAATATAAAAAAATTCAACAACTCGTTTATTTAATATAACTATTATGCAGTAAAAAAATAATACAAATTAATATTGACAATTTAAATAAAATATTAATAGTTTTATTATTAGACACTAGCCAAAACAAACGGAAGTTACCCAGGGTCAAGCGCGCGCGACTGCGATTAAACGGTCTTTACATAAATATACACAAATATATGCTATACAAGTAAACATAAAATTAGATCAACAAATGTTAAATGTTAAAATGTTTCATTGGTAAACCGAATAATCTAAAGCTAAGATTAAACTAAAACTAAAGTAAAACCGTGTTGGGGGAGTGGCCAAACATCTAACTGTTAATCAGGCATTCAGAATCTCTCACTGTTTATCAAACATTTTCCATCTTATGCATTTCAGACATCAAACATGTCTAAATGTTCTTTAAAAATATTTAACGTTTAAATAAACGTGTCTGCTAAATTAATAAATTAACTTTTATTGTTCACAATGGGTGGGACGTTCACTTTAAGACACGCCCATTCGGACTCCACAAAACAACACGCATGTATTCTTTTTGAATTGAGATTGTGCATGCACTGGCATTTCCTCAAAGAAGTGAAATATTTAAAAATGTTTAACAATAAACAAAGATAAAATAAGACATAACAAACACCAGCAAACAAGCACACAAAGATGAGGAGGCGCGTTCACTTACCCTTCCTCGCGCAGCTCGTCTTCCTCAGCGGACTCGTTCAGTTCGTCGCTGTCTGACAGAGGTTTGTATCCGTCCTCGTCATCGCAATCATCTAACACACACTCGATATCATAAAACTTTTGTCTTTTCGCATCTTTCTTTGATGCCATTCTCAAGTGTAACGCACACACCACCTCTGACGATTTCGAGCATGCGAGCCGAACTGCGCGAGCTCTGCGCAGACGCCCCGCCCACATTCATGACGTCGCGGTTATTGCGATCTTTATTGGAGCACCTCATTGAGTGACAGGTCTGAGGCGAATTTAGATTCCTATCTTTACTTATTAAATAATAAGCAGCGGAAAGAAAACTAAACAGGGTTTTTGCTGTACTAAGTTGACAAATATAAATTCTTACATTATGTATTTTATTTGTATAATTAACATTTATTATTTGGCACATTCAAGCTCCTGTTTTGTTATAATAGTTCAAAAAAATTGAAAAGATAAATTGAAAAAATTGTCTCTTTTTTTAATTATATAACTTTATTTCTTTTTGCGAATTGACCCACTCATGAGTTAAAGCTCAGTCTTACCCTGGGTTGCAGGCACAGCAGACAGATTTGACCCGAGTTAATAATCTGTTTTATTGAATCAGTGTTTGTGCCGTACAGGTTCTGGTCAAACTCTCCAGACTCAATGAACTTTCCTGAAGTCAGGTCAGACTCAAAGCTCTGCCGGGACACAAAGTTGTACTCCCTTCCGCTGACCTCATGTGCACGGGGGCTTCGTGTGGTGTCTGGAACATGCAGAACATACCAAATCCATCAAATCTAATCTAAACTAAATACAATAGAACACATGCATCACTGTTTGCTAAATGCTTAGAGAGACTCATACTCACGTGGAACAGCGCCAGCGAATCGTCCGGGCTCTAAGGATAACAGAGTCTGTCTCAACTCATCCTGTCCCGTGTTTGGTGGGCCGACCAGAATGATGGGACGTCTGCGGTGAACGGGCTGGTGGTATAATGCCACCTCTTCATAGGTCAGAATATCATCACTGCAATGCACTGAAATGACAGACATTTACAAGTTTTCATTAGTCTGTAGGCTACAAACATCACAACATGCATTTTTGTGGATGCACTTTTCAAGTTTAAAAAAAATGCCATTATTCACTCTTAAAAATAAAGGCGCTTATGAGGTTGTTCACAGCGATGTCATTGAAGAAACCTTTTTTGGTACCACAAAGAACAATTCAGTCAAAGGTTCTTTAAAGAACCATCTCTTTCCCACTTTTTAATAGTCTGTAGAACCTTTTTGCCACAAAGAACCTTTGTGAAGGTTCTTCAGATGTTAAAGGATTTTTATGGAACCAAATTGGCATTGAAGCACCGTTTTTTTAAAACGCAGTGTACGCACCACAATTATTAAATTAATTTAGTATTTAAGTAGGTAATTATGTTTTGATTATAAATGATGAATTTTCCCTTTCAGAATAACTTATTCTGAATAAATACAGTTGTTGTTAATTTGTACTGGATCAGGTTAATAAGAAATTCAGATTTCCCTATATGCTGATATTATATATTTAGATATGAAAATATTATTATACTTACCATTATCTGGGTTATCCAAGGTTTTTTTTCTCTGCTTTTTATATTTCTTTGAGCACCAAAGTTTCCCTGACGAAAGAGGAAATGTGATCAGGTTCACATCAGAGAACTTTGAGATGATCAAAAGCTCAGAGATTCATGTCAGATGAGCGCTTGTGGAGGGATGGAGGTGTGAATTTTAGACAGACGGGTTCTGCTCACCTCGATGTTCCTGATTCTTGTCTTTAATCGTTCTCTTTATGGCTTCTCTTTTCTGTTGAAAGCTCTTACCTTTAAAGAACAGCACGGTGATAAATGAGATGTTCTTCATATTCACTAAACACTGTTTAATACATGTTTTACTCCACTATATTACCAGCAAATACATGTCATGCAAATTAAAATAATTCAATGCTATTGGATTCAATGTAAACTTTTCACAATATTTGTTACGTATCTTGATATTTGCTCTAAAATGGCTTTTTGTTTACTGATGATTAAACATATCGCTCACTTTTATTTGATGAAAGTCTGTCATTGACAGAACTATCTATACTGTCTGGTCAGACACTCACCAGGTATGAGGCCAGCGAGGGGTTTGTGGTATTCATCTGCGTCTCTGTACGCCTGCCACCAGTTTGGGTCGTCCTGACTGATGACATGAAGGACGTCTCCCTGACGAAAGGACAGAGCCAGTTCTCTGCACGGCACGTATGGGTCATCGGTCGGGTCGTAGGTAAAGTTTGCTTTCACGTGCAACTGTGATAAAGATGAAGAAGAATGAGACAAGACTCTGTACCAGAACAAACTCACAAGATAACTATCACAGATCCAAAAAGGACTTCAGAGAGGGTAACACACCTCCAAGAGTGAAATGAAGGCATTTGAGATAACATCTTACCAAAGTCTGTCTGTGAGACGTTATTTTGGTTTGAGAGTTGGGGGTGATCAGAATTGTGAGGGGTCCGTGCATGCTGGACTAAAGAGAAAATGAGCACAGGTTTCAGACATCAGTCGTGATCAAACCACCAGGCTCTCTGCTGTGGACCTCACCAGGATGTTGTGGACGTCATTGACGTTTTTTCCACGGACCGAGACGCCGTTGATCTGCAGGATTTCATCCCCCTCACTGAGGAGACCGCTCTTCTCTGCCGTCCCACCACGGACCACCCGACTGATGATCACACGGTCAAGATCGTTTCGAACCGTCACACCCTGATCACACACACACACAAAATGTTTTACAAAAGCCACTGCAGAATTTTGGTCACAAAATTAGTTTTTGTAGTTGTAGACTCCTGCTGACTACTTTTTAAATGGCTTTAGTGGTTATTGTGGGAGTTGTATTGTTTTTTTTTAAGTTATAATGGTGTTTGTGGCTCTCGAGTTCTTGTAATGTGTTGACTTCTGTTGATGGGATGTTATCTGCACCAAAAGAACACCCATAAATCCTAAAGATATTTTTTAATGGTTTAACTGGAAACCAGCCGATGGTTCATAGTGGTATTTGTAATGTGAACAGTTGGAATTTGTATTGGCTATTTTTAATGCAGGCGTAAGAATGAAGTGGTTGTGCAATATCGAAAACACAATGTGAATGATTTGTACCAGAGGCATGTCACGATTTTTCTCCAGACACACCAGTTTTGTGCCGTTTCCATCTTCCTCCAGGATTTCATTAGAGTCCTCATTGAAATCCTCCTCGGCTATACAGTCATGAGCTTCCATCAGAGCCTGGAGAGGAAAAACAGAGCGCTTACTCTATTCTGAAGAAATCTGCTTTGCACGTCCTCGTTTAGGTTTGACATTAGGCTGAACATGTTTGACAAGAGATGGAGTTTTGATTCTTTGATTAAAGAGATTGGTGATCAGTCATCTGTATGATCTGCTTGTTCTCTGCAAGTTGCAGCTAGTGATAAGAAATGAAGGCGCCAAAAGTTTTTTTTGCAGAGATTTTATAAAAGAACCATGGTTCTCCAATGAAGTTATTTGAAATGGTTCCTTAAAACTTTTCTTTCACATTCAAAAAACTACTTAAAACACATCTCTTCTGTGAATACTTGACAAATGAAAGAAAAAGCTTTTGTGGAAACTAGTAACTTTGTATTTGCACCTATTGTATTATTGCTCCTTTATGATATCTTGTATTGCTCCCTGAACTCTCTGTCGCTTTGGATAAAAGCGTCGGCTATATGACTAAATGTAAATGTCTATAGGTCTATAGAACCTGATGATTTTGCTATTGACCATAATTTAATATGATATTTTTTTATAAACTATGGTGTCATAAATGTCAATTAATCCAGCAAAAACCTAAACTCACTACACGTTTACTATAATAAAACCATGGTGCATTTTGCTAACCTGTAGGTGTGGTGAACTCAATAGTCCTGTTAGTTCTGAAGCTTCAGTTTGTTCACTCCACTGTAAAACACTTTCCACCTGAATCAAAACCATGAAAAAGTATTCATGAAAACCTGTAATCGATCTAAAAACACACAAAATGTCCACCAATCTCAAATTGTCCTTCTTGCTTCAACCATTTGAAAACATTTTCGAAATGTCAGGATGTTTGCTTGGATTTATTTCTACATTTCACTACTTAGTTTCTCGAAAATCGAAGAAACAGTTCACCCCCTAAAAAAATGATGTCATCCTTTACTCACCCAAGTTGTTACAAATCTGTATAAATGTCTTTGTTCTGATGGACATGGAGAAATATATTTGGAAGAATGGTTGTAACCAGTTTTTGGGCACCATTGAATACTATAGTAGGATAGTGCCCAAGAACTGTTTTCCTAGATTCTTCAAAATATCTTTTATTTTGTGTGTTCAACCGAACAGATACATTTATACAGATTTGAAACAACTTGGGTGATTAAATGATGACATCATTTCTTTTTAATTTTTGGGTGAATTCGCTTGACACTGAATATCCTACAAATATTGGATTTTTTTTATGCTGCTGTTAGTTAGTTAGCAATATGGATGAAATAAAGTCCTTCCAAACATTAGTTTGTTTTCATGCTGAGTCGCCAGTTTCCCTGTGAAATAATTCACATTACAGAGAAAAATGGGCTGCATATTTTTCAGGTTGAATGATGAGAAAAACTCATTGACTGAGATGAGCTGTGAAATGTTTTTCTGGCCTGTAGATTACACATCACACTTCAATGTGTGAGCCAACGGAGGATTACAAACCTGACAGTTAATGACTTCGACAAAGACAACACACTGCTGCACACGCCAAATCAACTCATTAACATATCAAGTGCTTCAGGAGCATACAAAAGAAGGTTATACCTCGTCTCTGAGGTGTCGGGCGTGTGCTGTGAGCGGGTGAGGCGGGCGGAGGCGTCTCGTGCTCAGAGCGACGCTGCGGTGCATGCGGAAGGCCTGCTGGAAATCTGTCTGGAGAAGAAGCTCCATCAGCAGCTGAACGTCCTCCAGACTCTCAACATCAGACAGATGAACCTTTAATTCCTGCAGAGAGACCAACAAATCCTCCAGCTCTGAGAGAGAGAGAGTTTGGTCATTGATAGACGGGAGGTTGTATCTTCAATGTTCACAACATAAACATTGTTTCCATGTCTTTGCATTTTGTACAAATGCAATCCCTTCATCTTTAACCTCTGTGAGGTGTTTGGATCTGTGGGTCATAAAAAATTATGCAACTACTTGTTTGTTTTTTCTTGGACATTTCTATTATTCTTCAAGACAAATCTGTTTTATACCCATATTATAGATTTTATTTTTTTAGTACGTATTTAAAAATACAAATAAATGTAATTTAACAGAGTTGAATAAGAAATACATTAACCATGCTGTTTGCGTTGCTTATAATTTAGATAATATAAATATTTGTATTTTTATACACATTTTTGTGGCTGTCTCAAGACATTTAGTTCCTCTCACCTGTCTTGGTTTCCTTGGCAACATCCATTCCATCAAAAGTGGGATTATCAATGCCTTCATTAGAGGTCTGTATCATGTTGAGACACCAGGTTCTGTGTCTGTGGGCGCCCTGTCAGCTCTGTCACCTCTGTGACTCTGTCTGTCCTTTTCTGTTAAATATAGCTTTCAGTGAAAGTCACAACACTAAACTACATCTACAGCACAGCTGCACAGTGAAGAAAAGACTAAAAGACTTTGGTTGTGACATCCAGACGTTCAGTTCTGTTTGAAGCAACAGGTGCAGTGAAGCTAAACAACCATCTGTTCGTCTGCTTCACTTAATCCTTACTTCAATGTCTTATGAACGAATCCCACACATACATCGACTACAGATACACACTTGTACTATGTCATTATGTTCTTGGTGTCAGGAAAGGAAATTGCTTAAACATTTAACATAATTCAATAAAAGTTTAGTGTCAATAGTGAAATTTTTTGATCTGAAGCCTAAAACATCCGTTTAAAAATCGGAAATTAATTTTGTAGACTAAAATATCGTTGAACACATATACAAAAATGTGACCCTGGATCACAAAACTAGTCTTAAGTAGCACGGGAGCATTTTTAGTAAAAGACAAAAATACATCGTATGGGTCAAAATTATAGATTTTTCTTTAATGCCAAAAATCATTAGGATATTAAGCACAGATCATGTTCCATGAAGATATTTTGTAAATTTCCTACATATAAATATATATATAAAAACTTTATTTTTGTGAGTGGATGGCCTGCTAGAGTGCCTCTGATTAACCACTTCAAAGACAATTTTCTCAAAAATTTTTGCACACTCAGATTCATGAGTTTTAAACTCATGTGTCTCAGCCAGTTATTGTCATATTCTAACAACTAATACAACAATAGAAATCGTATTTATTCAGCTGTCATATTAAGTAAAAATCGAATTTTTGAAAAATTAACCCATAAGACTTGTTGCATTGTTGTCACATATTTTAAAATTAGGGCTGTCAAACGATTAATCGCATAGAGAATTAAAGATTGTGTTTACATATATATCTGTGTACAGTGTTTTATTGATAAACACAAAACCTACACATATGTCTATAAATTTAGGAAATATTTAAATGTATTGATATATATCTACCAATAATTGAAATTCTAAATTAACGTTTATGAATTGATATATTTTATATTTTTCTTAAATAAATGCATTTATGTGTGTGTTCATAAAAACAAAATGTATTAGCACAGTATGCCGACATAAAGTACCTAAACACAAAGTTTTATTCTGGATGAGATTAATCATGATTACGTGTTTGACAGACCCAATTAAAATTTTATCAACAAAAGTTTAAATGAACTAAAAATGTACTTATTTTTTTAAATGGATGATTTACAATATAAGATAAAAAAACAGTCATTATTAGTTCAGAATATATGTCAACTATATGTGTTTAAAAGCATCTCAGGTTGAGACACTGAACGTTTGAACAGTCCAAAACAAAATAAAACATATTTAATAAAACAAAATAAACACATCTGTTTAAATGAGATACTGGTTTAACTGTAGCATTTATGGTATTTATTCAGAAATAATGATTAATATTCAGCTTCAGCACCCTACGTTATATGGTGTATATAATGGATGTATATTATATGTAAATAAACCTGATTGTGAAATGAAATAACAAATAACCCACCTGTAAAAGAGACAGATGTGTTGAGCTATTGACGGTAAAATGATAAATTCCAATGGTGTTTTCACTCAGGTCCAGTGGACATGTGAGCGTCCACAATTCAGGCGTCCGAGATTAAAGCGGATTAGAGTTCGGTAATCCGGTTTACACCTGACAACACCACATCTCCATCCACGTACAGGTCTTTAATTAAAATCTCACCTCTCTCACTGTCTTCTTGTGCACAAAAACCACACACACATTTTATAATTTGCTTCCCACAAAAATGAACAGCATGAAACATCTGGGAAGCTAAAAAATGAACCTTGATTTTATTTCAGTAAAAGTTAAGTAACCATGTTTGAATAATAAATCAAATCAATTATAGAGTTCATTGTAAATAGCAGGTTATACAGTATTTATCCGTGTCTCACACGTGCTTCATGATTATTGCATGAAAATGAAATATATAAAATAACGCATTACAGATTATGTAAAAACAATTATTGAAGAGTCTGCAATTTTCTCACATTCCATACCACATTAAAATCACACTCGATAAGTAATTCTGTTTTCATTCATTTTATTACAAGAAAATTCCACAATGCTATTCTTCATATATAATGATCAAGGATTGTATTATTGTAGTCTCTCTCTTTCTCGTTAGGTTCTTATCGTTACAGAAAATGTTTATAATACAGAATAGTTGTTCGCTCATATTCCGCAGTGCTGGTCACATTGATCTGTACAATTCAATTGACATTTTTTTACTGTACATGTCTGTGTAGTTGATTAAAAAGGCAGTCAGCACTTAAATAAGCTGTCATTTTTTTTCTCGTCTTTTAAAAGTATGTTGAAATAAAACGTTCCATTGTCACTCCACCCCCTGGGGGAGGGGGGCGGGGCTACACCAGGTCATGTGATTATAAGGAAGCTTCAGGGATTGGGTGACCAGGCCCGTGTTCCCCCCGGCACGACCTTCGCGCACCCACGCGTTTGGCACTGCGCACACAAACAAGACTCACGAGATAAACGACAAGCAAAGCTCTTTGTGACGTCATAATGATGCGTACTAATGGGAGGGAAAGTAAAAAAGAAAAAGAAAAAAAAGTGTCACGTCGATGACACGTAAGACAAAAAGTGCCGCTCTCCAGAGCCACGATTCAACCGCTTCACGCTCGAAAACGAAAGCAGTAATGTCATCTATTTTTATTTTTTTTGTAGTTATTAAGGGGAAATAATACGATTATTTTTTTCTCCTGGCAGGAACCTACCGTTTTCTATTAAAATGCTACAGCTATAAGATCTACCATTGAACACACAGCAACTGCAATGAAAGGAACAAAGTTGCTTCAATATAATCATTATAATTAAGAATAATAATAATAATAATAATAATGAGAAGAAAAATGCAATAATAATAATTATACAGAATAAATCTCTTTATAATTAGATTTTATCATTTAAAAGTTATATTTTTTCTTTGTTTGAAATAATAGACTTTTTTCTCATATGTATCTATTTTTGTGATCAAGATGTCGACTATACTTCAGCATTATCCAAATCAATAAAAACTAGCTGTGCCGTTGCATATTACAGTCAATGATATGTGAACATGCACCGTGAAGCACCCCTCGCTCATCCGTCCCTCTCCGATGACATCATAGACGACCGATCACCATGACGTCCACCACCTCGCCCTTGTGCAGCTCCACATATTGCTCGGTTTTGGGAGGTAACATCAGCAGCCCGTTGGCGCTACGCATGCTCATGAGTCTGCTGCTAACCTGATTCCCTGAGGATGCAAAAGAGGCTTTAACAAAATAAAACGTGCCTGAACCTTTAAACCGGTGCGGTTTCACATGCAGGGAGATTCTCACCTGTGCTCTTCTCACCTGTGCTCTGTGCCCACGGCAGAGGTTCCTGATGGTGCCATGTTAAAATACAGCGGTGATACTCGGGCCGTGGATCGAGCTTTACGTCACATGACAACTGTAAACAAAAAGAAAACAAAAAAATGAATTGTTTAAATGCAGCCATCGTCTTTCGTACAATGACATTTTCTTGCAAAAACTGAGTATACTTTTAGTGCATTTTTATCAAGTATACATAAGTAAAGTTCAAGTAAATGTTTGCCACTTATATGTTGCACGGTTATTTTAGTTAACTAGACTTAAAACTTTGAAAAAGTTTCCGTTCATTGAAATCGAATAAAATGTCGACCTAGAAATTATTGGAAAAACTTGACTCATGGAAAAATTGAAATGTTGCCTCAAAAATAAAAGGAAGTAAGTTTAAAGCCGTAAAATTATAATAATAAACAAAAACTAAAATAAAACAAAATAAAAATGTATTAATCATAAATAGCAACATTAAAAATAAACCAATAAATTAAAATTGCAAAAATGTAACCTAAAATGAACACAAAAACTAAACATCTCAAAAAATAAAGAGAATTTAAAATATTAATAAAAGTATATCAAAACTATAATATAATTCTGGTAACGTTAATATATCATACTAATATTAATGTTCTAGTAGCATACTTGAAAGTATACTATTTTAACACTTCTTGGGACTAAATTGGCCCATTTCTTAGTTGATAAACGTATGCTTTTAAAAGTAGTGAACTTTGAGTAAACAACAATTTTCATCTGTACTGCAACTATACTACAAGTGAACGTATAAATAGACTGAAAGTTTACTAGTTCAATACTTGTAGCACATTTTGTAGTTGATGTTAGTACCCTTTAAAGTATACTCTCAGTGAACTCTTTAAAGGAAATGAACATCGCAGTAGTTATATATTTATATATTATTTTGCTCTTTACGTATGTTCCTATTAGGTGTTCATTTATATCCTTGAAATAAAAATTAAAAAATGTAATTCTTTAAAGTAAATCTCTTATATCACCATGCATAAAGAAGTCCAGCTTGAGTTTCATATGTTTTATTTATTTTTAACCATTCCACACCAAAGCTGACATGTACTACTGTATGTAAACTTGAACACGTCCGCATACAAAAAAAGAATTTAAGTGTAAGTCAAATCATTGCTTGGAAGTATAGACCAAATACAAGTCAAGTATATATTTATAAAGTATATTTCTGCGAAGTACATTAAAGGTCAAAGGTTATCTCACCCTGGCTTTGATTATGGTGGGTCGAGGGTCTAAGATTCCCTGCATTTTCCTCAAGGCAGGTATGACGAAGAGGTTGCATGTTACGACAGCAGAGACCGGATTCCCTGCGAGAGAGGACATGCGCCCGTTTACTTCCGCTGCAATAGTCCATTCAATAAAACCATGTGTTAAAAATGAGGTTCAAGTATGTATTGTGAAAATATACACCAGTAAACACTCTCACCGTCCCTACCTGGCAGAGCAAAGATAAGTTTTCGAGACCCATCCATATCAAGTGTTGCAAATGTTGTGGGGAGACTAACGGAAGACAAACCAGAGCTCAATACCCGCGTGGATTCAATCTCATCGATTCACACTTAATAGAAGGGCGTTTTCACACTTCTCTCTTTTCATTAAAGCAAACCAAACTCAGACCATCTTGGGAGGTGCCCCGAGTTCAATTCACTCCGCACACAGCTGTTCATTTTATAATGCATAAGATTATATTATTACGGATGGACTACTTCATTCCAAACGTCAATTGAAACAGCATCCAACTTCACTTTTAAAGTCAGGTACGATGTGCACGCAACAGAAGCGAGATCCGCGTCACTTACAGCTGTCGGTCAAACTTCTGGTACTTTGAAATGCTCGTGCGTGAAAACACCCTCCGTCCGTATCACGTCACACAATCACACAATCTTCACGCAGATCCTGTCCTGTTCTTCAAAGACTCACCCTGGTTTCATGAAGACACGCCCAAAGTGTATCTGAGCGTGAAGGTCTATATCAAGTACCTGCTTCAGAAAATCCTGTGGAAATATTACAGTTTACAGTCAGAAACGCACCTATGATTCATTTACTTCACAACTGAAACTGAGATCAACCGACTAGTGTTCCTCTGATCATGGGATCTGAAGAGAACACGCAAATGTAATTCATCCAAAACCTGTTTGTGTAAAATTTGATTAGAGAAAAGATATGTCACACTGAAAACATCTTATTTTAAAGGTTTCATATTCTTATCCGACCACTAGATGTCAGTATAAAGCAGTTGTTACTAAAGTACACTCAACATCTTGCTAATACGATTTCCGGAGTATGTACTATCCATACTGCTTACAAAGTTGCAATTTTTTTATGAATTTAAGATCCAGTGATCTGCATCACCGCTATACAGTATTCCACAATGCACTGTGCTCAATTTGACCTTTTCCAATGTGATCTTAAAGGTGCCGTTCCCAGTGATGCCAATTTTCAACCTTTAGTAAGTGTTTAATGTTGCTGTTAGAGCATAAACAATAACTGCAAAATGTCTCAAAGTTCAGTGTCAAACCAGTTTTGTAAACCTCCGCCGAAAGGAATATGCCAAAAAAGGGGCGAGGCCTTTTTTAGAGGTTAGGACGAGCCGCTGGAGTAGTGTTTGGTTATCAGAGATTGTTAACATTTGACTGAGCTATGCGCTAAAGTTCTTTCACTTGCATCACAGTCCTACAGCTGGTCATAAGAGTTCAGTGACACACATTCTAAGATAACCAATGCTCAAATAACAGCTTCCTGACTTTAACATCGGCTGTGAAAGCTGTTCTGTGTAATACACTGATATTGTGTGTGCGCACGCATACCTCTAAAACACTTCTATTAAACGTCCTTTGAGGTCCTGCTTGCAAATGTCTCCTGATCAATCTGCTTGTTTTATTATCCAACTCAGGTCCAATATAAAAGGCAAAACTAACGCAGCTGTTATTAGTGTTCATTAATATAACTGGTCTGATATATTCGGTCTGGTATAATTTCCCTCGCCATATTAGGGAAAAAATTATGATCTCTAACAAAGATTGACGTTTTCACATGCGCTAGGATACCTCCGTTACACTTTGATGGATCCACATGTTTTTAACTGATGAAGTGAAGTTGACGCCATTGTTACTATTTATTGCTTAAAGCCAAAGGTTTTGAATACACGTATATTGAGAGGGGCACCGACCAATCACAACAGCCTGAGAAGCGGAAGCTCGCTGATATGGTATGAATGGGACATCTTCAGACACATGATTTAAGTGGGGAACCAAACGACAAACGGAGTCAGCTTCACCAATCAGAGCATTTCAGAAGGAGCGACTTTATAGAAACCAGAATCATCCAATTGTTTTATGAGAAGAGGGACAGCGGTGAACAATAAACTTGAAATTTGTGAAATATAAAGCTTTTTTGAAACTAGAAACGTAAACATCCATTGTTTAACACCCAAAAAACATAATCATAGCCTTGAAAACAGCCAAACTAGTTTAAGAATGTTATTATTATTATTAGTATCACACTGGCTACTATTCTTTTATTTTAACATCGACTAAATTGACAAAAAGATCAACCTTTTCGCCCAAGGACACGCCCCCTGAGGTGATGATGACATCAGCACGATTGATACCCTCGTTCAGAGCATTCAACAGGTCATCAGGGCTGGAGAAGACAAAGTTAACAGTTACCATGATATTTGTTGTGAATGTTGTTTCATTGAACTTTTTAAACCATGACGAAGTACGAGAAATAAACACAAAACAGTCTTTGCTATTGTGAGGATGAAAGAGAAACACTCACTTGTCTCCGACGATGCCCAGGTTGATGGTGGGATAGCCGTGCTCTTGGATGGTTGCCAGCAGCGTAGAGCGATTTGAATCCCTGATCTTACCCGGGTGTAAATCATCCTCTGGGTTCAGCAGCTGAAAACATGAGAAACAGAGAAAATGTTATTGCTCAGAGGTTGCTCTATTATCGCATTTACACAAATCTGAGCACATTGCTGAGACCTCAGGCTAATGTGTGAGACACTTGTGTTTTGTGTTTGTTGTTTTATTTTCTGACCTCATTGCCTGCAGACATCACAGCCACTACAGGAAACTTCTGCACCTCCACCTCTGTGACGCCCACCGTGGCCAGCAGACCGATCTCAGACGGGCCCATGTGAGTGCCTTTGGTCAACACGCATTCACCACGCTTAATGTCATGACCGATGGGCCTGCGACACACGTGGCAGTCAGACACACCTGAGACACATCTCACTCACATCGCAGAGGTGCTCACAGACGCTCACCTGATGTCTTGACCTGGACGGGCTTGAACCAGAATTCGCACCTCAAGTTCTTCTGTGCCCTAAAGTATAGACGTACACATTTAAACTAAACAAATTAGCTTCAGCCAAAAACTGTTGGCTGCTTTGTTGGGTGCTTTCATCAACATTTTATAACAAGATTTTCATCGTTCAATTGAAATACCCTGTGGAAAAAAACAGCAAATGCTGCTTAGGTAGATTTTGAAGTATGGTAGCTGGTTTGTGGTGGTTTAGGCTTGTTATGTGCCGGTTTAAGCTGGTCCTAAACCAGCTCAGGACCAGTTTAGGACCAGCTCAGGACCATCTTAAATCAGCTAATGACCCGCTTAAACCAGCATGAACCAGCTAATATGCTTCAAAACCTAATTAACCAGCATGTGCTGTTTTTTTCAACAGGGTAAGTCTACTTTTATATCTGTATTTAGGTATAATAAATGTCACTTTATTCTGAAATATAAACACACATTCCTATTGGATTCCTCATGTTTATAATCACATTTTAATGATTATAAATTCAGTACAAATGGCTGATTGCAAGAATCCATGTGTTACGTACGTCCTCAGATTCTCGCAGCAGTTCTGTGTCCTCCACCTGAACCACTGCGTCCGCCCCGCACGGGATAGGAGCACCTGTTGTCACCCGCATCACCTGACCCGGCATCACGGTGTGCGTTGGCTGAAAACACACACACGGTGAGCAACACTAGTAGTTATAATTATAAGATGTAATACAAACTGACAGAAGTATTAGAAGCACTCGATTGGTTTGACCTCTCTCGTATTGTTTGTGAAGTCGTTGTGAATTGTCTCTAACCTGTTCACCAGCCTGAGACTCGCCAATAATAAATCTGTCACCAGGACCGTCAGCGGCTATTAGAAACACGGAGAGCGAGAGTAAAGATCAGACAAATAACCAGACGTGACAAATGCCAGACGTTCTCTTCTCACCTCTCACAGCGTAGCCGTCTTTAACAGATGCTGGAAATGGAGGCAGGTTGTCTTTGGCATACACGTCCTGAGCCAGAACTCGACCCATCCCATCTACACACACACACAGAGGAAAACATTCTCTCTATAACATGACATGTGAGAGATGATGTCCGGTCATCACATCAGGGATATTGAGCGATTATCAACACGATCAATAAATGGAGATGAGACATGGATTAGTAATATGTGAGTGTGAGTTTCGGGATTGTGTTGACCTCTGTAGTTGATGATTTCAGTGCCCAGAACGGCGGTCATCTCAAGCACAGTGATGAAGGCTTTGTCCATAGACGTGAGGGGAAACGAGGACATTCGGTGTCGCCGTGCAACTTTGGTGATATCCACCGCACTATGACCTACAAAAACACACACAGACACACATTGTACACACTCACATGCTTCCGTTCAGATGAGATGTAGCACTATTAACTTTAATTATGAAATAAATAATCGAAACGACAGAAATGAATCTGCATCTGAGAGGGTGCCACAATTAGTATACTTTTCTTTACAAATATTTCTTACAAATTTTAATTTAATGTCCAGTTCTTTATAAACGAAGTGCAGTTAATAGATATATGAAACCAAAAAGGACGCACTTGCTCTGAGGATATTCTCTTTGCTGCTGCATCGTGACTGCACCTACAGAAAAACACATTAAAACATTAATATTTCTTGTCGTTAAGAGCGAGTGATATGCTGTTACTTGTTTTTAGTTTGTATCGACATGAAACCCAGAGACAAATATGGAGCAGAGAATTCTGGGATGTGATGAGGTGAAACAGGAAGACACATCAGGACTTTGAGTTTCTAAAGATACCGGCTCACTGACCTCTGACATCACATCAATCACACTTCATCTAAAGTCATGTGAATGTTATCTGCACTAAAACGCCGTCGATCGTTTTTCCACGATGACAGAGCGTAAATTTTTTGGTTGTGCTGATGCATGCATCTCATTAAAAACGACAATCGTGTTGGAGCTGTGGCTCTGTGGTCAGTCCTCAGGATGCTTATATGAGCTGTTGGCTCATGTTGAACCCATGTTCAAGTCGGACCTGGGTCATGTCTGGATTCCACACCCTGTCTCTTACCCTCATGCCCATGTCTGTCTCCACTGTCGTTTGTATATTGTATAAATAAAACGCCCCAAAATATAAGAATAAAAAAAGACATCTGAGCTGATGATATAAATACAGATTTAGGGCCCTATTTTCACGATCTAAGCGCATGGTCTAAAGCGCAGGGCACAAGTGCACTCATGGTGTGTTCGAATCCACTTTTTCTAGTTTAACGTCAGGAAAACTGTCGGCGGGTTGTCCCGATTCTCTTAATGAGTAATGGGTGTTTTTTGGGCGTAACGTAAACTAATCAGAGTCTCATCTCTCATTCACTTTAAGAGCCAGTTGCGCTCGTGTCATGGCGGATTCGCTATTAACACGGCGGACATTGCAAGAGCAAAGACTGGACGCTTCTCCAGAGAGGAAACGCATCTACAGGACAAGCCGGATATTTATCTTTATGTCCACAGTAATCATCTTTTATATTGTATTCCATTTATTTTTTTATATTTGGCACGTTTGTGTGCTGCTTCGCTTCCCTCTGTGTAAAAAGTAAAGTGAAAGCGCGTTGTGGAACCACCCAGAGGCGCATTTTCTAATAACACGCTCTTTAAATAACACATAAAAATTTGGCGGCCTATTTTCAGTGTGTCAAAATAGCAACACGCCAACAATCTGCCTGAAAACACCTATTTTTTAGAGCAACATGCCCATGGGCGCACAAATGCATTTGCTATTTAAAAAACACTTCTGCGGTGCCATGTTGTGCCAGGTGTATGACAGGGCCCTGAATCTTCAAGTGATATTTTCAAATCTATGATTTATCTAATTTTTCCTCGGATGTGTTATATTTTCTCCTGAACAATCTATGTTGTCAATTTCCATGTGACCCTTACAGGACAGACAGACTCAGTGCTTTACATAGTGAAACAGAATGAGGGAGTGATGATGATCCTGAAGAACATCTAGTGAAGAAAGACTGAAGAACCAGAGGAGAGAAAGACAAATACAAGAGTGAAAGACCGTTGCCGAAGCCCAGAACACCACACATCTCATGAAATATGAGAGAGCGAGCGAGCGAAAGAAAGAAAGAGAGACGTGGCAAACACAGCAAGATAGAAAAACTTCTGAAAAAGCGAACAACACACAAACCAAAGAAAGAAAAGCAAAGCCATTGATTTAGTAGCGGCGTATATTAAATATTCATGGCAAACACCAAATATGATTGAATTGTAGTAACATGTAACTATTTTAAACTTGACTAAATGTGCAAACAATGAAGTCAAGAAAGTGCCTAAAGAAAGCAGAATAATAAAAAAGATGTAAAGCCAAGATTAGAATGTTTGGGGCAAAGAAACAACAGAAGTCCAGACGCAGAGAGACAGAAGATGTTTGTCATGTGTGAAGGGCTCATGATAGTTACTCGAGAACTGAAGGTCCTATGGCCACGACGATCATCTTTTAGCACCTCCAACCTACACTGGAGCTTACGGAGATAAATCATCAATCCGTCAGTTACAAAACAACACAACACAACTGAGAACTACACACAACTCAAAGACAGTCTGCAGCAGCGGCGAGACACACACTTCACACTTCTTTATAACAAGAAAACCAATATTTCAAATAGAAAAACACATTTCTAACACACAGGCACCTTAAAGCAAAGCAAATATGGGCAACATGAAACAGAATTTACAACCCATTTCCTTACCGGTGATGCGATGTGTTTAGAGTAAATTTCAGGGAGTTCGTTCATTACTTCTTATGATTCTTGCAATTCATTTAACGCATTAATCGCTGGCAAGATCTGAGATTTGGCCTCCTATATACAACAAATAAAGTTAGGCTTTGTGGTTTCATGTGACCTTTCAGGTTCTTTGTATTGGAGCGAGATTTAACAAACTATAAAAATGTAAGAAAGAAATGCTTATTTTTAGGATCCTTGAATACACAGGAACTATTACATTTACATCTCTTTACACTTTCTTGCACAAATGACACCAGGCGAAGTAAAAGGGGTGAATTCTGATTTCATGTTGACTTTTAAGAGACCTCAGAGATCACCTGACAGACATTTAAAGCACACACACATGGATTTCTGCAAACACAGTTGAAAAATATGTGAGACAAGATTTTCAATAAAACAACAGTGAAACTATAAACTCCTAGAGCTCTGAACAGTTATTGAATGTGATTTAATTGACTAATAACAAACACGGTTACAAACAAAAACACAAGAACAGGCAATACATGTAGAGCGCTGTTTGGAGGTAACACAAAAAAAGATTTTTGTTATGCAACTAGTCACTAGATTAGTCAAGATACATTTGCAACGCTCATGAATTGAAATCTTTTAATTTTATGAATTTCATTAAATCAAGTATATTTTTATAAATCTCTATTAGTGTGAAATATATTTGGCTACCATGTTAACTCTGCACTATTATGTTATGCCTGCTGGGTCCTGCTCTCTATTGAAGAAGAACTACATGTTAAAAAAATTTAAAGGACTAAAGAAAACAACAAAATTGCTAAAATAAATTCTGAATTTACATAAAAATATAACAAAAGTGCCAAAAAAATCTGAATCTACATAAAAATATAACAAAATTGCTAAAAAAAAATCTGAATTTACATACAAAATTTTACAAAATTGCTAAAAAAATCTGAATTTAAGAAAATACAGCCAATTCAAAATAATAAAATAATAAGAAAATGGATTAAGAGGATTTTTGAGCTTAATCAATAATACACACACAAGCACGCACGCACGCACACACACACACACACACATGTATGTTTTATTATCTCTGTGGGGACAGTACATAGGCGTAATAAGTTGTATACTGTACAAACTGTATATTTTATCCCCTAACCCAACCCCTAAACCTAAAGATCGTAGAAAACTTTTTTAGATTTAAAAAAATTATCGTTCTGTACAATTTATAATCTTTTGTTCCCCTTAATTTTGGTCCCCACAGTGACACGGGTCCCCATGAGTTAGTGTGCATTAAGATTTAGGTCCCCACTAACATATAATAACCAAGTCCACACACACACACACACTCTGGTTTATTATCTCCGTGGGGACAGTCCAGAGGAGTAATGGTATTTATACTGTAGAAACTTTATATTATATTCCTTAAACCTAAAGATCATAGAAAACATTTTGCATTTTTAGATTTAAAAAAAAGATTGTTCTGTACGTCTTTTTTGCCCATGGGGACCTCAATTTTGGTCCTCACTGTGACACGAGTCCCCATGAGGTGGTGTGTATATTCAGGTTTAGATCCCCACCAGGATATAATAACATGACCACGCACTCATTCCAATCCTCCATAAATTACACACAATGCATTTTACAAAAACACCTACATGTGACTATTATCACTAACAACTAAAAAGTTGCGCTTTCATATCTACATTACCAAAGGGTGTGATGTGACTCTATCCTAGATGTATTAGCCGGGAGTCCGTACACACTACTGTTAACATTATTATTGTAACGTCTTAAATAAATATAGGATATAGTATGTTAAATCATTAATAGCAGATCTTTTCATGTGTTGATTTTTTATTATACAAAAAACGGTGACGTGGTGTCGTGGTTTTTAGACTAAATCTGTCTCACATTCTGCCGAAAAGCTACGATTAAAGATAAGCTCGTTACCTGGTCCAAGGTTGAGTACCTTGACTTCAGAGTGATGACCTCATCCAGGTGTGCTCTGAACTCTCGCCGCGACGCCTGGAGGAAGTCACAGGACAGTCACTCACCCAAAACACACACGAACGCACGCACGGACGCACGCACAGTGCTCTCCTATCTTTTACACACACCAACTCACAGAATCAATCCTCATTCTATCAAACACATTTATAAACATGCTACGCCTGACGTGACACAAACACACAACATAATACACTCTCCAACACAACGCACCGCTATGATGTGTGAACCGTTACAATGGAAAAAAATATAAGCATCTGAACTAAAACGCACAACTGAAATAAAAAACTCACCATCATCAAAATAAGTCGACAGATCTAATGCAGTACAGTGACGGTGATCCGACACCGAGACAAACTTCAGTCTGTGTGTTGAGAAAACTACAAGCTATACTGTCACATTAAAATTTACCTGTAATAACCTACTTGGGAGTATTTTAATACTATTACTAACTTTTGTTTATTTTTGTCTTCCTGTAAAGCTGCTTTGCAACAATGAAACATTGTGAAAAGCGCTTAATAAATAAAACTGAACTGAATTGAATGGTAGATTGTCTACTGCAAGTGTAGTTATGCGTTTTTTTATGAATTTAACATGTTCATACTTATAGTTTAATATTTGTACACTACCGGTCAAACGTTTAGAAAACTTAAATGAAATGTTTCTCATTATCTTAAAAAGCTTTTCATCTGATGCTTCAATATCTAAAAGTACAGTTTCAAACAAAACTATAATTGTGCAAAAATACACTTTTCATTGTAAACTAAATAAAATGTCTTTGAATTGGATGACTTTGACCAATAAGAGCTCTGAATAGACGGGAACTTCATTAATATCTTTTAAAAACATCTTAAAAGTGCCATCATAACATGCCAAGAAAACATTTCTGCAAATTGTACCAAACAGCTGACTACACCGAAGATGCAAATATATACGTTTTATTTGATTGTTTACATTTTTTAGTCGCAACATAATCCATATATTTCTGTTTGTGGTATTCCACGGTTTTGATGAGCTTACTATTTTTCTAAAATGTGAAAATAAAATGAACAAGCGAGTGAGTAAATGTTTGACCGGTAGTGTATACTACGAGGAAAAAGTATTAAACTAAAATTAAACGCAACTAAGAAGCATACTTACAATACTTCATTTGACTTTTAAGAATATCTCCGGTGCAGAGCAAATATACTAAGACTTTTCTGTCTATATAAAAAAAATCTGTAAATTTCTGTATGTGTTGTAAAGATGAGCAAAATCAACAAAAAAATGTCTCATGTGCAAGAAAAGGAAATAATACTGAAAGGAATGACGAATAAGACCAAACACACTTCAACCTAAAAACGCTCAAACATAAATGTCTGTCATTGTCATAAAAAGGCTGCAAGTCATCGGTGCTTGGTTGCATTTGGGAACAGCATGCGTGACAAGACAGGAAGGGTTTCGTGCCGAGCAGGAAGCGACAGTCAAAACAGGCAGGATGAAACGTGTCGCATGGCAACGCACGTTGCCATGGCGATGCGGCCCAAAGACGCATGCAGGAATACCTCAGCAATGCTTAGGGTGGATGAGGAGGAGGGAAGCCGCGCCTGGGTGCCGCGAGAAGGGGAGAAGAGAAGACAATTAAACAGAAGAGCCAAGCCAAGACAGACGCTGCTGCCCCCTGCTGGCCCGGAGGACCGCTTGAGCGTCACAAGCCAAAACAACACATTTCAAAGAAGGTTGACATGGAGATACGGGCCAGAAACATACTTTAAGCAAGTATGCAAACATAGCCGCGAATGCTTGGTCGTGGCAAGCATTTGGAGAGATTTGGAAAGAAACAACAAACAAGCTTGCTTGTGTTCACGTACTTGCACAGAGAATGTTTCAGGCCGAATTGCTTTTGCAAATATTGATATGTATAAAATCTCTTATTTGGTGATGTTCTTGATGTAAGCCTGGAGAGAAAGTGTGAGGGCAGTAAATTCAGTTCATACAGATTCTACACGACACACGCTATCAGCACAGATGGAAGGACGGATTCACACATCGCCTGCTACGACACAGTTTCTGAAACCCTCACGATCTCCTGAAACATCTAAATGATCCATCTGACTTCAGTCTGCCTCCTGAACAGGACCATTTGATAATAAACAATGAATGTCAGTCAAGTCGGGAGAGGGCTATGCATGTAGAAATCTTTTCAGATGTCATTAGAGAAGGATACTTGAACCAAAAAGAAGCTAAAATGCAAACAATGCATCTTCTACTACAATACTAACATTCACGCTGTATTTTATTTCATTTAAATGCATTTTTCCCATCAAAGGCAACAGAAACACTGGGTATAAAGTTGTGATGATGATGAACAAAATTACAGAATAAAGATTTTTAATGAATCCACTGTAAATCTTTTGTTAAACAACGAAGCTTGATATAATATACATGATTACATTTTGATAAAAGACGACAAAACGACTTTTCTTTGTTTGAAAGACATGCACATGCTGCCACCAGAACAATATTTGGTAAACTGTGTAAATTTCCAGGAAACAATAGGACCACGTAGCTTGAATTGTTATTTATCACCGGGTCTGTTCCTGTGGGTTACAGTAAACTGCTTGATTATGTCTTATTGTCTTCTACATATTGTGAAATAAGTAAAAAAATTAAAACCATATTGACTCAACAATGGAGATAAAACATATCTGGAGTGATCATCAAGAAAAAAACTGAAGCTGTACTGAACTGTAAATCTCACAGGCAAAGGAAAGGACACGGTGAGAGTGTTGTCTCAGCACTCTTTATAAACATCATCTCTTCTCTTCAATAAAACAACAATGTTCTTATTGTTCAAGAAACAACAACTACACACGCATGTTTAACACATACAGATTTATACTCTATAGAAAATTGATTACAGACATATGAATTGAAGAATTATAAAACAGTTAAATAAAACAGCCACTGAAAGAAGGCAAGCAAAGTCTTACCATCATCTACATGAATCCTTACAAGCAAACCACACACGCAAACCATCTGACACAGAGAGGATGAAGGGAGGAGAGAGAAAGAGAGAGAGAGAGAGAGAGAGCAAGAGAGGGAGAAGGCAGGAATTGCGATCAAAAGGAAACAAAACACAAATATACAAATCATTTGAGCAAAAAGAAGAATAAGTGAATTTGAAAAAGACAACACTCACATACACCCACACGCACACACATAAATGCAAACATACTTTATAAGACTTAAAAATTTGTTTATAAGCAGTATAACTGAAACCCTATCTCTTAAAAACATTCTGCAATAAATGAAATAACTTATCTGATTCAAAAAAAGAATCAAAGAAAATTTCAACTCAAAAACCCGCACACACTGATACACAAGTTCAGAGTCCAGTAGACACTTACAGCATTTACAATTACCTAATGTAAAACGTGCCATTTACTCGCCATGTGTACTGAAGATTAAAGGCGGGGTAACAAGCTACTTCATGCATTCTGACTTCTTTACAGTGTTAAACGTGCTGTCTTCTGAAGCTTAACATGGTCAACTTGTTGGACGTATGACATATTTCTGTGTTCGATTCAGGGTTTGTACAGTTTTTTTGAACACGGATTCCCGTTTGGTAACAAGGCTTTTTAGTCCCTTTTTGACAATTCTCACGGAAAAGCACGCCCACGCGTCATCCACCGAGCGAAAGAAATAGCACGCCCATCAATACTGCTTTGTGTGTTGACAAAATGTTTACATGCATTTTTACTTGTAAGTCGCTTTGGAAAAAAGCATCTTCCAAATGAATAAATGTAAAATGTAAATGTATAATGTAAACAGTGTTGGGTGTAACTAGTTAGTAAGTAATTAGTGTCTGTAATTTAATAACTTTCCCCTTGAAAAGTAAAGTAAGGGATTACTCTTGTTTTTTCTGTTATTTAATTACAGTTACGTGTACTGATGTAATTAAACTAAATACTGTGTAATATATTCAATAGTGGAAATGACATCACAATTATAAGTCTAACTTTAAAAGGTATGCTGTAATGTATCCTTCTCACATTTGTATACTTTGGTCGGTTAATAAGAATAATTTATATCGTTATTTATGTGAATGATTTAAAAAAAGCCATTTCACATATATGCTTGAATCAATTCTAATCACGCTTGATAGGATATAGAAAGTCATTAGTAATAAATCATTAAATACTTTTTGGAGAGGGAAATTTGAACAGTAACCTAATTACACAATTGAATAAGCAACTAGTAATTCATCACTTTTTCAGAATAACATACCCAGCACTGAATGTAAACAACACAAAGTTATAATGAATCAACAGTCCCCCCCCTAAAAATCCTAAACTACAGCCAGCTGAATAAAAACCCGAAGTTTATATCAACAAAGACCAAACGTTCAAAGTCAACCAGAGCAAAAACTGACAATGATTGACAGAATCCATTTTTTCATGTGAGGATCAAAGCAACTGAATGTCTCTTGTTCAGTTCAATTTAATATATGTATATAGAACTTTTTACAATGTGCATCGTTCCAAAGCAGCTTTTCAGGAGAAAATAAGAAAATACAGTAAAACGCAGAAAAGGTCTAAACACAGCGCAGGGTGTTTAAAGAGCAAGCAAGATCATTGTAATAAAAATATCTAATAAAAGCAGTCTCCCGGTGAGCAAGGCAACACGGCAATGTGGGGTGGAACCAAAACTCCAATGAGAAATGAATGGAGAAAAAAACTTCTGGAGAAACCAGACTCAGCCGGGAGCGCCAGATCTCCTCTGACGTGTCACAGCCTGCACTCAGTGACTTTGATTAAAACTTACTGAGTCAATGTTTATGTAAAGTCTTATTTTGTGATCGATATCAGACAACAGAAGAATGTTATAAGCAGGGAAAATAGTAATGGCATAATGTAACTTCAAAAGGTCTCTTCAAGTTTTTCCAAGATTATCTTTGAATCTATATTTCTGTGTCTCTGTTTTTGCTTCTACATATCTCTGTTCTAATGTATTGTTTAGTTCAAGTGGGTTTTTTTGGCATGACAAAATGTACATGCGTATTGCCATGCAACTGGGCTGTGTACAACAAGGTTATTGAAGTTACCTTAAATATTAATTTTGAAAACGTTACTGTTCATTAAAATTTGATAAAATATTGACTTAAAATTATTAGAAAAACTTAAACTAAACAATTTTTTTTTATTTAAATTTAAAGCACTAAAATTATATAAATAAACGAAAACTTAAATAGAACTAAAACAAAAAAGTATTAATCTTATATAACAACATAAAAAAATAACTTGACAAAAGAAAATGACAAAAGCATCCATCAAAATAGTTAAAACTTAACTAAAATTAACATAAAAACTATGAATCTAAAAATAAAAGCAAATTTAAAATATGAATAAAAAGTAAATAAAACTAAAATCAAAACTATAATAACTATGGTGCATTACAATCAGTGCAAATACGTACACAAAGATAAAGAAAGTAGTAATAGTAAGGACATAAAATAAAAAGTGTGATGTATGTGTGTGTTATGTATATATCTGTCTGGGTCTGTACAAATGTATAGTGAGGAGATGTCTCCACCATCATCCTGTTGAATTTCTCATGGATTAGAATTGAATGCAGTATTGTGCATGCAGATAATCACAGGGACTGAGATATGTGTTAGTGGCTTATTATTACATAACTGTGTTACATAACATAACCAACTGCCACACTCACATCATCATCATCATCTGTGTCTGACACAGTGGACCAACAAGACAGAAATAAAGCATCTTGTGTCCACTTTATAAAACATTGTCCACTTTAAAATCTTCATTACTGGCGATAATGACTCCATCCTGACAGTTTTCTCCACAATGACTCTTTTAACCAAGAAGAGTCTCTTTCACACGTGTGCAAATGCACAGAATCAAGATCACATATTTACACAAAAATGACACCTCAAAATACTCCGTCTTCAAAGTTGAATTGACAGAATAAATGAGTGAGAACGTGCACCTGTGTCCAAAGCAAATACCTGTACAAACCATCTCACTCATGCCAGCAGAGCGCCGTCTCCATGGCAACCCCTGCTCCCATGACAACCGCCTGCATCCACGCAGCGAGGCGAGAAATAATTGTGACATACGAAGTGACGAACAAGCGCCGCCAGATAGGGGGGGATTCAACTGCAGCTTGTTTAACAAGAGCCGGATGAGAGAATGAACTGTGTGTGTGTGTAACATCACTTAAGACTCAAATCAGAGCTTCAACGCATCTCTCAACACAATCATTACGTTTTTTGACCTCCAAGTAAATCAAGATATCATTTAGGAAAATCTGTGCGTGAAGTAAGTAGTTGTGTATAATTCAGCAGGATGTAAGTTCACAGAATATAAAACACAGAAGAATGAAAATAAACCTGTGAAATAACCACACACGAACACGACTCTTACAGCTCGGAGCGTGTGAGGAGTTTGGGGTGAGGTGAGAGTGGGAGATCGGCAGCAGGGAGGAGCAACAGCGAGGAACGGCACACAGGTGCGATTAGTGCGGGGATAGGAAACAGGAAGTGATGCGCTCTTACCTTAGGGGTGGGGCAGGAGGCGGTGGAGAGGCGCGAGGTAGCCTGAGCACGTGGCGACTCTGACGGCGTGGTGCTCAATGACGCCGTGTCGCGGGGGAGGACCTGAACTCCACGTGAGATGATGGAGTCGGGAATCTAAAAAAAATAAAACACAAAATGAAATGACATGAAAACTCCAATTGTTTCTTTGAACATTACTGGTGTAATATACCAAACAAAATAATTAATCAAAAATTTAATTAAATACAATACATTTTTTATTTTATTTACTCAAGCCAATTAAGTATTTTTTTGCAGTGTTATTTTCATGACAATTTCTATATTATTGTACTGTGAAGAAATAGAACTTTAATATTTTTTTTTTAGACATTATAATTTATTTTAAGATAAAGACAATTATGTTTAAATTCGGGCTGTCAAACGATTATTCCCAATTAATGGCATCCAGAATAAAGTTTTTGTTTACATAAAATATGTCTGTGTACTGTACATATTTATTTTGTATTTATAACGCCATACATGGCTACATATAAGAAATTATAAAATGAATATACATTTATATTTAATTTAATACGATTTAATAACTATAAATAAATTAGGGCTGTCAAACGATTAATCGCGATTAATCGCATCCAGAATAAAAGTTAGTCCAAAACACATATTTAGGAAATATTTACATGTATTTATATATGTTGATCAATAATTGAAATTATATATAAATGTTTATAAGATTTTGGATTTGGCTTAAATATATGCATGTATGTGTATGTGTTAATAAATACAAAATTATTATGATATATATTATGTTGATATATATGTTACCTTTATTCTGGATGCGATTAATCGTGATCGTTTGACAGCCATAAAATAAATACATGTAAATATTTCCTAAATGTATATACATGTATGTGTATGTTCTTGTTTTTAGATACAATACAAATTGAATATGCACAGCACACAGATATATATTATTTTAACACAAACGTTTATTCTGGATGCGATTAATAGTTTGACAGTTTAAATACACGTATACTTAGCACTTATACTTTAAGTGCACTTACTATACTACATTCCTATTAGCTGTGAAGTGTACGCGTGTAATATTAGTATGTGACGCAGTCACAGTATGTGTGAAGACTGATGATTGGATGAGTTACCTGTCGGTCAGCAGCTGAATGACATCCAAACACAACAGTCTGAATGATGAATGAATGATGGATGACAGGTGTAACAATCAATCATACCTGATGAGACTCTAGCACACATCAAAAGGACACGTCACGTTGAATCATGAATGAAAGATTGAGAGTGCTTACACAATGCTGTGAATTCATTCACCTCCATGACGATTGTGTGTCACGGAGACATGCGGGAACAGCATTTTTTCCTGTATCTCGCTTACCTTGGCAGCGATGGAGGCGGCTGTGATGTGCGAGGAGGAACTGTCCTCCGTGGAGGCCACGCCGCTGTCCTTCTTCTCCTCCTCCTCTTCCTCGCACTGCACACCCTTATCCTCCGTCTGTCGGTGGGGGCTGCTGCCGGGGGGCGGGGACAGAGGGGGCGGAGGAGAGGGCAGGTCCTCCAGCTCATTGGGCACCTCCTTCACTTTGACCACAGCTTCTCGCAGAAGATCGATGGCGTGAGGGAGAGCGGGCAGGATGAACTGAAAACATTCCTGCAGGAGGGAAATGTAGAGCGAAAAATTTAATCTAAAGTCTTGTGTGGCTCTCCACACACATAAATAACAACAACGACAAAAGGTTGTTTGGAGCATCTGAAGGAGACATTTGTGCACCTTTATTCAGAAGCTTAAAGTCCCCATGAACCTGAAGTTGCGATTTTATTCTGTATTTTGACACATTTACAAGTGAAATGGAATTTCTAAAGAGAAAAATCGTGGGCGTGGCTTTCGTCTTTCTCTGCAATATGATTGGATGCTTAAAACAGCCGTTTCATTTTAAAATGGAACTGGTAGCAGGCTGACAGTTAAAGGGGAGGGGTTAACGGATGCTCCGCCCAGTTTATTTACAATAACGCTGCAATATTTCACGGAAAAATAGGCATTGCAATTATTTATTTCACTGGGACTTTTAAGCGCGACCCAAACAAAGAAAATATGTCTTACCTGTGAACCTTTTTTACTGCCCGGCAGGTTTATGATGAGAGTTTTTCCTCGTATACCACAAACTGGTCTATACACACACAAAAAAACACATTTTGTATTAATATCACTTTTTAGGTAAAAATTACATTGTGTAATACGGTTTTAATTTTATAAAATACATGAATCCCAGTCTATTGTATTATGTTTTTCCACACACACACACAGTGTCAATATGAAAAAATCCTTTTTTTGTCGATTAATAATTCAATTTAGGCTTTTTTTAATTTAAAAAAGTGGACATGGTTCTGTGCTCATACGTATTATTCTGTACAATATTTCTGTCCTTTTTTACCGAATCAAATTTCTTCAGTGCATCGGTCAATAAAACTCATTCTGATTCCAAGTACATCCATGTCTTTGATTAAAAGTGCTGATCTGGGGTCAGTCTGTGCTCTAAATATTCTACGGCATGGAAAAGTTAATCCTCCGATCAGCCTCGTGACATTGAGAGCACGTTGGATGTGTGTTGTGAAGTGTGACCTGGAGAGCATCCCCAGAGGAGTGACATTCAGAGAGCCCATCAACATGGCCAGAGACATCCCTGGAGCTTCCCGCTCGATCACATCTTTAGTGGCCTGAAGAGAGATAGAGATATAGAGAGAGAGACATCAGAAACATCTCAGTTGTAGATTGCTGTGAGATTAATAATTTTTTTCTATTTTATTGAATCTCCGGAATCGTGCTCTGATCCCAAAGTCTCAATATAACGTCAATGGTTTCTCATCAAATTCCTCCAGAACAAATCATCTGAGATATCTGAAATATAAATGTGAACTCAATTCAGTCTCCCGAGCTATAAAAGAATAACTAACATGCAGTCTCTAACGCAGAGGTGAGTCAGGGAGTCTGCAGAAAAGACTGGAGAATAAATAAAGTCTAAATAAATAATAAAGATACAATGATGCCAACAAATAAATTCAATTCAAATTAAAAAATGTAGTTAAAATAATAAAAATAGATATTAGAAATACAAATAGAACCAAAATAGGCAATAGACAAATAACATAATAACCTAAAAAATAAAATAATAAAAAATATAATATTCAATAATCTAAATAAGAGAGATTGGATTAAAGTAAAGTAATACAAAAATAATGTAACTAAAAATGAAACACACATAATTAATACATTTAAGCGGACATTACCATAATAGCATGAAGAAATACTTGTAATAATGTAACTTAATAAAAACAAATTTCTAGATTTTTGTTAATAGATATACAGCTCATTTTAATAATTGTTGTTTATAGAAGATAGATGCCAT
>CM056454.1:18025875-18030875 GCA_029783895.1 Triplophysa bombifrons | reverse complement strand
AACGGAACAAACCACACCTGCACAGGCAGGCCTCGAACCGAGTTGGTTCGGCACGGGAGACCACAGTCTAAAGACCGCAGTCTCTAGTGTCTGTCGCTAGAGAGTCCTTGAGGCCGGGAAGTGAGGTTTACATACTGCACAGCTCTACACTAGCTTGCCTCTGTTACACTCACCCCCCTAAACCTCACTCCCAATCCGGGTCACGGCACCAATGTAACGGAACGAACCACACCTGCACAGGCGGGCCTCGAACCGAGTCGGTTCGGCACGGGAGTCGGGCGCTCTAGCGAGGAGGCTAAAGACCGCAGTCTGTAGTGTCTGTCGCTAGAGAGTCCTTGAGGCCGGGAAGTGAGGTTTACATACTGCACAGCTCTACACTAGCTTGCCTCTGTTACATATAGATGTGAAAATCTCCCTCCCTGAATGAAAAGGCAATGCGGTACATTCAGAGATCTTTGTAATTCTAGTAGTGAAACAGAAACGACACACTTTACACCGAGAGGAACTGCTAACATGTTACATTGTGTCATAAAACAGTAATTGTGTGTAACAGACTCGAGAGAGAGATTTCCTGCTGTTAAACATATTTCAGTGGCCTGATTGTTGTGCAACACAGTTTGACGTCTTAATGAAATTCAAAGCGTGTTACAGTTCAGTCCTTTGGCGATTCGGTTAAATCAGATGGAGTTAATTGGTTCGTAAGACTCCAACTAGAGATGATCAAGTTTCAGTGCGTGACAGGGAAGTGAAAATCAGTTACCCCGCGGATGCAAATATTGTACTGGGCTAAAAATGAAATATTATGAGGCTTTGCTCAAATAATTTACAGATATTCAGAGGGCAATAAAAGAGGTGGAACAGGGAGTGAGAAAGAAACCAGACTGCAGAGAAATGGTAACTGAGATATGTTGACTGTGAAAAGGTAGTGTACTGCGTTTGTATACTGCATATTAGTTTTTAAATTCATATACCAAACAGAAAGTGCACAAGTGCACAGTACACATATGGAAAGAATCTGAATATCGGAATTCTGTCACATGTATTCCTCCTCACGTGGTCGTTAATCTGTATGCAAGTCTTTCTTCAGCGGAGCACAAAAGAAGATATTTTGAGGAATGTCTCAGTGGTTTTGTATTTATGCAATGTGGTTCAGTGTTGTTTGATTATCAACATTCCTCAAATATCTTCTTTTGTGTTCTGAAGAAGAAAGAAACTCCTAGGTTCGACATGACACAAGATAATTAATAGTCGATCGAAATATCGATATGATTTTTTCCCCATGCTATTTCATGGCATTGCTCCAGAGTGCCGGAGAGGTTTTCCCCGGTCTCTGAGTGTCTAATGGAAGACTTATGACTGTTTAATCGAAGCCCGCCGTCAGACGGGCTCTGGCACGCTTAAAATCATCACTCCTGGCCCGCCGCGTTCCTCCGGATATGAATAAAGGAAGAGAGAATGCATCCCCCCGCACACATCTGTGACCCAGCTTTACAGGCCCTCTTCAATTCTGGATGAGGTCCAAACCAAAGCCATCTGCTGCTGTGATTTAATTAACCATGGATCGCCTTTGTGCTGAATGGCGGGGTTCAGCACATTCAAAAGCGTTGCCTCGCTGGGACACACTACCTGAAAACACTTTCAGAGGACATTTACACAGAATGTGTACTTAAGTTAGAAATGATAATCAACAGTTGTGTATCGATTATGAATGACTTCTTGTATAAGTGATATAAACACAGGGATAGTTCACTCTTGATAACTGAACAACATCGAACCTCATTGACTTCCATTGTATGAACACCAAACCAAATATCTTCTTTTGGGTTCCACTAAAGAAAGAGTCAGATGCAGTTTTACAAAGATCTGTTTTGTCATAAAAACTAAAATGTAATGCTGCCAAAAAACTATTTCATATTGAGTTAAATTTCTGTGAACTCGGTTATACTATCCGAGCTGAAGAATCTCTCATGAAGTCACGTTTAGAGTATCCCAGCATGCTCAGGGTTAGCTGATGTCCCTTTCTCTTTAGGCATCTGGCTGGCGTTCTAACACGGGTCAGTGGAAGATGAGGCTCATGTCGGATTTATTCACAGGATATATTTAGTGTCGCCAATTAGTGAGACTGACAACGGATGTTGTGACTGAAGTCGTGTGAGGACACGCACGCACATACACACACAACCTTCATATGAGTCCTTCCTACATAAACCCCTCTAACATAAACACTTGCAGAGGACATCACGTATTGATAAATAAAAAAATGTCAGCACTCTTAAAGGACAGTTCCCCTAAAAAAATTTGGAGAAATAAGATGTAAAACTTCCAAATCAAATTCCAAAGAAATTATCAAGAATATTTTAAGCTTGCCTTCTTATGCCACTTTAACACGATAAAAAAACGCAAAAAAGGTTTTACTTTACCTTTTTTTTTTATTTCACGTACACATGACAGTGTTATCAAAACGGATCCAGGAAAATGGATAAAAACGCTGTAGTATGCACGCCAGGTTTAAAATCTGGGCGAATGTAAATAGTGTGTCTCCGCTTGTTTAATTGATGCAACAAATCCACATTTTGCTGGGGAATCAAAATATTTAAAAAAACTATAAAAAAATGTCAATCAAAATACAATAACTGCTAATGCAACCAAGGGTGCACAGGTGGGGAAAATACCACCAAACCATATTAGCCTAGATTTCAAAAGTAAAATTCAGATGAATGAAATCATGTTCCGCCCGTAAATGATTCCTGCTAAATCAGAGGCACCCAGAGAGTTGCGGCAACAGAAGTCCAAAATTTTCACGTGTCATGTGATTCATGGAGCCTCAGATAGTTCCAGGAAGTTTTGTTTTCACTTCAGTGCTTTATTTCTTTCAATTTTTATTCATTTAATGAATTTAAATGGGTTCAAAGTTTAACTCCGTTGGTCTGTTTAGCTGCAGCTTCATGAACCACCATTGCTGTGAAAAAATGCTTAAATTTGAGTCAGCGAAGTTGACGCAACTCTCTCTCTCAATGGCTCTGTGCTAAATATTCTGTCTCATTCAGGACAGTCATGTTACAGAAGTTAAATGTGAATAGCATATCATATCAAACACAAACTCAATCATTTCATGTATTTGTGTGTGTCTAGATGGATATGACTCACACATGTTTCATTCATGTAAAATGACATGTGACACTTTGGTTATAGCTCAGTGTGTCCGTGACGGTGAGTCACTCTGACATTAATATCCAACATGTAAGCACATGTTTGGCACAGAGATGTCCAGACGCTCTTTAATAGTCAGAACTCTGGATGAGCATTCAGTGACGAGAAGCATGACGTGTGACCCTGGCGCACAAAACCAGTCTTAAATTGCACGGGAATATTTGTGGCAAAAGCCAACAATACATCGTATGGGTCAAAATGATAAATTCTTCTTTGATGCCAAAAATCATTGGAATATGAAGTAAAGCTGAAGATATTTTGTACATTTTCCACCGTTGTGAAAAAAAATGGCCGGGAACATGCCTACAAACTTCATTCACTGATGCCCGCTCTCTGAGAATGACCAATTTGAGTTTGGTGTCTATGTAAAGCTTTGAATTTCAGCTTTCGGGTTCAACTAATCTACAAAACGACATTAAAGCGGTAAGCCAAAAGAGAGCACAAACCTGTTTCTTAGCAGCGTGCTTCTGCTGCTCCTCTGATCAATTTTCTCAAAAATATTCTCTCTGACTTCAAAGTTTTAAATCAGTGTGTAAGATGTGTAAATCTCCATTTTGAGAAATTGACCCGTAAGACTGGTTTTGCTGTCCAGGGTCACATATGAAGTGTGAAGCTAACTGAAAGACACAAGTGTTTAAACCTGATACAATTTCTCATGGGCAGCAACTTCGTTTCCAACACTTAAACCCAAAACATGAGCCAAACACTACACTGTATTACAAATTAAATATATGGAAAAGCAATATACAGTATGTTAATAGAAAATAACTAGAAACAAAATTGTGTGGTCCGAATAATAATAAGTGCTTCTGGTCACTATGAAGAAAATGTAAAATGCAGAAAGTTTTCTGTGATGGATAGGTTTAGGGTGAGGGTCAGTATAAACGTCAGCACGTTTATGAAAAATACACACAAAACATGAAAATACAATGTGTGTGTGTGTGTGTTTCACTCACAAGGAAGGGTCGTGTACGAGGTCTTTGAGGTTGACCCCGCTGCGGTCTTCAGCGAGATTTCTAAAGCAGCTGTCACTCACTGTAAAACAAAGACAGAGAGAAAAAGGAGATTTATACATTTCTATACTTACTACAAATATAACAAAAACAGTTAAAGAATGATCAAAAGAGAGAGAGAGATTCAAAAGAGATGTTTTATTTAATAAGTCATAGAGCAGAAGTCATACAGTGTGTGATGAGCCTGAAGGGTGAGATGCGGCCAAAAGCACAACAGATCTTTTATTATCAGTCTTGATGTTGACTTTCTGACTTTTTAAATAACCAAGTCCAAGAAGGATTAGAAAGACTAAATAATATACACCGATAAACTGTGAAGGAGCAGAAACACTCATCAGTAAATGTTAAGATGTTGTCTTTCAAAGAACAGCCGTGAATCAGAGAGGATCCTGATGCAGTCACCCTTCATCTATATCTCGAGGGATAAAAACTGACTTTATGCAGAAGAGAAGGAGAGAGATAAAGATTGTAAAGATGATGATCTGCAGTGGAATCAGACTTCAAAAGAATGTTAATATTACTGTGTGATAGAGAGAGAGGGAGAGAGAGGAGATCCAGAAGAAATTGTTATCGCTCAGCTCTTTCATAGCTCACAAGATGTGATGGAGTTCTCTATAATGTTTCATTCAAGTGTCAAATTAGTCTCAGATGTTTCTTCTAAACTTGCTTGTGAGAAATAAAAAGAGAATGAGAGTGTAAGTGTAGAAACATATGAAGAGTCTTGAGGTGTGAATACATGTAGATTGCAGAGGTCAAATAATCTGGATTTGGGTAAAT
>CM056454.1:17905875-18020875 GCA_029783895.1 Triplophysa bombifrons | reverse complement strand
TTACAAACCTTTCAAACTCAAGGCATTTGCTTTAAAAGGTCTGTGTGTTTTTTAGAGGATCTTTTGACAGAAATGCATTATTATTTACATACTATGTGTTCAGAGGTGTATAAAGACCTTACGTAATGAAGCGTTATGTTTTTATGATCTTAGAATTAACTATTTCTATCTACTGTATATAGACCACGGGACCCCTTACATCATGCCATGTTGTTTCTACATCAGCCCTAAACGGACATACTGCTAAAGCGAGCGCGATTGGTAAATACATTCTCTCCTTCGGCAAAGAAGTGAAAACGTGACGACATCTTAGATGTGTCAGCCACCATAGTGCTTTGAAAGGGAGATGTAGTGTGAGCCATTGGTTGCAATTCACAACCTCACCACTAGATGCCACTAAACTCAATATAGTAAAAGTTGACTATACTTAAAAATATTGGCTAGTTTTCTATTTCTTGAAGTAATGGATCGCCCGTGCCAAACTCACGGCCATAAATATTTGGTTGTCAGGATATTTTAGGAGGTTTGGATCAGTGCTTTCTAACTCTGGCATGTGTTGTCCTCTATTTCTTATTCGACTCCTACTTGTAAGTCGCTTTGGATAAAAGCGTCTGTCGAATGAATAAATGTAAATGACACGCTTGTAATGAAATGTACTGTTTCATTACAAGCATTCTTCCAAACATCTTTCTCTGTGTTCATCAGAACAAATACATTTATACAGATTTGGAACAACTCAAGGGTGAGTCATTGAAGACAGAATCTTTATTTTTGGCTGAACTGTTCCTTTAACATTGAAACACAATCTAGTCAAACACACACATGTCATGGCTCTGGAATTGGAAACTTCAGTACTGCTTTTGCTTATTTTTTCTGACCAAGAGTTGTAATTTCAATAGGGTCTGGACAAAAATCAGCGATTGCAAGAATCTGTCCGATCGTCATTGAGCTGGATTTGAAACTCAAACAGGACTCATACACTTGAATGTGGGTGTTACAGACATGTTGAATAAAGATGTAAGGAACAGAGTTAAAAACACACACAGACAAGAATGTGTGTGCCCTAACACTTGGTTGCTTATGCTAAAGAACAAGGATTGTAACTTATTTCTATTTTTGACTTTGACTGGCATCTAAATTTATCTGCTCAGTGAAAATGTGGCCAATATACGTCAATTCAATAAAACATGTGAGATTGGAACGACGCCCACACAACCCTGTGCAATCCAGTGAGAGAGTGAGAGACATTGGCGGTTCAGTGACTGTGTTGTGGAAGGACACAAGTTCAGAAACCGGCACATACAATATGTGTCCATGAACACCCAGCTATAATAATACCAGAGCTGTGTCAAAAGAAACTAAAGAGAAGCAGAACTTATTTAAAATTAGATCTTTGACGATCCTCTTTAAGGTGTAAAATGTACCTCAAAGGTTCGTTCTCATCGGCATAATGCCAAAGTTGCACTGACAATTTTCCAAACCATTGCTAATGTGCTTTAAATGGTTTCTATGGTCATTGTGTTGGGCGGTTGCTAGGGTGTTAGTAGTTCTTCATTCGGCCTCATGTCTGAATGCTGTTCTGTACTGCTCTGTCAGTGTATGTCAATGGGATCCTTCGCCCCTTTTATCATTTGACAGACCACCTTAAATCTGATTTCTCAGAGATCCTCTCAAGAAGCCATCATTCAAAGTGTTTTATAGCATCGTGTGAATATGACCAACTTATAAAGGTTGGAAATCAGCTATAACAACATGCACATGCATCGTTGCAAGTAGTGTAGACCAGCGATCAACGCCAACAGAATCTGAACTGAACTAGTTTCTTGTTCCTTTAGTAAGTAATGTTTTGTGGCAGAGAGATGGCAGTCCTTCTCAAGGTCACACTGGTTTTATTTTTAGGTCAGTTCTTACCAAGGTGAGGATGCTAAAAAATAGTCGAAAGTGTGCTGAAAGAACAAAATAGTCCAGACCCTAAACACTCTGGGACACAAATGTATGAAGCACACACACAAGCAGAAAATAGATCCATTTATGTTGGTTTTATTAATGACATACATCTTAATTACAGCATGTCAGATTACTTGACCAATGACACGCTAATTTTCATTTGGATCTAGCAGAGTATTTCTCCATGTTCTCAATCAAACCCTTGATGAAACACGTTTAGTGACCATCCCACTGCTAGTGTCTGTCAAAAATGATAAAGTATGTTGATTTAGCATATTACGATTGCCTTTCTATCAAAATCCTTATGTAATAAATACAATTCAATAAAACAAAAAGTTAAGCCGATCCAACAACAGCTCTAAATCACGTCAAGGTGGCAAACTATGACCCAACCCTATATCTTGGAGTCACTGTATGCTTGTCAGGTTCCTAAAACCTTCACAGTGTTGCTATGCCAACCGCAGCTCCTCTCAGCCCCCGGGAAGAGGACAGGTCTGGTCACGTGACTTTGCTGTCATTGGGGAAGACGGAGCAGATGTGGATAAGGTGCTCTGTCATGGGATGATTAGTCAAGCACAGGCAGACAGCCAAAGAGCTTCAAGACAAGTCACGACATGCACTGATGTCAAAGGTCAACGCTAAAAACCGTCACCGCAGATAGACGTTTATCTGTTCTCCACATTGCTGATAATATAAATACTTCAACAGCCGGTGAGTGAGAGATGACTATGAGGTAACTGCGGAGATTGAGATACTACAGGAAATCACTTTTCAACGGCATAAATCCCAAAGCAGCATAGAGGGAAAAGAAACAGCTAGTAGAGAGAGAGACGAGGAGATTTCTAAAAGGTCAGATGACACACACAGGCTGTGATATCTCTTTCGTTTCACCTTCCTCATCATTTCTCTCTCTATACTCTTCTCAGCAAACAGTCCTTTGGAGATACAGGTCCAGGATTAAGGACAAGCTGAGGCAAACTGCTGATGGGACATTCATTACAATAATTTAAGAATTCAGAGTGACCAATATTGACAAGCATCCTGTTTAAATGTCACTTCTGTGTACAGAGGTCGCTTGACACAGGACAAGCGTGACGATCATCTTTATATGCGTGGCTGCTGGCGTGTGTTGACATGCACGACATCGGCTAGAAGTTTTACGGGGTTGGTTGTTGGTTATCCAATTTGACATGGTCATCACATCACTAGCGAATGACAGAAGAATACAGGCCATGCCCTGTATCAGGGGTCTGTTGCCTAGTTGTTAAATATCTAGCCTGGTTACCGAAAAATGTAATCTATTAATACGAGATCAGTGCACTGCTAAAGGCATCTGATAAAGGAATAAGTAGAACAGATAGAACAATACACGTCAATACACCTGTAGACCTGTTTGCACCGCAAATCTATTGACAGGAGTGCTGTAAGCTAGTAGCTAGCAAATATCTGACCTTGTAAAAACAACAACAAAAATGGTCCATAAGTAAAAGGCTATGACTATTGTGCCGTTGAGTGAAGAAAGAAGATTCTTTAATTTTTATAATAACCACTGAATGACGGATATCATGCATCCGCTGTCTAAATCTACTGCGGGGTCACTAAAAGGTAGTGGTCCATTCCAACATCATGCCGGCCACAGCCAACGTGCACCCTGGATAGATGGCAGGTCTATCAAAAACATAAAATATCAGTTGGCCAATAATCTAAATTTTAGTTGGGATGATCGCCTGAAAGTCTGTTGTGGTGTTGGTTCTGAATTAAAAAATAAGCGAAAGTGTCACAGGACATATAAAGAAATGTTCCAGTGCTTGTCTGAAATCCTCAGGAACGCACTGCACTTGATGTGGCGGTTCAGCACCACGGACAGCGCTCACCGCGCGGCCGCTGTGTTTCAGCACCATGGACAGCGCTGCTCCGCCGCCGTGAGGGAGGGGTGGGGAGGGGGGTGAAGCAGGGTTTCCCTCAGTGCTCGATTCAGCTTCTCTCTTATCATCTCCACCACCTTCACCAGCGGATTTCCACCAGTGGGTTATCACCAATCACATCAAGCAAACTCCGTGGCCCTTTTAATTACGGCATGCTTCTATTCAGAGCTGCTTCGGCTTGACAATCCTGAAGATTCCGAACACGAAGTGGCATTATCTAGCAACTCTGTACTGACTGCATCGATCGATATTCTTGAATCTGTATAAAATAGCAGACGATACAGTCTTTGCTTAAACATTTCGCTTTGATTCGTAGCACGACGGAAAGCACCGCCGAACGCAAGGGTGCATTAACGAGACTGTCATGCAAAGCGGAAAAGCAGCATTCTTCACACGATTCACAGCCATCCTCCCTAATATCAGCCCACTGCATCCTCTGCTTCTGTCAATAAATCACAGCTTTACCACCGTTGTCTACGACCAGGTACAAATGATACAAGATTCATTGAATCGCAGATGATCACGAAACGCCGTGCACACGAAGCTTTCCACGATCAGATGGAATTTCTAGGGTTCCACAAGCCAAAATGAAGCATTTAAAACACATAATTAATGTGTATTCATACAATAGATATACATTCAAGTGTGCCTTTAGTGTTTCCACGAAGGACCTTTGGCACGTAAATTAATATGTGGAAAGGAAGACGGGAAATGCTTTAAATCACCGCTGACCAGCAGAGAAACACACACACACGTATATGTGCACACACACACACACACACACACACACACACGCACACACACAGACATTCACATACATACACACACAGGCTTGGGGTGAAAAGACACCGCTGGCGAACAGCTGGAAATACGCAGCCCGTTGTCCCTATAAGAAACAGCGCGATGATTTGAAAGATTCTGGATTTTACCTGTCAGGACGCCGACCCGGATTTGGTGGTCGTGGTTGGTTAAAATCATCCCGTCTGACGCCATATTCAGCACCGCTGTCGCCGCACTGACAACTCCAGGCAGAGCCGAGAGCCGAGCGCATCGATCTCTGGAGAGAGGAGGGAATGAAGAAAACTCGCAGGCGAGAGTAGCTGAGCGAAGACCCAACAAACAACAAACATGCAAACAATATCTCACACGAATACATTAAGCATTTGCACGTAATCATTCGTGTTGTAATTGAAGTATTATTGAATTTTTTCTTACAATTTTATTGATAGTTGACATTTGTTGTTTGCATTTTACATTGGCTGTTTCCACGTGACTTTCAAAATGCTCTTCTGTTTCCTGGGAACCGAACTGATGACATTTAAACAAAAAAAATTTGATATGTATAACAGAAACCCAATGTACTCTTGAAAATACACTATAATACAACCATGTGGGTTATGAGAGATATTAACCAAAAAGTTGTGTCTGTTGCAGTGAACAGATGAATCAGTGGGCCTTTGGAAGATTTAGACATCATCTCATTCAAACCATTCTGCATTTTGAGATTAACTAAAAATGACATTTTAAGCTCTTGTGCTCAAGGGCACCAAAAAAGTCCCCACAAGGTCAAACATGAAAGGTATTACTATCCTTTTGAGGACATTTGGTCAAAAGCAGCATAAAGGGTTTACCTGTACCACACACACATTTAGTCTGACCGAATGTCAGAGTAGTAATGTGTGTGGGCTATTTCACGTTAACTCATGAAGAGGCCACTATCGATTCCTTGCCCGGATTTCCAGGAAATCTCAGACTCATGATGTGTCACTCACGGCTCGTGCAGCAAGCTTTTTCATGTCTGCACCTATTTTATGTTCTTGCTTTGAAACACAAGAAGTCTTCAGATTTGCACCCTTCGTTCTGCAGATGATATCAGACCTGACCTGTTCAAATACAATCACAGCCCGAAGCCGTTTCTATTTATAGAGCCGTGTATAAATCCACTTGTTTATTCTCGTGGAAAAAAAGGAGATAGCATCCCTTCTTCCTGTGTTAGGATTTTATGAAATTCATTATTCATGTGCACATTAAGGTGTGCCTTGCTGTGTAGCTGCTAGGGTGTTCCGACATTTTTAGTGGTTGTGGTTTTAATGTTTTTTAGAGGTTGTTAGAGTGTTGTGGGTGGATTTCAGGATGTTTGGTTAGGCGGTTATTCGAAGCAGTGTCTTTATAATTTCCATTTTTTCGCAAACATAAGCAGGTCTTAAAGCGTGAGTTCAGACACAGTATGGATGTAAATAAAGATATATTTTTTAGATTAAGATTGGCTTCCAGATAAAGATTTTCATTGTTTAGCTTCAGCCTGTTTACGGAATGTTGAAAATGAGCAGGCAGACACCAACACTCATTATTTCACCCCTGCATCTCTCAACCTTCTCTTGCGTAACACTTCCGTCTGATCACAGAATAAATCAAGAACACATTATATCTGACATTGGCATGCAGATTGAAGATAATTTAATGTGCATGAATGCAAATAGAACTCAAAAGTGATGCAAACCACTAAAATAATTCAACTCATTTGCATAGAACCAAATGTTAAACTTCATTATTTTACAGTCTTTACATTCTGTATTTTACATAAAACATAAACAAGTTTTGATATTTTTCTGGATCTTTCTGATCAAATCTGACGACTGTACCGTTGACCTTGTAAAGGAATTAAGAGGGTTTTTTTTCCTGACATAGGCCTATATCTCTCTCACCAAAGCTGCGACATGGATTTAGCACACACTAATGAAACAAACATCCCACTCACAAAACCTCAGGCTCTTCATTATAATCTAGTTTGCAGAGTAATCTGCCTTTGTGTTTTTATACATTTTTAATATTTCCAGAAATATATAAATAAATGCATGCTTCTAATCTGCGGGTGATAAATTCCTCTACTTTCCTCGCTTTAAAAAAAACTGATCTCAGATTGTGCATTTTGATGTTATGGCACTAGAGGGCTCTAGCTGGTTGATCTGATGCAATGTACTGCATTCAACTTATGAATGCCTAAATGAAACATTCCCAAAACAATAGGAAGCTAATAAATGTCTGTAGCTTGAATTCTCTGTAACACGTTACATTAAGGTGCTATTAGTTAACATTAGTAAACGCATTAGCTGACATAAACTTACAATGAACAATTTAGTTTTCAGCATTTATTAATCCCTGTTAATGTTAGTTTGTGTCAAAACAGTTATTCATGTTTGTTCATGGTGCATTAACTAATGTTAACAGTGATTTAGTTTAATATAAAAAATGTACTAGTAAATATTGAAATGAACAGGAATAATATTAAATGCTGTAGAAGTATTGATCATTGTTAGGTCATGTGAGCTAATGCATTAAATCATTGTTAACCAATAGCACCTTATTGTAAAGTGTTAATGAAGTCTCGAAAAAATTTGGATTTGGATTCAATTTATTGTCATTACACATATACAAGTACAGTGTAACGAAATGGATTAAGAAGAAAAATACAGCATAACATGAAGAATGTGGGGAGAAAAACAAATACACATAATACACAATAGACAAGACTTGCAACAGGGGAAGTTAATCCAGCTCCGGCAAGCAGCCATCCGGTCCAGCAGCCATTACGGCGCCGTTCACAGACCCGCTTGTCAGGATGGTGGTTCAAAGCGACGGAGGCAAAAAATGAGCCTTTTTTTGAGTTTTAGAGAATTTTGATTGAACTGTTAAATTAAAGTTCTTAATGTATTTTAGTGGGTGTGACTTAAATATTTCAATCATCCTTCTCATGAATTTATATAGAACTTAAATGGATACTTTACCCAAAAATCTGTCATCATTTACTCACCCTTGGATTGTTCCATACCTGTATAAATTTTCCTGTTACATATCCCACAGCCTAAGGACATGCACCACTCTTCTGAACAATGATAAACGCAAACCTGAAAAAAATCTTCTAAGGTAAGTGAACATTAAACGCAAACAAGTCTAGTTTTTTAGTGTTTTCAGCTGCTTACCAAACAGTGAAACGCAAAAAAAACACAACTGGAGGACTTTGTTATCATCTGTGTAATTGATTTAAAGTTGAGTTGAACCTTTGAGATTTTCTGCTGAGATATAGTGTCAACGTGATGCTAATAATAACACGACTGTTGTAAATGAACCACAAGCAAACAGCATGTTTTCTTACACAAGCAGACAAATTCAAACACAACCTTAGATATAAAGGGTTTTGATATAGCAGTCACGACAAGACCCTGAAGGGACCGTTCGGCCATGAAATAACAATTCTTACATCATTTACTCACACTTGTGCGTCATTCCAAACATGTATGTGAACACAAAACAAGATATTTTGAGAAAATTGGTTTTGTTATCATACAATAGAAATTAATGGGGTTTGGTGTTTTTATAAATATCTTTGAGATTTTTAACGTTGGTATCTATAGGGAACTGTGGGTTTTCTCGACAATGAGGAGAGTATCATTTACTGTTATAACAACTGCAAAAAGAGAAGAGTACAAAGCATCATAACCAATCCAAAAACAGGATAATGATAATGTACCCTGTAGGTGCTGTATGATGTACATGTGATTTATTGAAAGGATGATTCTGGTTGTGAAGATCCTCTTTTAGAAAGAGAGATTTTGTGCCACTGTTGTGTCCTGTAGGTGCTTTTAAAAATATAATCATGCGCGGGTATGTTTTACACAAACACAGTCATGTGAGAGGATTGGAGCTTTGGTTGAGATTAAGTTTCTAGTCAGCAGTAAAACTGTAACAAGACATAAGCTCTTACAGTCAGAGACTGTGTGAATCCACAGCAGTAACACATCAAAGCTTTACTAAATATTAAAGAATCAGCGCAACATTTTCACCTTCTTGTGTCACTCCAAACCCATTTGACCTTCTGCAGCACAAAAAGACTTTTCAAGACTACTAAAGACTACAAGACTTTCAATGACATGGGATAGTGCGTACGAGAAGCACCGACCATTTGGATCCTTATTATCATCCACATTTACTATAAATAAAAGAAAAAGAAGGATGTTTAATAATCTGAAACCTTTTGTTGTGTGAGAAAGAGTCAACCAGATTGATATGAGGTTAAATGAATGAAGACAGAATCTTCAGTGCAGTTTAAATTCATTTTAGTATTTTTATTATTCCTGAGATTACAGAACAATTTTGTGTTGCAGTCCCATTATATTCATTAATGAGTGTGTGTGTGTGTGTGTGTTTGTGTGTGTGCGCGTGTGCGCGTGAGTACAGAAGAGAGAGAGATCTACAGCTGCTGCCATTGTTGCTGGTGTAGTATGTGTGCAGCACTCTGATGAGAAACTACTACTGCAATGAGAGAGAGAGAGAGCGAGAGAGACAGAGAAACAGAGAGAAAGAGAGAGAGAGAGAGAGAGAGAGAGAGACCGAGAGAGACAGAGAGAAAGAGAAAGAGAAAGAGAGAGAGAGACAGCGAGAGAGACAGAGAAACAGAGAGAAAGAGAAAGAGAGAGAGACAGAGAGAGAGAGAGAGAGAGAGAGAGAGAGACAGAGACAGAGAGAGAATAAGAAGATAGATAGATATTAACTATTTCTTAAATTGAGGTTTGGGAAACAGTATTTTATTGCCTGATATGCAGTGTTGGGTGTAGCTAATTAGTTACTGTAATTTAATTACTTTCCCCCTGAAAAAATAAAGTAAGGGATTACTCTAATTTTGTGTAATTTAATTAAAGTTACTTCTGATTTAATTAAACTAAATACTGTGAATATATGTGTGTGCAATAGTGGGATTGACATCAATATTCTGTCTAACTTTAAAATGTATAATTCTCACATTTGTACTTTGGTAAGTTAATAATATAACTTCATGTAGTTTTATATTATTTATTTGAATTAATAAAAAGAGTTGTTTCATGTCTAACCTTGAATCATTTAACTAATCAAGGTTGATATAGGATATAGAAAGTAATTAGTAATGAGTCTTTAAATAAGTCATTTGTAAAGTAATCTAATTACAATATTGAATATAAGATAAGAAACTAGTAATTAAATACCTTTTTATAATACTAATAACTTGCCCAACACTGCTGATCTGTGTCATTCCTCAATTAGAATACAACTAGAGAATACAGATTGGTCATATACAAGACATCAATCAATTAATCAATTAACACATCAAAATGGTTTTAAGAAAACTAGAACCAATGTTTTTACATAACTGTATACAAATAAATGTCAGCAGAATTAGACTGTGTAATATAACTTGAAGCACTCTGCGAAATTACATTTTGGGAAATGCAGGCAAGCTTTGTTAAATATATTGAAACTTCTTCTCGCAGGCCATCTCAATCTTAAACAGCTCACATCCACCATTACCTATCGCTGTTAAGTGCAATGCATACATTTATACATTATGTAAATACATATCATTTCTATAAAAATGAACAGTACACAATTGTAATACAGTACTTACCAGGTAAACTTGCAAATAACTAAACTGCACCTTTGTATATATTTAATATTTTTTATCCTTTTAGTCTCACATTTATCTTATATTCTTCTCCTATCTACTTCCTGTGTTATGTATGTTCTGTGTGTTAAAGACAATAGAGCTCCTGTAACCAGAACAAATTTCTTACGTGCGTGTGCCACTTGGGCGAATAAAGTTTATTTTGATTCTGATATATTCAATTCAGATTTACTGTGAAAACATCACTTACCAAATCATTATTTTTTATTAAAAATCCTCATTTAATTATACTTTTATAAATTCAAATTAAACATTGTGAATGTAAATGGTGGTTATTGAAGCTAATCACACCCACTCACCCCCCCCCCCCACACACACACACACAGCACATAAATAGTCCCCCCAGTACACACACAAACACACACACACACAAATGTTAGGTTTCCATGTTTTTATGTTCCATAGACGCAATGGTTTTTATACTGTACAAACTGTTTATCATATTCCCTACCACTAACCCACACCCTAAACCTAACAATAACACAAAACTTTCAAAAAAGTGAACTCTATATGATTTATAAGCTTGTTTCTTCATGGGGATCAAAAAATGTCCCCACAAGGATAATCTTTGTGGGAACATTTTGTCCCCATACCGTAGGGTTTACCAGGTACACACATACAGCACATACACCCACACACACACACACACACACACACACACACACACACACACACACACACACACACACACGCACATACTTCATCACATCGATCTTCATCACACGCACACACTCTTCATCACACTCTTCATCACACACACTCTTCATCACACAAACACACACACCCTCTTCATCACATACACACACTCTTCTTCACACACATACTCTTCATCACACACACTCTTCATCACATACATACGGACACACACACAGACGCACACATACACGGCACATGAATATTCACACACACACACACGCACACTCACATGACCCCGCATGGTATGATAAGGTTTGTGAATCTGCCTCCTGCATGCTAAGAGCTCTTCAGCAGTGTCTCGCGGGGTCCCGGTCTGTCCCCTGCTGCATTTTCTCCTCTCTCTTCATCATTCATCGCTTCTGTTTAAATATGTCATTCAGGTCAGTTTTTTTACTGTAAAGAAATATTACGGATCCAAAATTATGAAAATTCAATTCCTCTGTGCTTATATTCTGAACATCTGTTTGTGTTTCTTTAGCTAAGCTGATGAATAATAAGTCATTATCAGAGCCATGGATATGGAATGGACAGCATTAGATGTCAACTTGACACAGATATGAAGACGTGAGCCTTCAGCGCTCTCTGTTTCTCTCTGGCCCAGTTTCTCCAGTAAAACATCTCTGTGGTCTCTTCTGTCCTGATCTCTTCTGCTGCAGTGCGCTTGAGAGGAAAGCGTGCCAACACAGCACAGAGCTCCGATCAATAATTAATAAATGCTTGTGTAAGTGATAATGGTTGAAGAGCAGAAGGATATATTTGTATAGCAGCATATGCTTCTGTCTCACAAAGACTAAATATTATGACATCAATGTTAAATAATGTTCAAACAGAAAATCTGAGCGAAGTCTTTTGGGTGGCGTGACACAAAATATGAATAGAAGAGCTCAATGCTCTGTATTTTCAAATAGAATGATTTTATCACAGTATGTCTTAAAAAGATAAGCCATACCATGGTATAAAAAACATGGTATTACTACAGCACTGATAAATTAGCATCACATGTGCTGTACTTTGGTATTACTAAGGTTACGGTAAGAGTTATAATGACAGCTAGCAATGAATGATATAGTATCAATGTCAGCCAGCAGATGTCAGTATATCCCTGAATAAACATTCACTCTGAAACATCAATGCTGGAGGTTCTTCATCGTGAGCTTGATCTGCTCATGTCAAATGACCTTGTAAATATATAAATAGAAATATGTAAATATTCTCTGATTCAGTAACATGACTGTGGAAGTCAAACTAGATCTGAACTTTTCCTTCATTAAAAGGGAGACATTATATACAGGTCATTTGAAATTTGATGAGAAGATGACTCAAGAACAGATCAATTTACTAAACATTTTAGCCATAAAATATTATTGAACCATTTCAGTTTGTTGACTAGAGAGAGAAAGAGAGAGAGGGATTGTTATTGTAAATAATCACAGTTTTGCAGACACATACTGTATTACACACGCAGTAATCTGCTTACATTTTGTTCACACTGTGTTGTTTTTGACAGGCACAATAATAAAGCATTCTTCAACAGAACCACACGCTGTGTGTGTGTGTGTGTGACCTTGTGGGGACATTTGTTTTGCTCCCTATGAGGGTAAACACGTTATAAATCAAAATCAATGATGTTTATTAGAAGATATAAATGGTTAGATTTAGGGTAAGGTGAAGGTAAGAGGATACAATGTGCAGTTTGTACAGTATGAAGTGTCTATGTCAAGAAACCCATGAAACCTCTGTGCGTTTGTGTGTGTGTGTGATGAAGAGAGATGGGATTAGCTCAGGAGAGCTCCATTAACGTCCAATAAAATGAAAGGCCAGTGCAGGATGAGACAACATCTCATTTCTTAAATTAATCCAATTTCCAGAAGAACACAGGCCAGATGAGACAAAGCATCTCCTCTATCCGCACAGCGACATTTAGATGGAATTCTACCAAAACACACACATCTACGCACGCGCACGCGCAAAGACACACAGACACACAGACACACACGCACGCACGCACAGCTCATGATGACATTAACAACTATAGACATTTACATTTAGGCATTTGGCAGACGCTTTTATCCAAAGCGACTTACATTGCTTTATCCTTTACATTTTACATAGGTATTTGCGATCCCTGGGATCGAACCCACAACATTGTGTTGTTAACGCTATGCTCTTACCACTGAGCTACAGGAAAGCTGGACATGTGTGCAGATAGATGGACATCAGATGAGGATATGGAGATATGGGGACTCAATAGAGATTTTCATCTGCATCAAAGTCAAATTTGATCAGACAACCAACTGACTGTTGTCTCTCTGTCTTGACCGAGAAATCTGGTTTATTCAGACAATATCTAACAGCCTATGAAATTCAATCTGTCATAAAAAGATTTTAACATTTTGATTTTTAAGGAAAGCATGTGAGACTACATGAGGGAACTCATATGGGAAGGTGATTTATAATTCGTTTTCACTTTGCGCTCCATTTCACCATCACATGACGTGTCACACTGTTCATTTGACTGCTGAAAGCAAAACATTTTTCAAATCAAATGCAAAAGCTGTGAGTCTGACATTGGAAACTGGAATTATATTATTTTAAATGTCTAGACTTCTGTTGAGTTTATAAAGAACTGGTGAGTGTACGTCAGGATGGACATGATGTTCATCTCAAGTGGCTTGTTGAATATTTTACATTAGCTGTTAAGATGAAGGCAAATGATCCACACTTAAAGGGCCAGTTCACCCAAAAAACTAAATACTGTCATCATTTACTCATCTGCAGATTGTTGCAAACCTGTATCAACATCTTTTTTTGGCTGAACACAAAGGAAGATATTTGTCAGAATGTCAGTAACCAAACAGATCTCATACCCCATTAGCTGCCATAGTAAGGAAAATAAACACTATGGGACTCAATGAGGGATGACATCTGTTTGCTCACTGACATTCTTACAAATATCTTCCTTTGTGTTCAGCCAAACAAAGACGTTGATACAGGTTTGGAACAATCTGCAGGTGAGTAAACAATGACAGAATTTTCATTTTGGGTGAACTGTCCCTTTAAAATCTTCAGAACCGCTGCCACTAAATACAGATTTTTTACTGAGAAAAACATATGTTGCTCTATGTATGTTTGCCAGGCGTCACTTTGTCTCGGTGTATATTTTCATTTCATTAATTCTACTCGTGTATTTGCCTACTGACCTCAAGACGTTCATGCACAAAGGAAAGAAACGACCGTGTCATGTGTAAATCAGTCCTAAACGATATCACATCATTACCGAGTTGATCAGAGAGTGAAATCAGGAGCAGCATCCCATCATAACCTCTTCCCATCCATCAGTCACCGCCGAAGCCTTCAGACGTATCATCTCCGCTCAGGAATGATTTGTCATTCATGTCTAATAAATCTCAATTACCAGCACATCTCATCGCTGGAGAGGCCGCGAGCGGAAGGAAATGGTCACAGCTGCCGGATTGATGGCGGGCCGCGAGCCTCTGCAAGGGCGACAGCATCCATTATGACTCCAGGCACCACGAGAACAATGTGATCAAACACAACCACCCGCCCAAAGACCCCCACATACGATAGATGATGCGGAACGCACACCTGCACGAATACCTGCGACACAACAACAACAATCACAAATAAACTGCTGGACTTTTGGTCAATTTTAGTGGTTTTTTTTTAAACACAGGCGGAGCGGGTGGACCTGCTTTGAATTTTGGTTCGATTAGAAGGCATATGGTGTGTGATGTGCACCTGAGGACGAACTATAAAACAGAATCATATCCTGAGACCACAACAGCTCATCTGCATACAAGAAGAGTTTCATTAAATATTGAATGAAACAAACAAGTCCGACCGACCACAGAGATGATCGCATTAAAACAAAATCACGGCATTTATATAAAAAAGTGTTTTAATTTGATATGCAAATTTCTATTAAATAAGATCATGTCTCATTTAAATATTGAATTGAGTTTCAATGGGTAAAGTAATAATACAGACGTGTAGAACTGTTGTCATATGCAAACATTAGATTGGGATGAAACTTTTGTCTCTCATCTGTCTGGTTTTATGTCCACCTTCATCTCTTCTTTAATGTCCGAGTTACGAAGAAATGGTCATGTGATCATTGGTTTAAGGTTTGACCAGAGCAGTTTTTGCAGGACTTAGTCCACAGATTCAGTCTGAACTTCAAAGTGGAATGAAGGAGAATCGTGTTTGAAAGTTTTGCTTCTTCATTCCAAATCGGCTTTGTGAGGAAGAGTTACGTGCTAAACGTTCTGAGTCTGAATCAAACATTCGGCAGACATTAGTAACTGTCCTGACGCTGTCTGTCTGTCTGTCTGGATTGTGTTATGATGAAAACCGAATCCTTGTCAGGCCCACATCAGTTTGTTTAAACAAACTTTTCAGTGGTCTGTTTCAGTAAAAAGACAGTACTGTAGAATACACCCGAGATGAATATCAAAACCATATTTCATCTAAAGCAGATAAACACACACTTTCAGCAGAGAGATGTAAAATCGTCAGAGAATGTTTCCGTGGAGGTTGAGGCAGAATAAGAGAATAAGAGAATAAGAGAATGATTTCTGTGTTCCTTCACGTCCACACAAGACAACCACAGATCTCCACAATCATCGTCCTACTTCCATATGATACACAAGCCACGCATACACACGCCAACCGCACACACACACACACTACATCAAGTAACTGAGTAAAGTCAGCAGTTCAAACGGGGTGAGATAAAGGCCTGAATCAGCACATCCAGACACACACTCAGCACATCAGTATGAAGAACACACACACACACCAGCAGTGATCAATAACACAACAAAAGACTGAGCAAGAGAGAGAACGGCCGAGAGAGCAGAATAAAGAGAATGATAAAGAGACAAAGAGACACAAGCCAAGATTTTGTGTGCTGGCAGATCGTGACGTGTTCTCATTTTCCTTTAAAAGAGAAAACTGAAACTGTTAACAAAAATGGTTCCCTATAGCACTTAAAGTGGTTCTTGGCTCGTAATCGTATAGGGAAGCACTTTAAGTGCTATATAGAACCATATATTGGTGCTTCAGTGGTTCTTGGGATGACTGAGGTGCTATATAGAACCGCTGAAGAACTATACAGGGGCTCAATTGGTTCTTTAAATGGAAACTGTGCTATATATCACCCTTGGTCAACCAAAAGAACCTCTGAAGAACCACTGAAGCACCAAGATATGGTGATATATAGCAGTGCTGAAGTCCGGACTCAAGATGTTTTCCTGTAGTCTCGGACTGGGTCATTGGACTCGCCAAAGGTGCTAGTTGGTCTCCACTGAGTCTGATGATTTTTTCTCTCCCTACAAACAAATCCCTTGATGAAGGAAACAGTAAATGTTTGCTTTATTTGGAATCTCTAGTGTCACAAGATCTCTTTCCTCTTGGAGTAGGTTACGTTTCCTGATGGGTGTCAAGCTGTAAAAAAGATGATAAATAATACTAAGTGAAGTTGATGAGAGATGTGTGTTCTGCTTCACAACGCCAAGATACTGTGCCAAATCAAACCAAAAGTTTTCCTGACATCAACACTCATCATACAAACCCTCAACAATGGTGACAATCATCAAACTAATTCAGATAAACAGATGAAGCTTCTTCAGTTGACTGTCACTATCGTTGAGTTTGATACACTGATTCTTCAGGTGTGATTGATTCAGGAATTTAAAGTTTTTGTGTGTTTTTATTTTCTGTCGATTCAAAGAAGTATAATGCGCCACACCACTGCTTTAATCTCACACTGTAGTATCACACAATACTCATAAATCAATAACGCAATGCACTCATGAGCAATTATTTAGCAAACTGAACAAAGAATACAATCATTATCAACTATCCCAATGAATCTTATGGTTTCCATTGCCTCAGCAATTGTATTTTAGCACACCGTTTTAACAGACAATGGAAACCTAACGGTAAAACCCAAGAAGCAAGAACCCAACTAAAGCAAATACTGATCACAATAATGATGATTTGAGACGTCTACATTTTTTCAAGGTTAATTGCGGATGCAAGAGTGATGTTGATTCAGTGCAGTTAACACTGACCAGTCAACACACTGAGAATGGAAGCCCAGAATGTGATTGTTACACTACAATAAAAAGACAAACATTTCTGAAATTGCACTTCAGCTTTATGTGACTTTTGTGAAATTGCTTTAACTTAAGTTAATAAAATAACCTAATTTGATCACTTCAAATAAAGTATGTGGTCTTGAAGAGGATTCTTTGCTGTCTCTGTCTTAACCGTCTCATTTGGACTCGGTCTTGACTTGGACTCAAACCTCTTTAGACTCAGTCTTGACTAGTCTTGGTCTTGGACTTGACTAAAGGCCTGCTATATAGCACTAAAAGTGGTTCCACTATGATTACGAGCAATGAAACACTTTTAATGCTTAATAGCACCATTTTTGGTGGAGTTAAAAGTCTATTGCAGTGGATCACAACCTTTTTGACCCAACCGTTTGACCTTTTTTCAACCCTAATTGTTGTATACAAAAATATACAATGACAATAAAGGCTTTCTTTCTTCTTCTCTCATGTCCACACCTATATCTAAAGGCTCACCTCCCCACACTTATCTGTTCTACCCAATAAAATATTCTAAAGCTCAGCTCAACAAGAGATATGTACATGAAGCATGTATTGAAATCGATGTATTTGTTCTAGCCTCTTTTAAAATGTCCGGTGTGTAATTCTTTTAGAGTATGCAGTATAATATACATTACTATGTATTCAGAGGTGTATGAAGACCATGCGTAATGAAGAGTTATGTTTTTATTACCTTAGAATGAGCCATTTCTGTCTACATACACCGCTGGTCTCTGGAATTCCCCATATTGTTTCTACAGTAGCCCTAAACGGACAAATTACTCTACAGAACGCGTTTCATAAATACGTTATCTCTTTCGGCAAAGAAGCGAAAATGTGACGACATCTTACGCTGGGTTCACACCAAACGTTAACAATCGTGTTCCACGCTCTTTATTGCTCGCTGGAAAAGTTTTCAACCATCGCGTTAACAGAAATCTTGGGAATCATTCGCACCGCCTGTCGAAGAGTTCGCACCTAAACGCGTCTTTGCATTGACTTTGTAAGTAATTAACTTGCGCATAACACTTAATTTGCGTTTGGTGTGAACTCAGTGTTAGTTCTGTGTCAGCTGCCAAAAGGGAGGGGGAGGGGTGGACTGAGCTGTTGGTTGTAATTCGCAACCACACCACTAGATGCCGCTAAAGTTCATACACTGGACCTTTAATGTTCATTGTATTATTAGAAACAAACCCAAACATATGTGTGTATAGATATACAGGTGGGCACTCACATCCTTGAATATTGTTTGAAACCTGTAAAGAAACAATTGTTTAAAAGTCATTCTGTCAGAAGCCGCTATGCGTACAGAAGTCACCGTCTTCACTTTAAACATTTCGCCTCCAGAAAACATCATGTCTAATAGATGTCAGCGGTAAACCTTCTAAATTTCAAAGTCTAAATAATTCACGGTGCGTTTATCTCCCGGGAAGATCTCAGATAATCTGTCTTTGTTTCTCTTTACAGGTTCATTGAGTCTTCACAGGAATACCAATGAAGAAAGAGCCCATCGGTCCCTGCATCTCTCACTGCACGTGAACTTCACACCGCTGGGATCCTCGGTGGGTTTGTGAAACATGTTCAACCTGATTTTTACCTTGAATAGGTCAAAGACATCTAGACAGACCATATATCAAACCTAATGACTGCTGCCAAAGAAATCAAACAAAAACAAGGACTACTCTCTCTCTCTCTCTACACATAAAAGTAAACAAATAAAAACTCAACTCTGCACTAAAGAGGCAACACAAAAAAAAAATTCTTGAGGTTGTAATATTTGTTCACAGCCAAGAAATGCGAAACCTACTAAAATATTAGTCAACACAATGAATTTCTTGTTGCGTTGGCAAAACTCGTTGAGTTGACTACTATTTTTTACTGTTCATGGCTTAAGTTGAAACCAGACAACATTGTGAAGTGCCACACAACAATGAAATGGAATAAATGAGATGTGATGAGTCTCCAATACACACGAACATGTGTACATATGTAACATCCACACAACTACAGTTTTATCAAAGGAGGTGGACAGAGATAGACGCTTCGAGTTTGAGATAAAAGTCCAGTTTTAAATCACTGGTTATCTCCTGTAGACCACAGCTGTGTGCTAATGATCATCACAATGACCTCATCGTAAACATAAAAATAAAGAATAAAAAACATGCTTTTTAGTTGTATAAATATTTTAATTTGTTTGCATATGTTTTGTGCTTTCGTCTTCTTAACGTATCATTTATTTATTTAAAATATTGCTCTATAGATTTATGGTTGTTATTTTTTCAAGATAATACCTTAAGTGTCTCAACTTAAGCTTATTTCAGTTGTAAAAGTATTCTCACAATTTTCCTCTCAAATGATTATTTTTATCAGGCTCAAATGTTCATATCAAGGGTTATTTCACATTAAGGGTAAAGAGGATGTATTCAGTGCCATTACAGTGAAATGCCTGAAACTAAACATAGGAAACTGATAAAAACACAGATAATTTAAAATGCATCTTAGATCCCTTTGCATCTGAACTCTTCATTTCTAATTAATATACATATATATTTAGATTTATCCCTATGTTTTATTTAATTAACAGAAATGTTGTAATAGGTAATGATAACAACCTCGATATAGCACCAGTTAAGGTAGACAAACTATACAAAATTAAGAACAACATCAGTTTTGTATGGGGTCAGATTTGTTTCATTATTCTGAATAAATAAACTACGATTCGCAAATAAATACAGAGAGTTTCACAAACGATTTTTAAATCCACAAATGCACAAAAAGCAAACCATAAATATATGTTAGACGTTCCACAAAAATAAATGGAATTCACAAATAAATACAACGACATTTGCAAATAAAAATTATTTACAAATGTATTTTATTGATATATATTTGTGGATCGCTTTCTTCACATTTGTGGATCGCTTTCTGCGCATTTGTGGATCGCTTTCTGCGCATTTGTGAATCGCTGCACGCATTTGTGGATCAGTGCACGCATTTGTGGATCAGTGCACGCATTTGTGGATCAGTGCACGCATTTGTGGATTGCTCTCTGTGCATTTGTGGATTTTGAAACATTCCTAGCGTCAAGACGTGCGCACAATCCACAAATAGGTGGACTCCGCCCACTATCTACGCAAGCCAATCGGTTAACTTCCGCTTTTGTTGTCCAATAGGCCACGTTCTAACTTCAGCCAATCACGTTTTGCTATGCACTAAGATTCAGCGAGTTAACATGGCGACTAGTGGCGGTCTAAAATCTGTGTTATACTAAGAAATGATAATGGCCTCTTCTTTCTACTATGTAATGATCGCTTGTGTTCATATACATTGTCCGTATTGTTACATATATGCTGTATTTAAACGTGTATGACTTGACAACAGCGTGCACGGACTGGAGTGGAAAATCCCGGTGACTATGGAGTCAGGACTGATTTGGTCTGCCAGCCTTTTTATTGTGTTTATGTTCCAAAGTGCTGAATTCCGATTTTGTCATTCGATCAAATATGATCTATTACTGCATGGTTAAGCAGCTATTTCGATCCAAACACTCGGCGCGTGCCTCCTGTCAAGTTTCGCGGAGTTTGCAATGCGCACTGCAGCTGTCGGTGTACTATCAGTATAACGATTGCAGAATTAATGTGGGGGAAATCATCAGCATTTTGAATTTCTATGTCATTCATAATTCAAAATAAAACCTAATTTATACAGTCATTTCGGTTTATCCCATTCCTGAATGATCTCTGCTGCTATCGCTACACTATTCTGTTTACTGTCTAACTCTCTGCCATGACAAAGGATGTCGATTATTTTACTATGATCTTGTGCACACAATACATTCTTAAATTCAACCCCAAAAGTAAATGATGTAAACCTATACAATTTGTGTTTACGAACCTTACCATAGTAAATATTGGTATAGGCTACAACTGCAGATAATCAATTTACTGTAGATAATAATAATGGATGTGGCAGTGCTCTCAGTAGCGTGTTAAACGATAAACGTCTCCATTTTACCTGGTGCTAAATAAATTATTATTGTTGGGTTATAATTATGTATATATTGCTGCCTTTTAAATGACATATAGGACAGCTTTAAAATACTGTTTATTTCCATTATTTAATGGCAAATAAAAGCACAACAGGGGCATTAAGAATGCAAGGGAGGCAACACAACTTTTTCTTCGATGAAAAAAGTATGAAGCAAAATATGAAACTGCCAAATAAAAATGAATTGAAGCCAATTGTACAAATGAATGAGTTCTCCATACAAACGCACAAAAGGCACTGGACATTACTGGGCATTTCAGTAAAGCGCATTTTCATACAGAGATCCCCGAAAATATGCGGAAGGTGTCCCGGGATGACGGGATCGGTTGATATTGGTTTACAATGCCAGTGACCTGCAATTAAAAGGCAATTATTTTGTTTTACTTGATTTTGTTGAGAAAAAACAAGCATGCTCAGGTAGGCTCGAATCAGTCTGTTAACAAAAAAATGGCTCTTCCGCGTCATGTACATCAAGAGACGTACTTTTAAAGATTGCTAAATGTTTAAGTTAATTGAAGTGCTCTAGCATTGTAATTTTGTGGTGATCGATGAAGTCATTTAAAACTTGCTGCATGTAGAGGCGACATAGCCTATTCTCTCTCAATTTCAGTGAACATGCTCGGGACACATACAAACTCCGAATACTAAAGCGGATATTTCGGACTTCTGAGCGAATCACTGGTAGACTACTACCGCTATCACTGCAATAACTTTACTCATCCAAAGGGAGCGAGTAAAATGGCTCACAAGATCTCTCTGGACCCCTCACACCCAGCACACTATCTCTTTGAACTGCTGCCGTCTGGTCAGCGCTACAGAGCACCGAGCACCAAAACAGCCAAACATAGGACAAGTTTCTTTCCTCAGGCCATCTACCCCATGAACAGTTGAACAGTTAAATGTTCTCCCCACTGTGCAATAAATATGTGCAATACTAAACTACTCACTCACACTTATATTTATTTATTATACATATGTTACTGATTTAATATATAATATAGCTATCCCATAACCTTACACAATTTTTATAGCACCTAATAACTTGTATATATGGCACATGCATAAAATATGGCATCCGGTTCTCTTTTGACATGTATTGTTTTTCATATGTGTATTGTCTATTACATATTCATTTTTATTATTTTGTTACCTGTGTCTTGTCACTTTATGTGAGCTGTTTAGTAAATGTATTATACTACTATAGTATTTCTATGTGGGGAATTGTGGATGACTTGTCCCACATGATAATCTTGCAATATAGTCTACTTACGCTGCTGCCACTAAAGACTACGCTTGCTATTGATAATGTATATAACAGGTATCATATGGTTTTGTCATGGCAAAGAGTTAGTTAGTAAACAGAACAGTGTAGCGATAGCAGCAGAGATCATTCAGGAATGGGATAAACCGAAATGACTGTATAAATTAGGTTTTATTTTGAATTATGAATGACATAGAAATTCAAAATGCTGATGATTTCCCCCACATTAATTCTGCAATCGTTATACTGATAGTACACCGACAGCTGCAGTGCGCATTGCAAACTCCGCGAAACTTGACAGGAGGCACGCGCCGAGTGTTTGGATCGAAATAGCTGCTTAACCATGCAGTAATAGATCATATTTGATCGAATGACAAAATCGGAATTTAGCACTTTGGAACATAAACACAATAAAAAGGCTGGCAGACCAAATCAGTCCTTACTCCATAGTCACCGGGATTTTCCACTCCAGTCCGTGCACGCTGTTATCAAGTCATACACGTTTAAATACAGCATATATGTAACAATACGGACAATGTATATGAACACAAGCGATCATTACATAGTAGAAAGAAGAGGCCATTATCATTTCTTAGTATAACACAGATTTTAGACCGCCACTAGTCGCCATGTTAACTCGCTGAATCTTAGTGCATAGCAAAACGTGATTGGCTGAAGTTAGAACGTGGCCTATTGGACAACAAAAGCGGAAGTTAACCGATTGGCTTGCGTAGATAGTGGGCGGAGTCCACCTATTTGTGGATTGTGCGCACGTCTTGACGCTAGGAATGTTTCAAAATCCACAAATGCACAGAGAGCAATCCACAAATGCGTGCACTGATCCACAAATGCGTGCACTGATCCACAAATGCGTGCACTGATCCACAAATGCGTGCAGCGATTCACAAATGCGCAGAAAGCGATCCACAAATGCGCAGAAAGCGATCCACAAATGTGAAGAAAGCGATCCACAAATATATATCAATAAAATACATTTGTAAATAATTTTTATTTGCAAATGTCGTTGTATTTATTTGTGAATTCCATTTATTTTTGTGAAACGTCTAACATATATTTATGGTTTGTTTTTTGTGCATTTGTGGATTTAAAAATCGTTTGTGAAACTCTCTGTATTTATTTGCGAATCGTAGTTTATTTATTCAGAATAATGAAACAAATCTGACCCCATAGTTTTGTATGTAACGTATAACAGGTCACAATAAAAATGCTACGAATGTTTTTTCATCAGTTTTTCATCAATTATACCGTTACATTTCAATCTAAACCAATATGACTTTCTTCTGTAAAACAGAAAAATTGTTTTGCAAAACAGATTCTCAAATGTTATTTGTCCTCATGTGTGATCATTGATATCAAACATTAGAAGTCAAAGAAGATTTGAGAGACTTGTCTAATAATAACATGACCTGTCCTGTCCGTCTGAATGAACCGAAAGAACAACAGATGTACAAAATAACTGCACACGAGCCGCTGGGACTTTAACAGAATAATTAACACAAATTATGTCTCTTCACAACAGCAGGTCACAGGACGACGGGGTTGAGAGGTTTTTAATTGAAGTGTTCTCCACTAAACCTGTGAGCTATTCTCTCTCTCTCTCTCTGTGTCACAAAGTCTACATCAGTAACAATAAGATGAAAAGATTCAGTGTTAATGTTTGTGTCTACTGTATTAAGCACTTCAAACATAGACCTACCTCAATAAATATTTACCAAATGCAGTTTCTTCCACTGCATCATTCTCATCCGTCTCAGCTGCGGGGTCGACTGTGCACGACTCTCATGCAGGTGGCATTACATCTGAACTTTGATGTCTGTATGATGTTTGTGTTGTGTTATGATGAAAGGACAATAATTCAGTTCCTGCAGACACACCAGCATTTTCTGAACAACACAACCATCAGGAATAATCCTCCCATCTGTGGTTGATAGACGAAATTACCCTAAAAAAAGCATCTGAAAAAATTCTTGATAATTAACATATTAATCTTCATGACAAAAGAAAGTTCAAATCATTTCAGAAATAATTAAATAAATAAAATAAATAAATAAAGAAAGAAAGAAAGAAAGAATGAACACTATTAGATTAGACCAAACGGCTTCAATCCAGAAACCAAATCCAGTGAATGTGCATTTTATATGAGAAAATAATCGGGCATATAGCTGACCAATCAAGATGTGATGGGAATCTTTGCACAAGGTTATATTGAAAAACCTCTTCAGGACATCAGCATAAAAGAAACATTGTGTCAAAAGAGTTTTTAAAGATTACAAAGACAAACTTTTGTTCTTAATAAAAACCTGCGGCGAGCAAGCAACCGTGTGAATTAAAGTAAATACATAAGGAACACTTCTGATTTCATGTCGACTTTCAACTCTGGACACTTCAAGTTAATATTTGACTTTAAAACTGAGACTTTAGTTTCAGTCGCAACATTAAGCGATTTCATCTGATAATAATCAGTAAAGGAATCTGATGGGTAATTTAGTCTCTGATGGCACATTCATGAGGTTTTATCCATTTATTATTTCATTTCTTTTGAAATGATGTTCTGCAAAACGCCTTTCCTTCATTTCAGGAAGTGAAGAGAAAACAACACACACATGGATTGAGATCTGACAGATGAAAGGAAGAAATGAGAAACTCAGCGTGTGGTGTGATCTCAATAGGACATTTCACGCAATAATCACCAAGAAAATGTCATTTGCATATAAAATGATTTCTATTTTTTTAGGATTTTCCATTGACGTTATTAAGCAGATATCTCATCATTTCACATAAATTAGGCAAATTTCTCCCCGACTCCCATCACTGTCCTTCATCCGTTTTCCTTTTTTCGATCAGATTTTTTCGTCTCATTAAATAAGATTCACAACGATTTTCACCATAAAACTCAGTATAAATGAAAGACCTACCATGATGTTTAAATAACCATGTTTTTCTGATTACAGTCCAGAGCATTTATGAGGGAAAATAAGCTTTAAAAAATCATCACAGAGTGACTTGACTTTCAACATCGTATTTCTTTCTCTTGATTTTGGGGTTAAATACTGTAAGCCATAGGTGTCATTTTTGTTGTAAACAAAGACAAAGAAACAAACATCTGTAGGATAAACAAAATGTAAAAAAACACCTCAACGTGTTAAAAAGAGTTTTTCAGTTGTTGATTTGTTTCTCAGTGGCGTCTCTGAGATCATAATTCATTTATACAAACACACAACGCAGTGCGTTGTACACACAAACACACTAAATGTGTCTATAAGCTCATGAGTTTGTGTGCTTCGGGGTATGTGGGGTATTTCACAGTCTCCATCTTCTCCTTCACTTTATAAGAGGGATACAGGCCAGTCCGTCCCAGTTTGCGGTTGATCCCTTTGGAGAACCCGTCCCAGTGGTTTCCAGCCACTCCCACGACGTCTCCCGGCTCCAGCGGGATCTCCTCGGCCGTCCGCGGCTGGTGCGGGTAGACGGCGATCTGGTTGTGTGCGTTCTGTCCGCCAAAGTAGTAAATGTCATCCAACGATCGAAAGAACGAAGACGCATCCGGATGAAGAGTCTGCATGATTTCATAAGCCACACGACACACCTGACACACGCGGGACAAACATGAGTGGCAAAGCTGAACCAACGTTTATTTAGTGAACATCTTAAACAGGTACACTAAGTCACACATGGTCAAATGTCAAACTAAGAGTTTTTTGGGGCTGTACCTGTGAGGAGAAGGTGCAGACCAGGAAGTCAGTCTGGGACAAGAAGTGGATGTCCAGTATGACGCCTCGAAGTGAATTCTCAGTGTAGCGGTTGTGTAAACCCGCCGACCAAGAGATTGTGTTATCACTGATGAACTCATAATCTGCATACCTGACACACACACATTAGATAAAACCAATTTAAAACATAATAATACAGTGTTTAAATACTCATATATGATTAAAAAAACGATAGTGTTTTAGCAATATATTTCAGACATTTCAAAATAAAAGTTCTATTTCAAAGTACTTGATTCACTAAGGTGCCAGTTAGTGCAAAAGCCCCCATTAAAACAAGCTATAATAGATAAACAGCATTAATGAACTTGAAGAAGTCATAACTCACTTGCTTTGAGCCTCTTGTAACAGTGAGGGGTCATCGGTTGCCAGGTACACGCGCTTTTTATCCACGTGAATCCTCTGAGACATGTACTGAAAATGCTCCTCGACATGAACCATGTACTCCTCGATCGGGTGAAACGCTGCTTCTGTTCCGACCTTATCTGTCCGCCTGACGTGAACCCTGTCACACACACACACACACACAGAATAAGACTGACAGTAATATTTGATGTGAATTGTGTCAAACACACTTTCAAGCTGCTTTGGGTTTATGTTGAAAGCTGTTCCGTTTGTGGATGATGTGAACCAAATGGGATAACAATGTTGGTTACTGACATTAAGTTAAACAGTGCTCGCCCTTTATACCTGTGAGATCCCATGTGACTGTGATGATGACACACATGCTTTTATCTGTGAAACTGAAGGTTTCTATATTATATTACAGTAGATGTTTTAGCCATAGCTCTTGAATAAAAGTGTTAGAAACAGCAAGAATCAGGTAGTTAAAGTGTTAAGTTTTGTCTTTTTCGTTCCTTTTAGACATCATTGTGTATTTAATCTCTTGTATTGTTTGGGTTATTACAATCCAGAGGAATGTTGTGACAGAATCACTCAATGCTCATCTATTCTTATTATATTTATCAGCACTGTGAGTCACGTTTATTTTTATTAACATGCGTGTTCGTCATCTCTCATACACACACGCACGCATGCACAAATACACTCACACACAAACATTCACACACGCGCACGCACGCGCACACACACGCACACACACACACACACACACACACAGAGACACACATGTAGTCACAAACACAGACACACACACTCAGATACACAGAGACACATTTACATCACTGACCCACTCACCCAATTATGGGATGTTTAAAGCCCAGTTTGATGCCCGTTTCTGTGATCTCCTTTTCCAGCCACGCCTGCGGACGCACCAGATACTTTACAAACTGAGACACCCACCAAACGGACGGGTCACCGTGCAGCCTCTGCAGACGGGCAGCCAGGTCTTCAGGGATAGCGAGAGGAAGATACGGAGGTCTGGGATGAAGACTGTCCACGATGGGCAACTCCACCACCTGAACATCACGATCATGAGCTTCACCTGCAGGAACACTGTGTGTCAATGCTTCAAAAGTTTCTTCTGTCTCCATCATACAATAACACAACACAAGATGAGAAGAGACAGCCATGGAAAAGGAAAGACAGAAATGCTTTAGCCAAGAGCTCTACTTATCAATCACAAGAAACCATCTGTTTAAAGAAGCATCGGCTTAAGACGCTTACATCTAAACAGCAGAAAATGTGGAGTTTATGTGAGAAAACACTGGATAATTTTAGCAAGACCTAAAGACAACTCATCTGCAGACACCTGTGTGCTAAAAACAACACCACCAGGGACCCACACCATAAAACATACTGCTGTAACACACAAAGATAAAGCATACGAGAGGCCAACACATACAGTGTTTTTATTTCTTTAAAAAGTAACAAAAAGACATCAACATATAGAAATGTCTGAAGCCAATACTTTTGGATTGAAAGCTATATTTTTTTTGAATGTTCTTAATTTCTTCTCTGAAGCAATATAGTTAATAGACAGCAAATGTGGTCAATAGTGAATGTGCAGTCTCAGGTGTTTTATAACAGCTCTGGTTGTGTTTGATCCAATCAGAGAATCAGTTTTATAATCTAACATAAAGCTGAGCTCAGTTTACAGTGTGATGTGTGTGATGAAGCGTAATATCATCCACTAACCGTAAAATATAAACGCTCGGCCCTGCGGCTGCTTCTAATAAATGTTGGATGTGGATGTGTCCTGTAGCGTTTAACCGCATTAAACTGAAACGCAGATCCAAAGTCACCCCTGAGAAATTAACACCACATTACATTTAATGGTGCTGTTTATGTTGTCCTGGCAGAGGAAGGGCAGAGAGTCATCTGTACACAAGTTTATTTAAGAGATGTTGTGTTTTCCAAGCCAAGGTGACCTAAACACACACACACACTCAAACAAACTCTGTCTCTGGTGCTTTGAATGACTGCCGCTGGTCTCGGGGCAGAAGTCTGGACACGTCAGATTAAACTAGGTCACTTGTGCTGAGACTTCCACAAACACCCTCCAAAGAAACACAAACACACGTACACACGTGCGCAAACACACACACACCGACAGACCGAAATACAGACACGCACACACATACATGCACTCACACTGAAATACAGACACACACACAGATTGAAATACACAAACACACACAAACTTAAATACAGACACACACTCTTCATTCTCTCTCACACACATACTGTACACACACAGACATAAAGAAACACAAAGAAACACAGACACAAACACACACACACTCACAGACACACATAAGCTAAAACACATACATGCGTGGCATGCACAAACGCACATACACACAGAGGAGCGTGCACACACACACACACACACACACGCATGCACAAACACTGAAATACAGACACACACACACACAGATTGAAATACACAAACACACACAAACTGAAATAAAGACACACACTCTTCATTCTCTCTCACACACATACTGTACACACACAGACATAAATAAACACAAAGAAACACAGACACAAACACACACACACTCACAGACACACATAAGCTAAAACACATACATGCGTGGCATGCACAAACACACATACACACAGAGGAGCGTGCACACACACACACACACACACACACACGCATGCACAAACACTGAAATACAGACACACACACACACACAGATTGAAATACACAAACACACACAAACTGAAATAAAGACACACACTCTTCATTCTCTCTCACACACATACTGTACACACACAGACATAAATAAACACAAAGAAACACAGACACAAACACACACACACTCACAGACACACATAAGCTAAAACACATACATGCGTGGCATGCACAAATGCACATACACACAGAGGAGCGCGCACACACACAAACACACACACGCATGCACAAACACTGAAATACAGACACACACACACACACACAGATTGAAATACACAAACACACAAACTTAAATACAGACACACACTCTTCATTCTCTCTCACACACATACTGTACACACACAGACATAAAGAAACACGAACAAACACAGACATAAAGAAACACAGACACAAACACAAACACGCACAGACACACATATGCTAACACATGCACACGTTGCATGCACAGATGCACATACACACAGAGGAGCGCAAACACACACACACACGCATGCACAAACACACAAACTTAAATACAGACACAAACACACACACTCTCATTCTTTCTCACACACATACTCACGCACACAGAAATAAAGAATAACAAACACACACAGACTAAAATGCAGAAATACACAAACTGAAATACAGGAACACACAAACCAGCGCACACCCACATGCATCCACAAACACACACAAAGACTGAAACAAAGTTTAGAACCATAAAACAAAGTAGAACATGTTGTGTAGAAAAAACGTCCTTGTTTCAACACTTTGTCAAAAAACCCCACACAAGGTACTGTACGGCTGGTCTTTTATTCACGATCATTAAACATGTAGATCTCGCCTTTGACATCCCAACCACAAACAAAGACACAAGCTTGTTAAAACTCTCTCTAACAATTACAAACCCGCCAGCTCTGTTTTACAAGTCCACATGTGATGGGAGAATGCTTGAAAATTTAATTAGGTAAGAAATGAAATATTGAAGAAAAAACTCCCAAGTCATTTCCAGACTTACGTAAGCTCACCGACGACTCGGCTTTTGCTCCGTTTTTTTAAGGCAGATATGGGTTTTGGCATGAATCCCCAGACAAGCTATTCCCCAACAGATCCTTCACTTTAATAATTAGGACACATACTGTAGAAAAAAGGAGATTTCTCGTACCCATAGCGCTTCAATATCTCACACGTTTAGTATTATCTACTTTACAAAAGTGAACCGTAGTTAAAACATTTTGTAGATTTTTGCTGAAATTTGCACATTTCATAAAAGGGTAATTTAGCCAATTCCAATTTTTTTTATTCTGTCATCATTTATTTGCCTCTTATCTGGTTGTACATTTGTATGTGACTCATTCCTCAGCGGAACACAAAAGAAGATACTTTGAGAAATGGTTTTGTGTTCATACAATGGAAGTCAATGGTGTTCAATGTTGTTTAATGATCAACATTCTTTAAAATATCTTCTTATGTGTTCTGAAGAAGAAATTTAGTCATACAGGTCTATCTGCACACGTTACGATAATATCTATAGATGGATGTCTCACCTGACCAGTGTCCAGTCGTGACTCCGGATCGGTCCGTGCAGGTGTCGCTGACGGGTTGAAACACCGTCTCCCACCCGTTTGGGGCGTAACGCCAGTTGTGGGACTCAAGAATCAAAACCCTTTGTGTGCCGTAAGCGATCATGAAGCAGTAGACCACATGATGGAGCTGACAGCCGTACCCACAACCTTTATTGATATTACACAACAACTTACGGGCTTTACTGCAGTCCTGCGGGTTCTGATGGAGACAAATGTTTTGTTGTATTTAATATCAATATCATTTTTATCTCCTTTCTAAAGGACATGCGAGTGATGTGATGTCACTATGTGAGGGTTTGTGCATAGTTGCCAGGGTGTTGCTAAGATCTTATCGTTGCTCGCAACACTGATGTTGAAGTGATTTAAAGAAATACTCATAATACAACATGCTGCTTAACGCCAGAGGATTTCCCACAATCCCCCTCAGCAGGACGTCAATCATGTTCTGAGGAGATCCACTGAGAGAGAGTGTTACGTCAACTCCGTTGACTCCAATGGAACAGTTCATGGAGGCTCTCAATAGTTCCTGGAAGTTACTAGTAACACATGGAGCTGCGACGAAATAGACCAACTGAGGTTAACTTCTAACACATTTAAAGATGAAAGTCATTTAATGAATAAACAAATGAAATAAATAAAGCGTTTAAGGAGAAAACATAACTTCCTGGAACTTTCTGAAGGCATCATGAATCACATGTTATTTCAGTGTTTTTGACTTCTGTTGCCAGAGAGAGAGGAGAGAGAGATAGAAAGGCAGACGGACAGATGGACAGACGGACAGACAGATGCGCAGAACGGCAGATAGACGGACAGATGGACAGACAGACAGACAGATGGACAGAATGGCAGATAGACGGACAGATGGACAGAGGGACAGACAGATGGACAGAACGGCAGATAGATGGACAGACAGAAAGGTAAACAGAACGGCAGACAGACAGAGAGACAGATAGGCGGACAGACAGACAGACAGACAGAAAGGCAGACGGACAGACAGACAAACAGAAAGACAGACAGACAGAACTGCAGACAGACAGGCGGACAGACAGACAGACAGACAGAAAGGCAGACAGACAGAAAGGCAGACAGACAGACAGAACGAACGGCAGACAGACAGACAGATAGACGGACAGACAGACAGACAGGCAGACAGACAGACAGAACGGCAGTCAGACAGACAGACGGACAGACAGACAGACAGGCACACAGACAATAGACGGAAAGACAGACAAAAAGGCAGACAGACAGATAGACAGACAGAAAGGCAGACGGACAGACAGAAAGGCAGACAGACAGACAGACAGACAGACAGAACTGCAGACAGACAGGCGGACAGACAGACAGACAGACAGAAAGGCAGACAGACAGAAAGGCAGACAGACAGATAGACAGACAGAAAGGCAGACGGACAGACAGAAAGGCAGACAGACAGACAGACAGGCAGACAGAACTGCAGACAGACAGACGGACAGACAGAAAGGCAGACATACAGACAGACAGACAGAACGGCAGACAGACGGACAGACAGGCAGACAGACAGAACGGCAGACAGACGGACAGACAGGCAGACAGACAGAACGGCAGTCAGACAGACAGACAGATGGACAGACAGGCAGACAGACAGAACGGCAGTCAGACAGACATACAGACAGACAGACAGAACAGCAGACAGACAGACAGACAGAAAGAAAGAAAGAAAGGCAGACAGACAGACAGACAGACAGACAGACAGACAGACAGACAGAAAGAAAGGCAGACAGACAGACAGACAGACAGACAGACAGACGGACGGACAGACAGACAGACAGAAAGGCAAACAGACAGACAGAAAGAAAGAAAGAAAGAAAGAAAGAAAGAAAGAAAGAAAGAAAGAAAGAAAGGCAGACAGACAGACAGACAGACAGACAGAAAGGCAGACAGACAGAAAGGCAGACAGACAGACGGACAGACAGACAGACAGACAGACAGACAGACAGACAGAAAGGCAAACAGACAGACAGGCAGAAAGAAAGGTTGGCAGACGGACAGACAGATGGACGGTGCAGTTGTATTTTAACACTGGCACTGATGATAGAAAAGCCGCTCGCTTACATTTATAAGATCATTTATTTCAATAACTATTTAACGAATAAGAAAAGAAGGCGTCACAGGACACTGGTTACAGTAATGAAAGCGCCTGCCAGACACTTGAAAATACAGTGATCACGAGATAACCAGAAAGAATATCAAGACACACATCACTATTTACTGCTACTGTAGCATTTCATCAAGTCTGATTCTTCATTATGTTTCTCTTGGATTGATCTGACAAACTTGTGCTTCGATATCAAAAATAAATGATGGCTGAATGAGATACAGAAGGCCCTGTTTTCTGAACACAAGATGGGGATTGTTAAATAAATCAATAAAAGACAGACTTTCCTTCAGCTTTCACTTTCATCTTCATTAGCGTTATTGGTTTCTAAAGAACATTAAACTCACAATCACATCTTTATTTACTGTTTGCAGTAATGTACTGTGATTTATTTGGGATAATGTCAGATTTCAGCTGTATGACATAACACATAACAGTTTCAGACACAACAAATCTAAGAAGATATTTCAGATGAAATAGTGTATTAATGCAACAAATCGTTAGGTTAACGTCACACAGTTAAAGTCGGCATGAAACAGAAGTAGCGATTGTTTTTTTTTCCATATCGTATCGTATACTCGAGTGAAACAACTTCTGAAATGAGATATAAATGTAGGGCGGGACTTGATTTCATCTGAAAACTGATAGGATCGCTAAAAGGTTAAACTAGTTTAAAAATTAGAATGAATATTTGCCGTCTTCAAAACTTAAACTGAAGCACTGTTTATATAAACAATAATATACAGCAACACCCTAGCAACCATTTACAACATCCTAGCATCATGTAACTTTGGTTCTTATTTTGATTAAGACCAAATCACTGAAATAATCAACATTGAGCAATTGAGTCTGGGACAGATGTGTGTTTGTACCTGCAGGTAAGAGATTCTCTTCTGCACAAGACTTGAAAGATGTTTCGCTTCTTTCTCTCTCCAGTCACCTGCACCATCTGCCTGACTCAACTCATACAGATCCATCATGATGCTTCTGAAAACACACAAACACATGGATGACATCTCATCATTGACTGTGAACACCTGCGAGAACAGAAGAGCAGTTTCTATCATGAGAGCTTTAGTAGCCTACAGAGAGCTGCAACCTTTCAGAGTGTGCTTGCTGGTTAAACTTAAAATATGATATCTGCAGATTTTATCAATGAGTGTAAAAATGAAACGCATGCACATTAAAAAACAATTAATTGACTGCACATCCTTAACCAACAAACAATTTCGTTAACATGTTAAAACCAGGTGCTATTTGTGGATAACAAGTTAAATTCTGACATCATTTACTCACCTTTGTTCTGACGAACACAGAGAAAGATATTTGGAATAATGCTTATAACCAAACAGATCTCGACCCGCATTGACTCCCACACAAGGAAAAAAGACAACGGCAGTCAAAGTGCCTCAGAACTGTTTGCTGTCCTACATTCTTCAAAATGTCATCAACAGAACAGAACAAAACGAAAAAATGATAAAGTAATTTTTCCTACTATGGGAGTCAATGGGGTTAGAGATCTGTTTGGTTATAAGCATTCTTCCAAATATCTTTCTCTGCGTTCATCAGAACAAAGAAAGTTATGATGACAGAATTTCACATTTACAAATGTTAACTAATAGCACCTTGTTGTAATGTGTTACCACAATCTCTGATGCATCTTCAGTTTAGAGAAATCCACAAAATGTTCTTCCAGCATGAAGGAAAAATGCAAAGTTGTTACATTTTTACAACATACCTAAATAATCAAATCGTATGAAACTAAATCTAATGAGATTTAGACAGATGTCCCTGTTTAATAAAGAAGTCCCTAAATAAATAAACTCCCTTTTTAATAAAAATAAATTATATAAAATATTATAAAGCAAAAACCAAAACACAGATTTGAAAAATCTAACGAAATATTAAAAACTTGAAACCTCCTTTAAACCTCTTTTCTACTATTTCATATCACATAACACGTCACAGGATGACATGAACACATACAGTTAAACTCCAGCTGGACGCTGAGATTTTATTTCATCTGCTGTAAAACTGCTTTTCTGGAAGCGCCTCCAGCACGGAGTGGATTTCACAGAAAGGCAGGCAGGGGATTGTGGGATTGAACAAACTGCTGTGAGCTCTGATCACAGCGCTACAATTATCAGCCCATTCACAATGAAACCAATTCACCGAGAGTGATTTTAGTCTGTTTTCCTTTCGTCTTTTGTATTTAAGTCAGATGGATATAAGATATAATCTTCACAAAAGGCTGCAAATTAGTATAACGCGAACGACTGAGTCAATTCCGACATTCCCAGTCATTTGCTCGTTTAAAGCGATTAATGCATTAATGAAGCGTTTAATTATGTGTGTGTGGCGGGATGAAGCGTGTATCGAACGGCTGTCTGTGACACAAACAGATGTGAGTCCTGAGAGAGCCGCTGAGATAATGAGTTATTGACAGCGTCTGTGTTTTTATAATGACCTCAGCAGGTGATAACTCAAAATTAAGTGCTGTTATATTTCTACTGCGGCACTGCCCGCTCACAACCATCAAACAAAACACAATTAATATCATTACCATCTCCCTCGCTCACCGCTTTCTGTCCGGTTCACATTTCAACCCCCGGAACAAAATCAAAATTCAAAGTGTAACTTTAAAATCCATGATTTCAAATATATTTCTCACATTTGAAATACTTTGGTCAGTTGAAAAATATATTACTTTATGTAGTTTTTTATTATTTATTTGAATCACTTAACTGATCAAGGTTGATATAGGCGGTGTTGGGTAAGTTACTCTGAAAAAGTAATTAATAACTAGTTACTAATTACATATTCAATAGTGTAACTAGATTACTGTACAAATGACTCTCTCCACAGAGTATTTTTTATTACTTATTACTAATAACTTCCTATATCCTACATCAACATTGATTAGAATTGATTCAAGGATAGACATGAAACGGCTTATTTTATTCATTCAAATAAATAATAAATAACTTCATAAATTATTCTTATTAACTGACCAAAGTATTACAAATGTGAGAAGGATACATTAAAGCATACATTTTAAAGTTAGACTTATAATATTGATGTCAATTCCACTATTGAATATATTACACAGTATATAGTTCAATTACATCAGAAGTAACTGTAATTAAATTACAGAAAAAATACGAGCAATCCCTTTTTCTAAGGAAAAGTAATTAAATTACTGAAACTAATTACTTCGTAACTGGTTACACCCAACACTGGATATAGGATATAGAAAGTAATCAGTATTTAAATACTTTTTGGAGAGAGTCATTTGCACAGTAATCTAATTACACTATTGAATATGTCATTAGTAACTAGTAATGAATTACATTTTCAGACTAACTTGCCCAACACTGCATCTCATCCAGAGTTTCAGATGAGTATTCAATGTCTCTCCTTCGACAAGACACCAAAGTTTGCAATCAAAAGCGACAGATCTCAATATGAACTCGAACATTTAAATCTCTACTTTATAATTTGACCGTATGACAAAAATCACCCCATTTGCATCTAGTATCCAAAGGAGAAAATTCCAAGAGCTAAGATGAGAGACAAGTGAGCAATAACACGTATCTGACCTCTGTTGATGGCCGAGGTCCTGCAGCAGCACATCGCCGTGTGTCTGTCGGCCCGCCGGCGTGACGTGACTCATCTTCTGGATCTCACTGCGAATAAAGTACCACAGCTCTCTCACTCCATTCTCCACCTTCCTCCTCAACTCCTCCTGGTCTCGACCGGGACCCACTGAGACAAAACATATCAGAAAGAGTTTTATTCAGCAATAAGGACGTTTATTTAAACACCAAGGACATCTGCTTGAGTTCATATTGGGATCCTCAATAATAGCATTGTTTTCTGATTGCAGACGTAACAAATCTGAGCTCAGTTTGACTCATCGTGGACATCTCTGCTGAAACTTTAATGACATTTGTCAGATTTCTCTCAGGAAAAATTCTTCTTTCTTATGGACTTCTACTTCCCAGTGCATTCTGGGAATGTCACATCTGAGGACGAAACCTTCATGTTATGCTGTCTTTAAAGAAAAAGCATGAATGAGAGTATCCCATGATGTCAGGTTGACATCTCACAAAGGTTGTGGATTTGCTTCTCCATCGATATTTGTGTAGAGGTGACCTGTGTGAGACGGACATTGTGTATCTCTCTTTTATATGTTTTGGATATGCATGAGGAGAGAGAGACTTCATAAGAGTGTTTTAAATATCTCTGACCTCCATCACTTCAGCCCGAGGTGATGATGGTGATGTTATTTATGGCGCATCCTGCAGGATGGAAATATCAGCGACCCTGACCTGCACTTCAACTATGACTACACACATGCAAACACATGAATATAAGCAAACATCCAATCTACACACGGATACATGGGACCAGACAACTTCTGAAAGGGTCTAAGACATCCCGACCCATACAGCCAAAAAGACGTTTGAACGACGTTCCTTAATTTAAAATCTAAACTAAACGGCTTTTCCTCACGGCAGGTCTGCATTCGGTAAAAATGAGCTAATAAAATATATCAAATTCACATTTTATAGCAAGTTTTTTTATCATGTGGCAAGTAGCCATGTAACAAGCAGTTGGCTGTTATCGCGAAATAACCCCCTTGAGTGTGATACAAGACCCACCACTTCGTGTCCTGATCACACTGTCGTGGCTTATTTCTACGATAACAACCAGCTGCAAGTACATTTTCCATCACTTAATATTTACTTGTATGATTATTTTACTGTATGATAATTGTATAAATTAAACGCTTTGTTCGGTCCTGTAGTTCGATCGCATTTAAATAAACAGTATGGTACACTGACATCTAGTGGTCGAGCTTGGTATCGCAGTCTAAATTCTAAATATTGGAGAGACAAGTTTAGCCAAGTAAGGGCAGGTTCACATTTCGCATCTATAATCGCAAGTGAAACGAAAGCCGCGCCTCTCTCTCTATTCAAATGACCCTCGGTGCGCGCACGGCACTCAGAAAAGTTTAACTTTTTTCATTTAGATGCGGCGCCGATGGGTCTAGACAAATGTCCACGCACCGCCGCATGAGCATCACCTTGTATATTAAGACGCGAAATATGAATCGGGCCTAACAGTTCTTCTCAGTTTATTTTGATTGTTATCAGAAATGATTCAACAGGCAGTCTTTTGTTTATGAATGTGTACCGGATGTTCAGTTGGGGTCAAAAAAGTGGACATGCGCGGAAAACGTTACATCAAACCATCTGTACACTGAATGAGATGAATAACCTCAAGAACCGCTGAAGAACATTATTTCCTGGTCTCACCTTCTCCCGACAGTCTCTGGAAACCGTGGATCTGCTGTTTGGCTCGGCTCAGCTGTTCTTCAAGAGATCGAAGTCTTCCTGAGGACACGGAGCCGTCCGACTGTCCTTCAGGAATTCTACACAACACACACAGACGCTTTGTCAGTCTAATCCTCTGTTTGCACACAGCGTATCTGCTCATAATGTTTAGGAAGAGAGCCATCAGAACACAAAGGCTGTGTAAATAAACGGAGTTGTGTGGAAAACGACAGACTTCAAATGTTGATTCACAGGAACCGGTGAGGAACAAGATGAGCGGAATATTTAAAAGCAATGCGTATCCTCTTGTAAAGTATCATTTGACTCGTGCACTTCTTTCTTTTCAGATGGTTTAGTACACAACACAAATAACATCCTAATGAGCATTTGAGAAAATTCAGTCTGCTCATAATAGTAATCTGTTTCACAGCTCAATGTCTTCAGAATATTTCCATTTGTTTATGGCGGTAAGCGCGATAGTATTCCTCAAAGTGTCACACCTCTGAACAATTTGCTTAATCATATTTTGTATAAATATGGTAATGATGTATTAATATTAATACACTGACTGCATGCATATGCATTGCTGTATATATTTTACGGGAGCAAAGATAAACGTGAAGAAATCAATAGAGCATGTTAGAAGAAGAGAGAATATTAATTCATACACATTTATGAATCAGAGGTGTGAAGGAAGCTTTCTGTAAAGCTGGTGTCCACTTTTTGCCTTTTGTTTCCATCTCAGAAGATGTAATATTAATATTTAGATACTTTATATCGGCCGATATATCGATTATTGGCTTCCAGCATTAAATAATTATGGGTTATCGGCCAAAATTTACATATTGGAGCGTCCCTAATTTTGATTATAAATACAGCCCGGACTCAAATCATCATTTCAAGATGTATTTTGTTCATTCCAGTCCGGTTTCTTTTGTATTTCAACCAAATTAAACCTCAGGAGTGACTAAGTTAAGACTGACAGCATGATGAGACAAGTGGAAATCCAGATTATCACAATTTTTTACTTTTCCTGAATACATGTAGACAAATAAGGGGAGAGCAGGGACGAAAGTACCATTTTTCTGAAAAAGTTTATTAATTTATCAGAAAGAGATTTATTTTTGCTGTGCTCTGTAACTCAGTGTGGTCTTGCAATACTAGGTGATTCGAATGTTGAATGACTTTTGTATAATTTCACTTTGAAGATTAGTTGCATATTGTTATGAAAGTAACACTCAGGTGGGTCAAAAGTAACACAACAATATAAGATAGATTTTTTTGAGTTACTCATGTTTTAATTCATTTAACTGACAATGACCGTGTTAATATGTAATTGCAAACACTGTATAACTTTAATCTTTGAAAAAAACATTTATCACACGTTTAAAAAATAACCCGATAGTGCAAACATTAATTGTTTTGAATATTTTAGGATTGATGAATTTTATAATACGTTTCAACATTATGAACAATATGAAAATTATTATATAATTAAATTAAATCAGCATAATCTAATGACATTAGCTAAGAGACGAAAGTAACAAGTATTAGTTTCGTCCCGACAGGAACTCCTGACATTTAAACTCGATTTACTTTTATAATGGAAAACTCTGTCAAGGCAAACTTCAGTATGTGTTACATCTACATCACCTGTAGATTGATCATTACTGTGAGACATGAAACGAGAAACACAACTTGTAATAAAAAAAGCACAGCTTCAGAAATTTACTTTCCGTGCTTGAAAAGTGTTTTCTGGACCTAACCGCGGGAAACGATGACGACATCACATGATATTCAGCAGCAAGGTCAAAGGTTGTGTGCTGAACGTGACGTCAAAGCTTGGAATGCAAATGTAGTGAGTGCTCTGAGAAAATGGCTTCTGTATTGCTTAAAAGTGAACATAAAATTTGTATTCAGCATTTCAGATGTGAAAAAATAGAGAATGTGTCTTCTGTTATTTTCACCTGTTTCTCCAGTTTTCATTTTCTGCAAATAAATGCAAATAGAAATAATATTTTTATTTGAAATTTGGTAGAAATATTGTCAGAAGCACACAGAATGAAACAAAAATTATAATTTTACCAAAAAGCACACACCTATATATAATACATTAAAAACATAAAAAAAACCTGAAAATATTTTTTAAACGGTCTCTTTTTTTACGTGTCTGTATATGTTTTATATATATTTATCTTATTGTTTTGAAAGGTGTAATACAAACAAAGCTTAACTAACTTCCCAACAAACTAAATAAGAAACAAACTGACAAAATAAACAAACAAACTAAAAAAATGAACTGAGAATCAAACATTGCAGACCACAGTCAAGACATTTCATCCTTCAGAAGCACAGACACTTTTCAGGCAAAAATACAGATATCTGCAGTATAATGTATGAAAATGGACAAAATATGCAAATTGTTATTGCCTGAGGACTCTTAGATTTAAGTATAAATGAAACATGTTATTAGAGAGCAGCAAAGCTCTGTTCAATTCCATCTAACAAGTGCATGACACAAGCATCAAAGAGGCCAGAACTTCAGAACTGCTGACGGAGAGAAAAAAAAACGTCTGATACACGAGGGAACGGCGGCCAAATGACATTACAGAGGACATGAATTACTGCCGCTGCCGCAGAAACCCACAGGCAAATTAGCAGACACAGATGAGTCAGATGATGCCTGAAGATCACACAGATATCAACCTAACACCTGCTGAAAAACTGCATTTAAACAAACCCCCCCCAAACCAGATGAGACTACATTCATACTTAAATGAAACACAAATGAGATCTCCATCAAATCTCCTGAACTACGAAAGAGATCTTAACCACACATAAATATTTTGAGTTCAGTTTGTCTGTGTGTGTTTTTGCCATTATACAAAAGGGTTGTTTTTTCCAGACACTATCTCACATCATTCAGCATTATGACACATTTGCACACAAATGATATTGACTGAGAGAAAACACATCTTCACCCTTCAGCCCGAGGCTTTAGACCTCTGCATCTGAATATGATGTCTGCAGAAACATTTATAAAAACACGAGCGGCTCTCAGAAGCTATGGCAATTCTCGACAAAAAACATTTTATTGCTTTGAGCAGCAACTGTGATGTTAATGTCTCTCTTTTATCAAGTTTGGCCGAACACACCTTCACAGTATGTGCATATCGCTGGTGTCCATCTGAAAATTCCTGTCTACATATTTTGTGATATTTCTTTTTTGTCATAAATTACTATTATTTGTCATCCTTTATGTCTGAAACTGAGTTTCCAACCACACTCTTAAAAATAATTCAGTGGCTTAAACATTACTTATATTAACTTATTGAAATCTTTTAAAAATAATTATTTAAGTGGGACATCTTTTTTTTATTATTAAAATCCAATCGTTTTTTTCTAAAAAATTTACAGATATTTATACTTTTTTTATTACAAATTATATTTTTTATATACACTTCATATTTTTTGTTAATTCTATATCTTTTCTACTCTTTTTTTTGCTTTTTGTTGCCCTTATGTTGACTCAATTGCTTCCATTGTTTACCCAAATTGTAAGTCACTTTGGATAAAAGCGTCTGCTAAATGACTAAATGTAAATGTACATTGTTTTTTCCATTTCCTAAAAACTTTGAATTTGGACATCCCATGTTTCAGAAGGACAGCGACGAGTCCATTAAACAAACATTGGAAGGTTAAATACTTGACAGAAGGGCTGTCACGATATCCAATCTTTACTACACTATTATTGCGCTCTAAAAAAATATCTCTATATTTATTTAAACATTAATACAGATATATAAATGATGGCCTCAATGAAATAGATTTTATCTGATATTTGGTCAATGAATCACACTTAAAATAAAAGTGTGTGAAGGCAGAGAGACAATTTGCAATGGGATGCTGAATAGTTTACGATATGAATAGAATGAACATAATTGTCAATACAAGTCTATTGTGACAGCTCTACTCCAAAGCATTTAAATGTAAAGTTTGCTCAGAGACGCTTGCTCTTACAAGCAGCATTAAATACGACAGGTTTATAATCAATACTCTTCCAGTTCTGCCAAGGACACGTCTGGATCTATCTGAGATCTGGAGATAGAGTCGGACAAAACGCTCACAGTGTCTAATGTGTTTAAAACAAAAGACATCAATGAGATGAAGATCTGAAATAGAAAATGACATCCAACAACGACAAATGAGTCAAGTAAGTTGGTGTTGATGATGACACATCTTGAGCCAAATATTATTAAAAAAAACAATTTTTTATTTATTTTTGACATCGAATCCAGGCTACACGCAGCACAGTCAAACTGCGTTTGTGCCATCGGACGTTAACCAAAATGTAAATCATGCAGTTACCGTAGCGACTGGGCCATGCGCCGTAGGTCTTCGTTCTGTTGCTTCAATCTCTCCAGTTTGGTCAGGATCTTGGCCAGCTCGCGGCTGGAGCGGGGCTCGCGGTCGCCCTCCTTCACCAGATGACCCCCGATATAAAAGAGCAACGTCCCCCAGGCCAAGAGAACCAGCGCTATCCAGCGCCATGAGCCCGGCCATGGACGCATGCTGCTGCCAGAGGCCAGTCACAACAGAGGGCAGACGGGCATGCTGGCACAGCCAATCAGAGCACAGCTTCACGTGGACAATCCGTGTGGGTCGCGTTTATGTCGGTACGTCAACACACCACAGATTTTTATGCATGGCGACCGGTCAGGATGGAAGATCTTCCATTGTGTTTCTGGAGTTTGTTCGTATCACTGCTGCATTGATTTGGGTTTCCCGGGTGTGAGGTTGGGATCTCCGCATGCATTGAATTTCTGTGGAGAGTGAGAGAGAGAAAGAGAGAGAGAGAGAGAGAGAGAGAGAAAGAGCGAGAGAGACAGACAGACAGACAGAAAGAGTGAGAGAGACAGACAGAGAGAGAGAGATTGAGGGAGGGAGAGAGAGAGACAGAGAAATAGAGACAGACAGAGGGAGAGAGAGAGAGAGAGAGAGAGAGAGGGAAAGAGAGAGAGAGGGAGATAGACAGAAAGACAGAGAGAGAGAGAGAGATTGAGGGAGGGAGAGAGAGAGACAGAGAAATAGAGACAGACAGAGGGAGAGAGAGAGAGAGAGAGAGAGAGAGGGAAAGAGAGAGAGAGGGAGATAGACAGAAAGACAGAGAGAGAGAGAGAGATTGAGGGAGGGAGAGAGAGAGACAGAGAAATAGAGACAGACAGAGGGAGAGAGAGAGAGAGAGAGAGAGAGAGAGAGAGAGGGAAAGAGAGAGAGAGGGAGATAGACAGACAGACAGAGAGAGAGAAAGAGAGAGAGAGAGAGAGAGAGAGAGAGAGAAAGAGAGAGAGAGCGAGATAGACAGAAAGACAGAGAGAGAGAGAGAGAGAGAGAGAGAGAGAGAGAGAGAGAGAGAGAGAGAGAGAGAGAGAGACAGACAGACAGACAGAAAGAGTGAGAGAGACAGACAGAGAGAGAGAGATTGAGGGAGGGAGAGAGAGAGACAGAGAAATAGAGACAGACAGAGGGAGAGAGAGAGAGAGAGAGAGAGAGGGAAAGAGAGAGAGAGAAAGAGCGAGAGAGACAGACAGACAGACAGAAAGAGTGAGAGAGACAGACAGAGAGAGAGAGATTGAGGGAGGGAGAGAGAGAGACAGAGAAATAGAGACAGACAGAGGGAGAGAGAGAGAGAGAGAGAGAGAGAGGGAAAGAGAGAGAGAGGGAGATAGACAGACAGACAGAGAGAGAGACAGAGAGAGAGAGAGAGAGAGAGAGAGAGAGAGAGAGAGAAAGAGAGAGAGAGCGAGATAGACAGAAAGACAGAGAGAGAGAGAGAGATTGAGGGAGGGAGAGAGAGAGACAGAGAAATAGAGACAGACAGAGGGAGAGAGAGAGAGAGAGAGAGAGAGAGAGAGAGAGAGAGGGAAAGAGAGAGAGAGGGAGATAGACAGACAGACAGAGAGAGAGAAAGAGAGAGAGAGAGAGAGAGAGAGAGAGAGAGAAAGAGAGAGAGAGCGAGATAGACAGAAAGACAGAGAGAGAGAGAGAGAGAGAGAGAGAGAGAGAGAGAGAGAGAGAGAGAGAGAGAGAGAGAGAGAGAGAGAGACAGAAAAAGAGAGAGAGAGACAGAGTTAGAACACAGGAGCGCTGTTTGTTTGGGAAGATCTCGGTTCATCCGCAGTCTGTCTCCCATCTCAACCCTTTTATTTTCAGAATCAGACTGTGACAGCCGTATCCCCCCCCACACTCGTCCCGCAGACGTTGACATGCTTTGCGACTGACTGTCATGCTGTCAAACTGAAGTGATGAGTGTCAAACAACACCCAAACACCGACATCATCACTTCCCCTCCAGAGCGCATGACGTGAGGGTAATGATGTGCATGTGTACGTCTGTGTACGTCTTCACCTGGCGTAACACTGATGTTATCTGAAAATATCTTCACTGCAACTGCAAGGAACCTATGATGACTTCTGCTGTCTTCACAAGACAACAACACTTGTGCAGTGAAACATCTCTGGTGATCATGACAGGTTGTGATGTCTCTCTCACTCTCAGTATGACGGGGTGAAAAACAGTGATGGAGAATGTGATGATGATCGTTTTGTGATGCATTTTCATTAAACAGAAACAGACCATCAATTTATATTAAGAGTGACAGTCTAAATTAAAAGAGAGAGAAAGAGAGGACTGTCGGAAGTACAGTAAAGACCCTTTTCATGAGCACATCATACACAATCTGATTAAAATTGAGTCAGATCTAATTTTATTAGAACAGATCATTTGTATCGGCTGACGGTATCGTTGATTTACACATTGTCTTCATCGTATTACCACTTAATTCACTGGAGGAATTGAAGTAACTGCACGAGTATATGAAGAGTTTGGTGTTCAAAAATCATGTTTTATTGTGCCTTCAAACTATTAAACTACAGTTGTTTTATTTTGATTTCAGCCAAAATAACTCTAAAAGTACAGCTTACTAACACAATAAAACCCAATTAAAAAATGATAACATAATAAAAAATATGATTTTTGAAAAGAAACATGGTGTCACCAAACTCTTATTTTTTTATCATAGAAACTTTTCATATATTATAAATAAGTGAAATACATTTGATTTTATTAAAACGTATATTTATGAAATAAATATATAAATCAGAGGACCCACATTTTCCCACGATCATCAACTCCCGACCCACTTCTTTAGGATATATGACGTCATTGTTTGTTTAAAATATAAAAACGAGTGACTGATACTAAAATATGAACAAAAATGTGTAACTAATATGACTAATATAACTAAAATGAAAATGTCCTGATAATTCACTCACCTGTGTGTTTATTTCTTCTGTCGAAAACACATTTAGGCTTTTGAGGAAAGCTTTCAATTGTTCTTATAAATACAAAGAACTTAAATGGGGGCTGTTGGTTAAGTTCCATTTTAAGGTTTTTTCGGAGCTTCAAAAGGTCATTAGAGATCACTTCTGTCCCATCATGCTTTGTTTCTTTAGCAACACCTCCTCTGACCTTTCAGAGTCAAAGCTTCATCATTTTTATGACGCTGCGCAGCTGTCATTTACTTGTCAATCATTCACAAGTGCATTAACTTCTCAACGACCGCTGAATCGTGCGCGTATGACCTCACCATAAACTATTAGGTCAATTGGATAAATCTTACAAAGCACGTCTTTGACTCGCCGTGTCAAAGAGTGTGTGCGGCTACAACTGGCCTGCAAACGGAAATAAAAATCTAGGACGGAAGTCCAGTGGGAAACATCGGACACACTTCATCAAAGCAGGACATAGGCAATGAGATCTGCCGGACCAGAGCCAGAACACATCAAACCAAGAACAAAACGTCCACAGAAGTAAAACTCTCAGACTCTCCTCTGAAACACAAACTCAGATTCAGGGCTTGACCGAGACAAAAAAGGGAAGGTTACCCAAAGCCAAAATTGATTTCAATTTATCATCAATGCAAATGTTTTCAAAGCGAAAAGAAATCAGTACTGATCATTTTACATTTGACCATTTTACAGAAAAGATCAAAATATGTAAGACACAAGCAAAATCATATAATCAAATGCATACGTGTGCATTGTGCTAAACTATTACACAATTTTCACAAAAAAAATTTAAACCATAAACATAAGAAACGCGAGACTAATCTACTCATGTCCGTCATAAACTAATAATTTCAAAGCTTAATTTCGGACCGGAGAGAAAGTTTGACATAGAAATTAGAAATGTTCATTATAAAAGAGCAAAAAACAACAATTAAGAATAATAAAATTAAAAAAATTGACATTGTTTCCTGTGAGATATCATGATAAGATTTAACAGTTATTGCGGTAAAAAATCACGATAATGTCATAATCGTGATATCTATCGAAATGGTGAGAGAGAGAGAGTTCTGCCAATGGAAGTCCAAAACGCTGGAGCGTCACGTGATTCATAAAAGCGAATGAGTAATCGTGTTAAATAACCGGGATCTCAATATTGGCCAAAATAATAGTGAAAACGATTTTTGTCATAATCGAGCAGCCCTAACTTCAGAGACTCTCTCTCTCAACAGCTCTGGTTTATAAACACAATATCAATAATCTCGTTATTTGATATCACGGTTATTGATACCGCTACATTGTGACACCCCAACTGTGTGATGACGTTATCAAGGCACATTTCTTTATTACCGAATCTATAAAATCTGCACAATTAGGGATTGACCTCTTCTCAAATAACTCAATTTTCCCCTGAAGAACTGCTGTCTGTATTTTGAAAGACAATTTTTGCATTTAAACACGTGGCATGATAAATTCAGATTATCAGGATGTATATCCACAACGGCATTGAGAACATCACGCTCAATCAGACATTTCGTCTTCTCTCTTTATCGTCTCTCCTTTAATTCATCAGTGATGTCCAAACACAATGAACGAGAGGTTAAGCCCCACCTGTTGCGGCCAAACACGGCAAAAAATACACAAGGTCAAGGATACAGATAATTGATGTAAATCAATTCTGTGACAGTTTGTGTAGACCATAAACATATATTGCCGAGACTGACAGTTGTATTTTAATCAATTTAACGGTTACACACCACAATACAAATGAGAAACTGCATTTACATTTCCAGAAGCATTCAGAGGTGTTAACCGATCAAAGCACTTGTGTGCTTGATATCAAACACACATGGACAGTGAAGGGCTGCCCGTGGAGAGTAATTTGACATGCTGTCTTTTATTAATTACCAGAAATGAACCGCAGGGAACAAACTCGACCTTTACAACCTCTGGTACATAAAGCGCAGCGGCGGCCACTGCATTACATGCGAGCGTGTGTCCGTCCTTCAGTGCTTCTCTGCAGTAATGTGTCGTGATGACAGGTGACCTTTAGAAGTCCACAGGCTGTTGTCACAGCGGGTCCCCGAGAGCACAGCATCAGAACAAAACCCCATCACTCATTGAGTTAAAACAACAGAGAGAGCGCAGGCACGGGTTCACACACTGCAGAAATGTGTTGGCAAAACAGCATTAAACAGATTGTTTAAAAAATATCTGTCATCATTTGTTCACTCTCGTGTGTATGTGAGTCTTTCTTCAGCGGAACACAAAAGGAGATATTTTGAGAAATGTCTCCATGGTCTTGTACTGTCTTAGTACTGTTTTTTCTTCGGATCTACAGTGTGTTTTCTGTAAAGCTGCTGTGCAAAATTGTTATAAAATGTGCTAAACTAAATAAACCCAATAAAACACTGACTGATGTACCCAACATTGTGTGAGTACCCAACATGTTTACAAAGACCTTTGATATGATTAATGGAGACACATTTCCTGTGCACGTCACATGTGCTGCGTTTTACTGTATGTGATGTTGAAAGCTCTGTGTTGCCTATGAATACCAACATAACTCAGTGACCTAATGATAGAGAGAAAGAGAGAGAGAGAACCACACAACAGAAACAAGGAGAAACAGGTCAAGAAAACAGACGTCATCCACCATAAGATGATTTACAGCATGTGTCTACTAAAAGATCATCCGTGTATATGCTTCATGAACACATGAATCTGTCCTTCTCAGGGTCTGTAAAAACTGAATTAATGTATTACAGCATCACTGTACGTTTCTCTATTTTTACCTTTTTTCAATCTATATGAATTGTTCTCTGTGATTGTCTTGAAGTATTATGTGAAAGAATATATATCCATGTAATAGACTTCAAATATACAAGAGAATCCTTTATATTTAGGGCCCTATTTTCACGATCTGCTCAAGGTCTAAAGCGCAGGACGCAAGTCCACTCAGGGCGTGACCAAATCCACTTTGCTAGTTTAACGCAGGAAAACACGCGGCGCGCCCGGGCGCATGATCTAAGCAGGTTGTCCAAATTCTCTTAATGAGTAAAGGTTGTTTTTTGGGCGTGCAGTAAACTAATGAGAGTCTCATCTCTCATTAACTTTAAGAGCCAGTTGCGCACGTGTCATGGCGGATTCGCTATTTAAACAGAGGAATTTGCAAGAGCAAAGACTGGACGCATCTCCAGAGAGAAAACGCATCTGCTCGTGCGTGAGGTTAAAGCGCGTAAACAGACCGTCTACAGGACCAGCCGGATTTTTATCTTTATGTACACAGTAATCATCTTTTACATAGTATTCCATTTCTTTTTTATATTTGGCATGTTTGTGTGCTGCTGCGCTTCCCTCTGTGTAATAAGTAAAGTGAAAGCGCGTTGTGGAACCACCCAGAGGCACATTTTCTACTAACGCACTATTTAAATAAAACAAAAATGTTGCGCCGTTGACTTTAGACCAGGTTTGAGTTGGAACTCAAAATAGCAACGCGCCTGAAAACACCTCTTTTTTAGAACTCGCCCATGGGCACGCAAATGCAATTGCTATTTAAACAATGCGGCGCATGACTGGAGAACAGCGTCACGCTGAAACTAGCAAAAACACTTGTGCTGCGTCTTGCGCCGCGTTGCGCCGGGTGTATGATAGCGCCCTAAAACTAATCTCAAAGAGAGATTTATAATTCTACTAAACACAATGTTGAGTCTATAATCAAAATGAGGCGTGAATATGTGAGTTCAATCTAAAGGTAAGTAGACCTATACAATGGAAAAGTGTAAAATAAATGGAAAAGTCAAAATGCATATTAAACATTCAGAAGACCATTGTTAAGACCTCAGAGCCGTGTCGAGCCATTTTTTATCAATAGATGCACTTTTTGGAGCCTCAAAAAATCAACACCCATTCACTCCCATTCAACCGCTTGGAAGTAAAAGGATCCGTGGTATGATAACTCCGACTGCATTATTCTTCAAGAAGAAAGTCATATTCACTTAAGATGCCTTGAGGCTGCGCAAAACATGGGGAAATGGTGATAATGGCTGAGGTATTGCTTTAAAAACACTGTTCAGCAGCACAGAGCGGCCTAATAAAACTCATCTGTAGCTGAAATATGATTTAGACTTTCTCTGAAATAAGCCAACTCAATTCTATAAGAATGACCCATAAAGTCCATTTTCTCCCCATGAGATTAATTTAATGAAAAAAGGAAACAATGTTTGGTGCGGCCAAAACCTTATTGGAGTTTTCTGAAAGTAGACCCATAAGGGTCACATATAAAACCGGGGCCAGATTAGAAAATACTGCCAGCGCAGAACATTGAGAGTGTTGGAGCGGAAAGTGCTGGTTTTGCGGTTTTGTTTATAGGAGGTAAACTTTATAAACGTTATAAAACCCTCTTGTGAGGCCGTACGTTAGGACACACACACACAGAGAAAAAGTGTGGCAGAACTTATAAAAATATTGAGTTTCTGCAGTGCTCATGGTTTACAACTTCAATTTGAACTAATTCGGACAATTACCTCGGAAAATAATATCTATCCAGGATGTTTTTACAGAGAATGAACACACGTTTGAGAGCATCCATCAGACATTGGTGTGACAGGTTTGATTGACAGTGCTGTCACAGCGCGCATCAGACATGCATCTCACACGCCGATGATTGACGATCGAAACACAACTCCACGCACACATAATGATGTTTACTTTCCATAAAAGTCTATTGTTTTTCTATACAGCCAGTTATAAATACTTTAACCAAACCCTGACCAACACATAAAAAACCTTGACATCAGGGAATTAAAATATGCTTCACGAGGAGAGAGAGAATGTGGCTTTCTGAATCGGTTGAAGTGTTGTGAAGTCTGCAAATGTCTGATTTCGCCTACACATGAATAAAGAAAAAACACCTCTGACTGAACACATCACATCTCCACTTACTGAATGCTGTCACCCACTCACAGTTCATACACACACACCTGAAACGTGACAAATGGAGGAAAGAGTCACGTCTGATTCGACAGAGACTGACCACATTCAATGATGGAAGTGTGCGGTGGACTGGAAGTGTGCAAAATAGATCCTGCTAAATAAAAAAAAATTAAGGATAAAAGGAAATCCTGTGAAATTCAACAAATCAGATGACGGCTGCGAACGTACTGATGTGTTTCCAGAAAAGTGTGCAGTATGCATCAGACGTTCAGCCAACGGATCGTGATGTCTGAGGCTAAGACTTACATATGCTCAACAAAACATCACTTTGGTATTACCATGGACCATGGTTTTATTATAGTAAATAACTAAGACAGTAAGAAGGAAATTTGTTGGATTTCACATCTCATTGCTTCGATTATCTACTATTATATGAAACATTTAATGAAAAAGACAATAACGGCCATTTTAACAAAGTATTAGCGACATAAATGGTAATGTCATTTTGTGAGAGTTCCAATCAGGCGCTAAAAAGAGTACCCATTAGAAGTTCTTTAAGGCCACAGAATCACACGGGGTCCTAAAGGGGAACGATTTCGAAAGGGGACTTGTTTTGTCATGACATCGGAGACGTGCGTGGCCAGTTCTTAAACGGTCCGCCAGGAAACAACACATGTCGTGTTTACAACGGTTGCAGAAAGAATTCATCACGATCAACCAAATGCTTGATTCCATAAAAGTATGCGAAGTTCACGGCATAAACTTACAATCATCGTTGTTGCTGTTAACTTTTGGCACGCCCATGAATGCACACCGGTCTGTTAATGCGGGGACAGCGGCACGAAACGAAATGTGATTGGTTGCTTTACCCGTCAGTCATATGACCTCTTGGGCGGGCCTTGGCCAAAGAAACCTTTAGTTTGTAGGTCTGGCTAGGCGAGACCAGGTCTAAAGTAACACAAGAAAGTATGTTTATGTGAAGTATTCTTTAAATAAAACTTTTCAGTGCTGCTCTTCCTAATGGTCAGAGAGGACACATGATCACAACCCGGTCATGTGAGAAGTCTGTAATACGTATGCTAAAGATTTGGAGATCTGGAAAACATCTGCTATGTAAAAACATCTGCTAAACATCTTAAAAAGAGCAGTTTTACATCCATTCTAAATCATAAACATCTACAGACATCTTATAGGAGACGTCTCTGAGACGTTTTGCAGATGAGCAAACTATGTATTGCAGATGTAAATGCAGACATCAAATATACATTAGCCAGATGGAGTGTGCTATCAGGGAGGATGCTCCAAAGAGGTTGTAATGCTCAAACACAATGTGTGTAGCTATCGACACAATTCTCCCGCTGTAATTGTCTCTTTGGCGAAGGCGATGGCGTATCTAAGGTTACGCAGCACACAGAGCGCATACCGATGCCTCTCTTATCTGAGAGGACGGTGGAGCGGCTCGACGTGTTTCTGCTCAGGATTCAGAAAGAGAGAGAGAGAATGCCAACAAGACCTCAGCACCATCCACTTGATCCAACCTCACCTCTGATATCAGGAGACACCTATGAAATATGCAACGTCATTCACATGCATACACAAACTCAGTCTTAGATGGTGGACGGTGAAAAAGTAAGCATGTCCAACACACGCTTCATGCATTTCTGCATTTTGAAATGGATTCGAGTGTCCTTCATAACACATGTATGCATCGTATATAGCAGACGTGCTTGTAATGAGCTACCTGAAGACTAAGATCTGGTTTAACGGCAGACATTTAATCTAAAACCAAATGTTTCATGTTACAATCAATTCTCCCCCTACATCACATTACAGCAGTGAATCACAGGCTTTGATTCATCCAGACGTTATTTGCCATATTGTTAAACAGATTTATCCTGGTTTCTTAAGTAAAACCCTGTGGGTGTTCAATCTCCAAACTTTCTTATAAAACAGCTTGGACTACCTGCCTCCAAAATCTCTCTCCCACACACCCATGTCTGACTCACCCAATGACTGGAATTACAGCACATCCTTCATCCTCAACATTGATAGAGAGAGAGAGAGAAAAACAGAAAGAGAGAGAGACAGAAAAACAAAAACCTTTATTAAAAACTTCTAAAACCTTCTATTATATTAAAACTACAAAAACTACCAAAGAAAATAATTTTGCCAACCAAATTTATGCGTATGCATCACATCTTTCAAACATTAACGTATCATTATTTAAAAAATATATATATTCTAATTTAATTCTTGGGTTTTTCCAAAGGTTGAGTGGGTCATTATGTGAATTCTACGAAATAATCTAACTATACAATATATATATATATATATATATATATTTCTTCTTAAGCATAGACATAAAATAAAAGCTAATAATGCAGAAGGTTGAGTGGTCTCAAAGGTTTCATCAGAATAAATATAGAAAGGCACTTTCTAGACGACACGTCAGCACCTTCATGAAGTTGCATCACTTAACTGAAGCCATTTACAGCTCTCAAATGGCCGGCTCCGCCCACCTTAAGCTTCAAAACAATTCCTCAGAGACTTACGGGTAACGTCACGGACACAACATTCATATTTTATACAGTCTAAGCACACAACACGATCTTCACTAAAGCCGTACAGATGGCAAACGCCCGGTCGACAAATGGTCAGTCTGGATGTGTACAAATTAGCTGTTGTGTCAAAAACTGACTGCTGGACCGATGCACTTGAACCCCGGTGACTAACAACGACAGTCACCATTACTGTATATTAACACAGTGTCAGCGAAAATTGGTTGGCTAGCATCACTTTATCTAGAAAAGATTTAATTGATTTAACGAAACATAGAACAGCCAATACGGTAAAACAGAGAAAGAAACGACATTAAATAAAAAGTCATCTTACATCTCGGCTCATATAGCATCGAAGTCATAAGCGTTTAGCTGCTTTCTCCTCCTTATGAAACATTTATCAGCATCCCAGCGATTTAAATGGTAGTTCCCCTCAGCCAGTGTTGGGTTGTAATTAGTAATTAGTACTAAGTAATTAGTTGCTTTCCCTTGAAAAAGTAAAGTAAGGGATTACTCTTATTTTTTCTGTAATTAACTTACAGTTACTTCTGATGTAATTAAACTAAATACTCTGTTTAATATATGCGTGTGCAATGGTGTAATTGACATAAAAATTCAGTCTAACCCTGCTATAATGTTTAATTCTCACATTTGAACCGTTTGAGCCGTTTCATGTCTATCCTTGAATCACTTAACTGATCAAGGTTGATGTAGGATATAGAAAGTTCTTAGTCTTGACCAATTAAATACTTTTTGGAGAGAGTCATTTGTACAGTAATATAATTACACTATTGAATATGTCATTAGTAACTAGTTATTAATGACTTTTTCAGAGTAACATACCAAACAGTAATCTCAACCGAGGCTGAGAATAATGAAGAAGCACGGACTTCATGTGGTCCTATATGGCACATCTTGAGTCAGGCTAGAAACGGCACATGGAATCACAGATTGTGGAGTTTTTATTAATAAAATGTGTTAAAGCAAATAGATGGTGATTTACACACGTCATGTGTGTGTGTGTGTTCGTCTGTTTTCATTGACAGAAATAAAACAGATGTCATAAATTAATTATTTATTTTCTACGATTTCAGACATTCTATATTTGGCGAATGATGCATCTCGATTAGGTGTGTTGTTTAAATGACCAAATCACACATTTATTTCAGTTTCTGTGTGCATGACACATGTACGCCACACGTGATGCAAGCACAATGCAAATTAGATCCCATCAAATCCCATTCCTCAGTATGACATCATCATTATCTTTAAGCCCCCACAACACATCACTCTCGAGGTACACATCACCTGTCATTGCCAGGTGTCATACAGCGGAGCTTCTTGCAAACTTACTGTTCTCATATTTACTCAGGAGAAATAAACACCAGCTCATGAGTACTGTGACATTTAAACACAGAACTTTATATTTTTAGTATACGGGTGTTGAGAAAAAGAATGTGGCTCCTGAAAAACATTTATCAGTTGACACATAAACCTTTTAAAGTTAACTCTCAAAGTGACATTAAAACAGACAGGCCAAAACATTGTGAACACTACATTTTGGAGTAAAAAACCTCGGGCGACATTAATAAATAACAATATAACAGTGCATAAAAGTGCACAATATGTCTATTTAATGTGGAAACATCAGGCTGGAGTCTCATGTACTCTTACTGTAGGTGAAATGAATGTGCTGAGCTATTGAAACTCATGAGAGGATCTGAAGAGATAATGCAGTTTATTGAACTGAGAATGTGAATGTAAATGTGCTGTAGTGTGAGAATATGATTTTATACTTCTCTCTTTCAGCCTGTGAAAGTGTTTGTTATCCACAAGAGAAGTGTTCAGATCTGAAGTGTGTGAGAAGAGACTGTTGAACATCAACGCTGTAGAAACAATCTTCACCTATGAGCCCCTTTGATAAGACTGGACGTCTTATGAGTGAACACAAAAATGTACACAAAACACACGTGCACATGAACACGCACACCAAACACACCTAAGAATGTTTAAATACCCGACACTCATGACATGTCAAAGAACTGAACACACAAAACCACACATATAAAAAACACGCACGCACGCACGCACATCACACACACACATATAACAAACAAACACGCTCAAACACACACACACCTACCATGAACAAACAAACACACACACACACACACACACACACACACACACACACACACACACTGAAACATACACACATACAGTACAGTAAACTAACAAACAAACACACACACACACACACTCAACACACATGCACACACCTACCATGAACAAACACACACAAACACACACAAACAAACAAACAAACAAACACACACACAAACAAACTGAAACATACAAATACAGTACAGTAAACAAACACACAAACACAAACACACACACACACACAAACAAACAAACTGAAACATACAAATACAGTACAGTAAACAAACACATCACACACACATACAACAAACAAACACGCTCAAACACACACACACATACCATGAACAAACAAACAAACACACACACACACACACACACATATACACAAACACACACACACACACACACACACACACTGAAACATACACACATACAATCATTGGAGTTTGGGTTCCTCGCCACAGCAGGGCAGTGTTGGCCTGCTCACCGGGAGACTGCATTCATTCATTTATTTATTTATTTAGAAATTAGCTATTATTTATTAGTATGGTCTTACTCGTTGTATGAATACCATGCACTGTGCTGTGTTTTTCTGTTTTTCCTGTTTGCCCCTGTAAAGCTGCTTTGAAACAATACACATTGTGAAAAGCGCTATATAAATAAACTTGAATTGAATTGAATTGAATTGAAATAAACAAACACACACACACACCTAACCTGAACAAACACACACACACAAACTGAAACTTACAATAAACAAACACACACACAAACTACAACCAAATAATAATTTATTTAAAAGTCAGCGAAAAAATCTTATCATGATTAAACCAAAAGACAATATTCTTAATGAGCAAAACCAACGCCTAAAGTTTGGGCTACTTAATATTAGATCACTAAATCCAAAGGCAGTTATTGTAAATGAAATGATCACAGACAACAGTTTTGATATACTTTGCCTTACTGAAACCTGGCTTAAGCCAAATGATTACTTCGGTCTAAATGAGTCTACTCCACCAAGCTACGGTTATATTCATGAGCCACGTCCGGTTGGTCGAGGTGGTGGTGTCGCAACAATCTTTAGAGACTTTCTTAGCGTTACTCGGAGAACAATGCATACATTTAAATCATTTGAAATGCTTGCGTTGAACATAACAGTTCCAAACAAAAGTAAAAAATCATTGATCTCTCTTACATTGGTTACTGTGTATAGACCCCCTGGGCCTTACACTAATTTTCTGATAGAGTTCGCAGACTTCTTAACGGATCTATTGGTTAACGTCGATAAAGTACTGATTGTTGGAGATTTTAATATCCACGTAGATAGTGCTAACGATCCATTAGCTGTGGCGTTTAAGGAACTACTAGACTCTTGTGGTGTAACACAATACATCAATAGACCTACTCATCGCCTTAATCATACCCTAGACTTGATTATATCTCACGGAGCCGATCTAACCGATATCGATATTATACCTCAAAGTGACGATGTTTCCGATCACCATCTTATAACATGTACACTTCGCACTGCAGAAATCAGTTGTATATCTCGTTATCGACAGGGTAGAACAATCACCTCAACTACTAAAGATAGTTTCGTAAAGAACTTGCCAGATCTGACTCCTCTAATAACCTTTCCAACTAATATAGAATTGCTCGATGGCATGACCATCAACATGGGCACTATTTTCTCTAACGCATTAGAAGCGGTCGCACCTATGAAGTCAAAAAGGATTATTGAAAAGATCATAGCACCATGGTATAATAACACCACTCGAGCCCTAAAAAGAGAAACTCGTAAACTGGAGCGAAAATGGAAACAAACCCAATTAGAGGTCTTTAAAATTGCATGGAAAGAGAGTGCAAGCTGTTACAAAAAGGCACTAAAAGCAGCAAAAGCCGAGCATTTCCGTAACCTCATAGAAAATAACAAAAACAATCCAAGGTTTTTATTTAGTACAATTGCTAAACTAACAAACAAACAGACTCCACCTGACCTGGGTATTCCGCCGCACCTTGGTAGCAATGAATTCATGAAGTTTTTTACCGATAAAATCGAAATAATACGAGACAACATAGCTAAAACCAAACCTCCAAGTGTGTCGGAAGAATTAGTTTCAACCGTCACCCAAAAAGAAAAGCTAGAGTGTTTTTCTCCTATAAATCAGGAAGAATTAATTAAAGTTATTGCAACATCCAAACCGACGACATGCTTATTAGACCCCATTCCGACTACTTTATTAAAAGAGTTACTACCTGCTGTAATTGAGCCCATTTGTAACATCATCAACTCGTCAATTAATCTAGGACATGTCCCAGGTCCCTTTAAGCTGGCTGTAATTAAGCCTCTTATCAAAAAACCAAACTTGGACCCCAATGAACTTGGAAGCTATAGACCGATTTCAAATCTCCCGTACTTGTCTAAAATACTAGAAAAAGTAGTGTCAACTCAACTGTGTACCTTCCTACAAAATAATGACATGCACGAAAAGTTTCAGTCTGGCTTTAGACCGCATCACAGCACTGAAACTGCGCTCGTTAGAATTACAAATGACCTCCTTATTGCTTCAGATAAAGGTAACATCTCACTCTTAGTCCTGCTTGACCTTAGTGCTGCTTTCGATACTGTAGACCATAAAATACTACTAGATCGTTTACACAATTATATCGGTATTCAGGGACAGGCACTGCAATGGTTCAGATCTTACTTAACAGACAGATATCAATACGTCCATTTAAATGGGAAATCGTCAAATCTTACGCAAGTAAATTATGGATTACCTCAGGGATCGGTTTTAGGACCCCTGCTTTTCTCCATATACATGCTGCCCCTCGGAAACATTATTAGAAAACATGGAATTAGCTTCCACTGTTATGCAGATGATACTCAGCTATATATCTCATCAAGACCAAATGATTCATTTAAGCTATCCAAACTGGCTGAGTGCATCGAGGACATAAAACACTGGATGACTAGTAATTTCCTCCTTTTAAACTCTAGCAAAACAGAAATATTACTTATAGCACCAAAATCAAGTAAACAGAATATCTCCGATTACAGCCTGCAAATTGAAGGCTGCACTGTTACTCCAACAAATATTGTTAAAGATCTAGGCGTTATATTAGACGGCAACCTGTCATTTAAAAATCACATCTCAAATATCACAAAAATAGCCTTCTTCCACCTTAGAAATGTTGCCAAATTACGAAATAGTTTATGTGTTGCAGACGCAGAAAAGCTTATTCATGCATTTGTGACCTCACGGCTTGACTATTGTAATGCCCTACTTAGTGGTTGTCCTGTATCATCGATAAACAAACTACAGTTAGTTCAGAATGCTGCTGCCAGAGTTCTTACTAGGTCAAGAAAATACGATCACATAACCCCAGTTTTAACATCGCTTCACTGGCTACCCATTAAGTATCGTATTGATTTTAAAATTCTTTTAATTACTTACAAAGCCCTGAACGGTTTAGCACCTACTTACTTAACCGAGCTTTTATCACGTTACAACCCATCACGCTCCCTAAGATCTCAAAACTTAGGACTTTTGACAACACCTAGAATAACAAAATCCACCAAAGGGGGACGAGCTTTCTCATACGTAGCACCTAAACTCTGGAATAGCCTTCCTGATACTATTCGAGGGTCAGACACACTCTCCCAATTTAAATCTAGATTAAAGACACATCTTTTCAGCCAAGCTTTCACTTAATGCATAGTTAATGAACAGCAGCTACGCTAATTATCCTCTTTATTCTCTTTCCGCCTCTGCCTCGGGATGCCCATCCCGAGGTAGGAAGAAGTTCCACCATGTCCAGACGACCGACAGATGCCCATCCCCAATTTGAGATCACGCCAGCTACAGCTGCAGACTGACTGACCATCCCAGCTCCATCTAAGGCAATTCCACCTCCAGCCAAGAGAAATATGACCATCGGACCATCCCAGCTCAGACCACTACATCCCCAACCAAGAGCAAAGACGTACTATTTGGCTTATTAATGCTGAAGTTACAACATTTGGTATTAAATGCTAAACTTAAATCACATGTCACCAGTTTGAGTGCAGCTATGACACGTCAGAGGGGATCTGGCCCTCCCGGCTGAGCCTGGTTTCTCCCGAGGTTTTTTTCTCCATTAATTAATCATTGGAGTTTGGGTTCCTCGCCACAGCAGGGCAGTGTTGGCCTGCTCACCGGGAGACTGCATTCATTCATTTATTTATTTATTTAGAAATTAGCTATTATTTATTAGTATGGTCTTACTCGTTGTATGAATACCATGCACTGTGCTGTGTTTTTCTGTTTTTCCTGTTTGCCCCTGTAAAGCTGCTTTGAAACAATACACATTGTGAAAAGCGCTATATAAATAAACTTGAATTGAATTGAATTGAATTGAAATAAACAAACACACACACACACCTAACCTGAACAAACACACACACACAAACTGAAACTTACAATAAACAAACACACACACAAACTAAAACATACACACACGCACGCACGCACACTACACACACACACACACACACACACTAAATAAACAAACACACACACACACCTAACCTGAACAAACACACACACACAAACTGAAACTTACAATAAACAAACACACACACACACACCTACCATGAACAAACACACACACAAACTAAAACATACACACACGCACGCACACTACACACACACACACTAAATAAACAAACACACACACACACCTACCCTGAGAAAACACACCCACACAAACTGAAACTTACAATAAACAAACACACACACACACACCTACCATGAACAAACACACACACAAACTAAAACATACACGCACGCACACTACACACACACACACACTAAATAAACAAACACACACACACACACCTACCCTGAACACACACACACAAACTGAAACTTACACGGTACAGTACAGTAAACATACACACACACACACACACACACAACTACACAAACTGAAACAGAAAAAAACTCAAACAAACACATACACTCAAACGCACAGTTTGACATAGAAAACTATTAGACTCAAGTAAAACAAACAAAGGTTAGATCTGAGCTGACTGAGTTCAAATGTACAACATATGTTACAGTATTAAATATGATCTCACTGTATGCTTGTTCAATATAATCCACCTGGTGTTGAAGTGTAACACAGTATGGACAACACTGACATCTGAAGCTTTACTTCTCAACACTTGTTTGGTTATTTTATGACAATCTAAAAAACAACAGAAGAAAGCAAGCATACGTGAGAGGAGAATGAGGGACCAACGCAAGACAGCAGAGAGACAAAAAACATTACATCCGGCCCAAGAAAATAAATGAATCAAGAAAACCACAGAGAACCCAGAGAAGAGATTAATGCTGAGAGAAAGAGAGAGTCCGCTGCTGAATCTCAAGAGAACAGAATGTGTGGAGTTGCCCCAGACTTCAGGGAGTTTGAACAGCAGATTGAGAATCATCAGATGTGTTTTGGGGTTTCGAGTCTCGTACAGTATGAAAGCAGCTGAAAGATCAGACCATCATCATTACTGAGAAACTCCTGAGACTTCACACATCATACACACAAGCATCTGTGCCTTCATTTTCACATCTCACAGAATTACATAAGAGAAACCAAAAGATCAAAGACACTTGGAAGCGGGCTTTTTTAACTCGGGCAAACAAGTAACGCAATGGCAACCACCCTAAACAAGCGGAAACCACGGCGGTGAGTTTCAACAAAGATATTAATATTATTAACAAGATGCGCCACTACCGTTGCAATGAATAGAGAGGAATGCAACGCTCAATATGGCCGCTCTAGCGAAGAGGCATTACAAACATGGCCGCCGAGATACACGACTTTCGTAAACGGACTTTGGTTTCACACGGCGAACAGCTCACATCCTCTAAACAATGAACAAAAACTCTGTACACATCTATATGAGACTCTCATGATGAATGTCCCAGTGATTCAACTTCAGGTTGGTATCCATGGTAACTGCTGCAAATGATAGTTGAGAGAGAGTAAAAAAAAACATGCTAAACTTGGACAAATGAACCGTCGTGGTACCTCGGTATTCTTTAAAGTACTCCGAGATATCCAGCAGAAAATAAACAAGCATTTGATAGAACAAGGGGTTAAAGGGAGGATCAGTATCTCATGAGGTTATTTATGATCTTCTGATCCAAGACAATAAGGAGTCATGGTTTTAAAGCATCTGAGATCACAAACATCAGAGATTCAGAAAATCAAGACCGAGTGTAAACAGACACTCAAACAAACCCTTAACATCTAAGAATTAAATTTTTTGTCTTCTCGGCCCAGACAATATCAGCAGATTGTCCGACTCTTCTTCTAACTTCTAACATCATTTTTTTATTTACTCCTCAAAGTGATTCAGTTAGAGTTTCACGAAGCAAACACAATGAGACTGAGCTTTAACCATTCGCAAAGTTTCTCTGACACAAGAAAAAAGTTTCCAAAGTTTTCAAACAACACAGAATTTCAACACCGCAAATCTGGATCATCTGAAAGTCCAAACTCAAACCAGCACAGCCATAGCGAGATCTCACACTGGTTTATAACTGACAAAAACTCACGGTAAACCCGGATAAATTGTAAATACTCAAAATTTTGAGTTTTAGAGGTTCTTGGTTTAAGCAGAACCTACAAATTTTGATTACTGTTAAGTTAAAGTTCTTACCAAATCTTAGTTAGACTTAAATATTTTATTGATCCTTTTATGAGGAAGTAGTTAGTAAGTAGAACTTTTTTTTACAAAAATTAAGTTTACATTACTTAATCTGTTTGATTATTTTGAACATTTGGGTTTACAGTTCTGCTTTAACAAGCATAAGTTGTTAATTTGGTTACCTGTTAACTGGGGCAGCCCTTTCTGAGCCTACACATGAAAACACATGTTGGAACTTAAATGGCGGTAACTCATGAATTCTTTGGAATACAGACTTGCGGTTGGTCTCGTTTGAAAAAAGAAAAGTAGCTGATTTTTGCTAAAAAAAAAAAAACGCACACACACACACACAAAAAATTAAAGGTATGTTGTTAGGTTTCTTTAAAAAACAACGACAAAAAATTATGTTTTTCTTTGATAAAAAATACATTTAAAAAATACGGGTCGCAAAAGGACAACAAAAAATCTAAGCACACTCTTTACAAAAATAATCAATTACTCTCCCTATATAAATTATCTTAAAAAAAATCTGTATTCTAGAGTCTTAGACCTTTCCAATGATATATTGTTTACATGCACAATATTGATGCAAACTTAGGTGTCCCGTATACGGAACGGGTGACAGATAACAGGCTACAATAGTCTTAAAGCTACAGTGAAATGTGGCCTGCTAAACGGGCTAAAACCAGGTTAAAAAACAGCTTAAACTAGCCAACTATCTTAGTCTGTTCCAAACAAAAAATTTTCAGCAGGGCTGCCATGTTGTCTATGATTATGTAGTCAAACGCCTCACTTGTAGTCACTTTATATTACTTTATATTAGTCTCACATCTAACATGTTGGTAAACTACAACCTCAATCCTATAATATACACAGCATACAATCCAACAGGCAATAAAACTGGATTTTTTACACTTGAAAAAGTAACCACATTACAACCTCAAAGCAACCAAGTTAGCCTATTAGAAAGCCAGAAACAGTGCTGAACTGTCGTTACGATTTACTACAACAGTCAGTGTGCCCTTAAAGTTCATGTAAAACCAGACACTGAATCCAGATTTCATTGCTTCATGTTACCAGCTGACTCAAATGTCTTCATAATAAGAGTTTTAAACAATCTTGTAAAGATAACATGCTCCGTACTGGTTGTTTCCATAGACTTCACGTAAAATGTGTTCAGTAGTGTTCACACACAAACGCTCATCTCCACCAAATTACACCTTTTCCTCAAATACAGTTTAATGAGTTTGGGTTCTGTGCATGTTCTCTCCCTGAAATTTAGACTAAACTATGAAATATTCCTGCACCAGCTAGCATGAAATATAGTTCCAACAATACATTTCCAACAATTCCCATCCACACCATCACAACAGTGAGATTTATTATTGCCTCTCTCAAGGCGGGCTTGACCTCGTACTTGAAACCCGCTGTGACCCTGGCGGCCCCTGCGCTGTCAGGACGCCTGAATGAGCCTTATTAGAGACTGTTAGTGCTCAATGTCATGTGTGTACTGCTTCACAGAGAGAGAGAGAGAGAGAGAGAGAGAGAGAGAGAAGAGAGAGAGAGAGAGAGAGAGAGAGAGAGAGAGAGAGAGAGAGAGAGAGAGGAGAGAGAGGAGAGAGAGAGAGAGAGAGAGAGAGAGAGAGAGAGAGAGAGAGAGAGAGAGAGAGAGAGAGAGAGAGAGAGAGAGACTTCAATCAGTGCTTCACCACAGACTTTAACAAGGAGTTTCCAGATTAAAATTCTTTCAGAGGGTAAATTCTTCTGCTTTATTTAGGCCTGAAAGACTCATTATCAGCCTACGGCCGAAAATCAACATTTCCCAGTCCAATTGGAATCTCTGTCTACTTTAGTTTCTATAGATACATGTTCACATGTCTCCTATTATTCCTATAAATATCTTTACATTTGTTATATTAATATATGTGCTCTTCGATATCTGTTACTATAGATATACGTCCACATTTCTACTTTTGTTGCAATAGATATACCATAAGTCCACACATCTACTTTTGTACCTATAGATATATAGACCCACATGCTTACTTACTTCTTCATATAGATATACTGTATATTAGTGGTCGACCAATTATCAAACTGGCCGATTATCGGCGCCGATATTAAGGATTTAGCAGATAATCAATATCGGTCATTTTCAAGGCCGATTTGCCGATAAAGTCATTTAATCGTTTGTTGCGTAGAGTAATGCCCGCCCACTGCCCCTCTGATTTGTTGGGACTAAGTCACGAGTCCAGCCAATCAACGCAGGAGGCTGCGGAACAGAAAGTTTTTTTCACTCTCACACCGAAAGCACTCACTAACTGGAGCTGCTTCGGGTTCATGCTCTCTGAGCTAAGGCAGCATCAGACGTTGAAATAAATCACAATCAACTACACTGAAGATGCAAAACACTTCAAAATAATTACTGCCTGAATTTCGGAGCAGCTTTGCAGATTTCCTGCAGGTTCCACAGAATTTACGCATTATTATCATGTAGATATAATTCACATCCATAGTATAACAATGATTTTGCTCTGTAAGCGAGCAGCACACTGCACACCATATATATATATGTCGGTTCAAAATATCGGTTATCGGTCTAATTCACATGAAAATAATCGGTAGCGGCACTGAAAAACACATATCGATCGACCTCTACTGTATATTCACATGTCTTCTTTTGCACCTATAGATATATAGACCCACATGCTTACTTTCTACATACAGGTATATATTCACACGCATTCCTTTGTAGTACCCATAGATATAATGAACCACATCATTTTGCACCTATAGATATTTAGACCAATATGCTTACTTTCTACCTATAGATATATACCCAGAAGCCTACTTTTAAACCTATATATATATATATATCCACATGCTTAATGTCTACCTATAGATATGAACCCACACGCCTACTTTTGTTTCTATAGATATATAGACGTGCATGCTTACTTTCTACCTATAGATATATACCCACAAGCCTACTTTTGTACCTATAGATAAATATACCCATATCCTTACTTTCTACCTATAGATATATACCCACAAGCCTACTTTTGTACCTATTGATATTTACCCACACGCCTACATATATATATTAATAGCTACAATTAAAAATAACATTTTAAGTTAAATGCTAAACTAAATATAAACAAAATTCCGTATGCATTCTTCCTGGACATGAAACCCCCCCCAAAAATTGACAGGTTTTGTCTACTTACGCTGAGTAAACGATGACAGATGTATGAAACACACACACACATGGATAATGATGACATTGATGGATAGCGTTTTTCATCCAAGTCATATTTTATCTTAAGGACCTCCACTGTATCAATTCATCAGCACAGGTTGAATCATCTCTTGCTCGTCCAGCCCTTCACTGGAACAAAAGAGAAACAGAAAGGTGAACTTCATTTATCTGGTGTTATAAGACAATCTCAAACCCTGCAGTCAAAATAACTCAATCAGGAGAGAGTTCATAGAGCCACCTGGAGCCGTTTACAGGCTCTTCACAACTCTTCGTTGGTCAGTCAAGATTTATTCAATAACTCATAGCATCTCAAAGAGAATGAGCGACACAGCCATATAGAACGGACCATGAGGACAGACGCCCGGTTGGAATACTAGACATATCAGCACTGTGAAACACACAACAACACTCTAACACCACAGTACAAAAAACATGCCATTTCATTACACGAGACAGCTACTTTTATTTGCTCACAGTAAAGGTGCTTTCTCTATAAACGTCATCTTCACCTGCAATTACACGCAGATGTTGTAAATATCACTAAGATGCCAAGAAAACTGTCACAGAGAGAACATGAATAAACCCCACACACAATCAACAAACCGTTCTCGGAGATATATATCACAACGGTCTATACATTAAAACATGAATCTCACTACTGAGACCACATATACTATCTTAAAATGTTTAGCTACAGTGGCAAATTCTAACTGGGATAAATTGGAGGGGTTTAAGGCCGTGTCTCTGGGTAATAAATGAAATAAATCTTCTCGTCTGCGTGGCACTGAGTTATAAAAAGGGGTCAAGCGACATTTCTTCACTGGTTAGAAGAGAAATTTGTCTAGGAATAGTGTGTGACATTCATCGGCTCTATATTTTTTAAGCTCATCTTAACACTTACATCACAAGGATCGAAACAGCAAATCTACTGCCCCAATCGAACCCCAGCTATGATTGGAGGCACTACATGTCAATCAACATCTCTTTGTCTAAACGAGCGATTCTAGCCTAAAATACAATGTTCATTTTTTTGTGATTAAAATGTCTCTGTGGGATATTGATGGCGTAAATTAGACGGCTTTAAGGAAGCATCAGATAACTCCTCCCCTTTGACTGTCGGTCTCCTGGTTTCATTTCAAAATCAGTGCAAGAACAGTTTTGACATACCCAATAAATTCACACAGTCAAAAACACAAGCCAAGCCCACTCATTTTCTCCTTTGAAATCCCTTTTCATTCAGAAATGTGTCAGAATAAGGTAGTAAAAACGATCGCAACTTCTGGTTCGAGGGGACTTTAGCATCCTTGTCAGGCTCTTCAGAAATCTTGAAAGCTTTGCTATATTAAGCATGACCGTATGAAATGCATCTTTGTGTGGTTCCACCATCTTTGTGGTTTAACCAGTCTAAAAACTATTAAACGTAAAAGTCACCCCTGGAAAAGTTCATGAATGACACTGCGTCACATGACAAATTTAAAAACTATTAAACATAAAAGTCACTCTTGAAAAAATTCATGAATGACACTGCATCACATGACAAAATTACACACAACATTACAAAATAATTGCCAGCTAACATACTACAAAAAATCACTTGCATTTATATTTTCATTTAACGTCTTGACATTCAAACATTTGTAAACAGACATACAGACAGACAGATGGGAGGTTCTCCTGCTGGTGAGACAGCGTCAGCATGAATCTAAAGCAGACGCTGCCGTGCATTAAAACAAGAAAGCACTTTATTCTGCAGATTCAGCACGTTATAGATGAAGAGAAATCGATCTGATGTCACAGACGACATGTGAAATTACTTCAATAATATACAAAATTGATAAGCATGACAACCTGAGCTCCTAACCTCTGCAGAGTAAACACCAGCAGACATTCTTCTTTAACATCAAAGAACAGAAGTCAGCCGAGCTTCAATAAGACGAGTTCTCTGACCTTCACTCTCTGCTAATATGAGCACTTATAAGATTCCACATCACACACAAAAACAATCATGTTCATGTGAACTTACACGACACAAAAGGTAAGAAACAGAGATACAGTGTTACTGGCTTGTTTACGAAAAACCCTGTCATACTGCTGTGGCTTAATACGTAAAACAAAAGTAGTATTATCGATAAAGCAAAGAGCGAAACCTCAGATTCACTGCAAGATTCCAAACAAGTTTGCAAGGAGTAGTTACAGTAAATATAAAGAAATATAACATTGAAGGTGACTCTACTGGAGAACACATCTCATATCACTTAATTTATGAGGTTTTATCAATTTGTTCATTTGTTGTCAGAAAATTGCCTGAGATCTTAAAGGGATAGTTCACCCAAAAATGACAATTCTGTCACCATTTACTCATTATGTAATTTCATACCTGTTTAAATGACTTTGTTCCGATAAACACAGAGAAAGATATTTGGAAGAATGTTAGTCATTTTCAGTTCCGGGACATCAGTGACTACCATAGTAGGAAGAATTAAATGGTAGTCGAAGGTGCCCGTGAACTTCAAAATATCTCATTATGTGTTCAACAGACACAAAAATAAAAAAAATCCTACTATGGTAGTGGATGATGTCCCAGAACTGAATATTGCTAACATTCTTCCAGATATCTTTCTCTGTGTTCGTTGGAACAAAGAAATTTACACAGGTTTAAAAACAACCTGAGGGTGAATAAATGATGACAGATTTTTTATTTTTGGGTGAACTATCCCTTTAATTTTGTGTTTCAACAGGTGCAACCAGCAGGTGTCAACAGCTGATCGGCTTATTTAACTTAAAAAGTAAAACATGCAATAATTTGTCATTACAACAGCAAACAGTGAATATAGACAATTACATATTTTTGTAAGAGAGAGAGAGAGAGAGAGAGAGAGAGAGAGAGAGAGAGAGAGAGAGAGAGAGAGAGAGAGAGAGAGAATCAACACACTGATCATGACAACTTTCAGCGCTATCTGCTCTAATGTGACAGAATAAGAAATATACCTTATGATCTTCCCTCTAAAATATGTGACGGAAATTTAGTTGATCTCAAACACAAATGCATTTGATTACAAAAGATTATTTCACGAAACTTCAGCATCTGACCACAATCATTGACTCTCAGCATCAGCATCAGAGAGGAACGCGCACAGACCTTCTGACTGTAAACAAGCATCATGTGCACATCACTAATAACACAGCTTTACCTCAGCACCTGCACAGATTAATCGTCCCATCTATCACGTTACTTACACGACCCGCCGCAACAGGCTGCTGGAGACATGTGCAATGCCCAGACATCCATCCAGTGAACTCCCTGTATAGACAGAACACTCGCGCACTCGATTATGTTGCCCGAACACGCACCTGTGACTATGACCAACAATACTGCTGATCCAGAACTGCCTGTCATACGTGCAGATTTGCTGCTGACTAGGAAATGTCACGATGACGCCCAAAATGCTGCCCAGCATCAGCAAACGCGCGTTACACAGACAAAAAACACGTACCTGAAACACAGCTGTGCTCCTTGTGAGGAAGATGCGTTCAGTGAGAGGAGGGAGGATGGCCGAAGTGTGTGTGAGAGAGAGAGAGAGAGAGAGAGAGAGAGAGAGAGAGAGAGAGAGAGAGAGAGAGAGAGAGAGAGAAATGAGTAATGAAATCAACATACTCATCTGAGCTGCAGACAGTGCGCATGCGCATGACAACTTTTCATGTGACTAAAATATACCTCATGATGTTCCCTCTAAAATATGTGACGTTAATTCAGTTGATCTCAAACACAAATGCATTTGTCTTGACGTTTAGATATACAGTTTGTCATTGTAAATCTACGTCAGCGCGTAACCGTACGTGCTTGTTTTAAATGGGAAACTTCTGGTTCTGTACTTTTGTTAAATTAAATAAATAAGAATAATAAACGAAAGAAATGCTAGTAAAATGGTACTGACCCTTTAACAAGCAACACAATTAATTTCGGACACAAAATGTGCAAAAGCAAAGTGAAACAAAGGTCATTTCAAATCAGATTCAGTTTAAACAGGAGAAAATATGAACATATGACGTAACTGCCTGTGTTTACTTTTTGTTAATGAGACTGAAGCTGCACAGGTTCAACATCATTTAAAATTAAACACTTAACAACAACAACAAAATGCCTTGACAGTTTCCTCAGAGATTTGCAGTAGAGAACGGCACCTTAATCGCACTTTTCCTGATCACTGAAGTGAGAGAATCTCATTGATTTGTGAAGACTGCCATCTGCTGTTCAAACAACACATCCCTTATATTTACCACCAATGTACATGATTTTCACATTCAACGTCTTGCTATTTGAATGAGACTGGAAATAAGATGTTTTCTGCCTATATGTCTAAATCATTCAGCCCGACTCAATCATGAATAATAGGTGGTTAATTGTAATTTGCTGTCAGACGTTTTCCATATGATGAATGATCACCCATTAATACTCTCGCTGGACGAGAGGTTAATAAATAAGGAATACCAATACAAAAATGGTGTAATAGAACCTGACTGAATGACCATGTGTAATCTTTGAATGAAACCAAGGGATTTCCATTTATCAGGGTCAATAATATAAACTAGAAAATACAAGAAATATCAAATAGGAGCAAAACGTTTGTGCGTTTGTGTGCGTGCGTGTGTGTGTGAAAGAAAAAGTCCCTCTCTCCCTCCAACTTTCACTACGAATACAACTATGAAAAGTGATTCTAAATATATGACTATCATCACTTGGTTCTTGATGGCAGGCAATCGGTTGCTATAGTAATGTGTATGAAGGAAACACCGCTTTATTCCTCCTGCAGAGGGCGCCAGAGAAAGAAATAATGCAAATAATCTGCGTGCGTGTCTTAAATCTTGACACACTGTGTAGTGTGTTAGCTCAACAGCTGTTGAGCTCTAATGAGCACACACACTACAGTTCATTCCCAAAATGTGTGCTCTGAGACTTCAAACTCGAGTTACATTAATAAACAGCTGCATGCTAGGAACACCCTAAACTCATCCAAAATCACGAATACACCTAATTAATATGAACACATTTACACACAGGCAAATAAAGTGAACTTTCATCAAACTCAGGAGTGACGACAGTTTGTTTGTAGCTATTTTTGATATTGTTTGACAATTATTTTATCAATACTATTCTGTTGAAAATATATTTTAATCTCTATCTTGCTCCACCTGCCGACTGGACAGATGTTGTAAGAGAGCTTGTAGTGCATTCTGGGATACATTCTCTATCAAGGATAGGCAGTGCCGCTTTTTGGCCCAAAATCAACAGTGCACCTATGTTTCCTTAAGAAGCTGTAGGTAGGCGGTTCCTTGAGATTTGGAACTGAGCTGTTGGTCGCACAAGTATGATGATAAATGAGGTCTAAACACAAACTACATTAGTGAGGAAACAGCAGAGTGTTCACTGGAGTGAGAAATATGAATTCTAGTGTGCACAGTAATGTTATTCTCAGATGCACGGACAAGAAGTCTCGTGCAAAATGCAATCTCTATGACATTGAAACGTGCTCTGAAAGATGTATGAAACATCTACTGTGTTAAATCTGTCAGATGTCATGAATTAAACAGGACAGCGAGCATACTGTCACACAAGCACAAATGTGACACGACAGGCCGCTATAAATCATCCTCAGGTATCAATCTGTTTGTCTTTGATAGCTTAAGTGGCCCTGAGGCGTATTTGGGATGATTAAACGTATAAACGTTTGAATGTCATATAAAACATCACATCAAGTGACATTCATTTTCAGAGATATCACAAGAACACGCCTTAAGTGTGACATTCAACAATAGAAGTTTATTGTTAGATTTAAAAACTGCAGTGAACTGTAGACTGGATACATCCGTTGAAATCACCTGTTAAATGAGACATGGTGAAATTGGCTTTAGCACCATTTATTTGCATTTGCAGTATTAGGCCTACGCATTTCTCTTCTGTTTCCCACTGTATCGCTTTACCACACATTCAGTATTACTGATTTATTCTGCATTTTTTTGATTATCCTATATTATAGGCCTTCTATAATATTATTATAGTAAATCGTAGTATACTGTAGTATAATACAGTTCTATGTTTGTCAATAGTAGGCCTATTCTGTAGAATCATCTGTTTCATCGGAGGAGCGCGCGCCTGATCCCCTGTAAACTTCCGGTTTGTGTTTGGCTGTCTAATAATATAACTAAGCTATGTTTAAGTTAATATTCATTTGTATTATTTTTTTATAGTATGATGATTGTATTAAATAAACGACTACTTGAATTTTGATATTTTATTAAATAAACTATTTGTTGAATGGTCCTGTAATTTGACACATTTAAAGAATCCGTATGGAACGTTGACATCTAGCGGTTGAGCTTGGTATCGCATCTAAATTCAAAACAATGGAGAGGCAAGTTTGGCCATGTAATGGTTCTTCTCGGTTTCTTTTGCTTGTTATCAGAAATATCTACAGTTACTCTGTGGACTGATTTCACGCCGCCGCCATGTTGAAATCGAAAGCGAGGCAGAGTTGAGAAGATAACGGTCTTGACTAGTAGAAGGGATACAGCCACCTCCACTGGGCATGCGCACTTCAATACTGCATTATTTTTGTCACGCTGATTTTTTTTAATGATTAATGTATTTTTTTATTATTGTAAGGATAGGTTTGGGGTAAGTGTAGGTTTTAGCTTATGTTATTTATTAAGTATATGGCGAGATTTTGCGCCACTTCCGGCAGTAGCTGTATCACTTTTAGCCACAACCGAGGAAAACCGGAAATACAGATAGACTGCAATGGTTTGGACAACCAACCTAGAGTTATTAAAAGGATTTATGATCTTAAATGTGACAATATAAGATGTTTATAACAGCTGTGAGCTGTTTTACTTGGCCACTTAAGCCGTACCATCACATATTAGTGAAGATTTAAATCTGCCGTAAGCGGGTTTCATTCGCGCACACACGGCCGATCTCTACTCATGTTTTTTTTATTATAGATTAATATAAGTGAAAAAGCACTGTAATTATACAATATATACAAAGAATTAATTAAAATATGATACAAATGAATAGAAATATACCAATTAAATAATAGTACAAAATATAATACTGTTGTTTTTAAACGCATCAGTTGTTTCTTCTTCTCACTTCTGCCTCGTTTTCTATTTCAACAGTCTATTGTCTTAGTGCCTTTCGATTATTTCTGGTAATAAGATACATTAACCGAGAAGACGCGTTACTTGGCTAAATGTGTCTCTCCAATATTTTGAATATAGACTGCGATACCAAGCTCAACAGCTAGGTGTCAGTGTACCATACGGTTTGTTTAAATGCGACCAAACTACACTACCCATTCAACAAATAGTTTCTTCAATAAAATGAACATTCAAGAAAATTCAACAAATCCTTTATTTAATACACTTAGTATACAGTAAAATAATCATACAAATTAATATTAACATACTTTTAAATAAAATATAAATAGTTATATTATTAGACACTTCACAAACCTGAAGTTAACTGGGGGTCAGGCGCACCTGTCCGTGGAAACGGTCCATAGTGAAGTAAAAAAACACTCCTATTTAGGGATTTATACAGTTTACTTAGTTACATGGTAAATACCAAAGTTTACTGCTCTGTGATTTTTCATGTGGGCTTGATGTACAAATCTGTATCCCACAATGCAATGTGTCTTCTTGACCTTCCTTCTTTTCTTAAGATGCCAACAACATTACAAAAAGTTGTTAAAAAATGCGAAATAGCTGCATTTATTTTTGAGAAGAGAATCAAATGCCAAAAACATGCACTGTAAAGTTACGTGACATCCTGCTGTTTTATTCATGTTTACCGCAGTATGCATTCTTCCTCATAAACTTTTACAATAGAAGGTAGTATATACTGTGCAGTATGTAGTGAGCGATATGCTAGTATTCCAATTCCAACATCCAGAAAGAAGCAGAATTTGGTTTTAATAATGCAAGACTTTGAAACATTTGGAAAGCAGAAGCAGGTTGATTCATTAGCAGAAAGAAGAAACAGGTGTGATGTGAGGCATGGTAACTATGGAAACTGATCACTTCTGAGCTCTATGAGAATTATGAATTTGCTTTAGTTGTTTTGTGTTTGACCTGAGGGTTAAACAAGCAATAAAATCAGCAAATATGTTGTAAAATACTCAGGGTCGCAATCGACAGTAGCAAAGAAAATACAAAGTTATGCTTGAATTAATGAAATATGTAGCACATATAGTGTTTGAGAGACAATAACACTTTTTGCAGCATCACACAAAATATATATTTTTATTGCAGCAATGTAACAGACATCCAAACATGAGTGGTTTTATTTTAAACTTCTTCTCTCTACAACTGGACTTCATGAATATGCATGAATATGCGATGGATTTAGGTTCAAGCTAGACTTGTTAATCCTCTCTTGTTCAGTTCAGGACACGCTTGTAATGTTGAATGACTGCGTGACGAACAGTGTTGGCTGGAATCCTCGAAAGGATCTTTAATCACATAGTGGAAACGCCAAATTATCCTGTGCCAAGAGTCACTACAGTGTCAATAGCATCAAAGGACGAAAAAACAAGTTCAATCAATTTCCACCTCGCTCTCGATGTTATTCTGCACAAAATCTCCGGCACTGTTAGTTTTCCTTGAAGTCAACATATAAAGAGTTTTGGGGAGGCGGATCTCTGCGGTACCCTAGTTTAACTCAAGTAGAGTAATTACCTCCAACAGTTCAGAAAACATCAAAACCAAGCGCCGGCCCCGTTCACAAATCATTGTTTACCTTCACCTTCTAATCTCAGCGCTGGAAATGAGACTCAGTTGAGCGCTCATTAAGCAGAGTTTAATAACCCGTATGAGACAGACAACAGCAGGGCGTATTTTGTGCTCGAAGCTCCTGTTAAAGTCTCTCAATCAAGAGAATGGAATAAGATTGTGCTGGAAGCAAGAGTAACTTTTTTGTTTTTCATTTGCAGTAAAATAAAAACAGCTCTTATCACAAAGAGACGTGAGAGTTCTTGACTGAGAGAGATGCAAAATATCTGCGGTATCTGAGGTACCCAATGTTAAATAACCCAAACGCAGAGCTCAAAATAACATCAAGATCCGCTGAGAGACAGTCTGACAGTCCTGATGCGTTTAACATATGAGTGTAAATGCTGTTTAGATCGGAAAAAGAAGCCGAATAACAAAACATCTCTGTTCCAGAATCTAGTGAGGGTAGACAGCATTTTGTGGCATCACAATAGGGAACAAACGTATCTTTCATGGAGAATTCATTCCCACAATGTACTGAGATGAACGGAAAATGAAATAGTGATGATAAACATTGATTGTAATTAAAACCTTACGAAAGATTTGTGTGTTATGTATTATTATGTATATCAGTTATCCGCCACATTAACAGATGGTAAAAGCCTTAGACATTCTTCATTTTATTGCCCGGCTGAAAAGACAACAATACTGTTGACAAAATTACTTTATTTAGTCTGTTCAGTGGGATTTAAGGGTGTTCTGTCGGTCCTCCAGATAACATCCTTACAGAAGCCAACATATTACCAGTACAGACCCACAAATACCAGTATAGTTCCCATCAAAGCCAGTAAATCAGTTTATGGGATTGTTTCTGTTGTGCTCACAATTCATCAGGACATTTTATTCCACATTTTATACATTTAAAGACATTTGCTTGGGTTTATGTCAACAACACCGAGATCTAAAAGCGGATCAATTTAATTCAAATTAATTTCATAATGGTACACTAACATGCGTATTAGTACTTCCTAAATTAAGTAAACTTCAAAATATACTTGATGAATTTTAAGTAAACAGGGTGTCAGTTAGCGCGGCGTGAGAACTGGAGCGGACGTTTGATTTCCTGTAAAGCTGATTTGAAACAATGCAACATTGTAAAAAGATCAATAACATTTAATTTGAATTGAGTTGATTTATTGATCAGCGGTGTCCTGATGTGTTTATTCTCTCAAAGGCGACAGGAAACCCGGAAGCTAAGACCGATCCAAAGACATTTGTCAACTTCAATTACATCATAGGTTGGTAAGAGTTTTCTTGAAAGCTCAACTTTTAAGAAATGCTCAAATTACAAAATTCAAAAAATTAACATTAAAAATAAGTCATAAATAAAAGAAGAAACTGCTGCATTGTTAAAAAATGATGAAGCATCTTAAATGTTCTCTCAGAACGGAGCAGCTGACGATATGAGAAGATGGCCGTCTGTATGTCACTCCAGCAGTTTGTCAGCGCAGCGGGTTTAAAGACGAATCCTTCTGGCTTACGGCAGTGAGCCATGTCGACCCGCTTTTCCTCTTCAACTACAGCGTATTTCTGCTCTGCTGTCACGTTTCTCTCTCTCTCTCTCTCTCTCTCTCTCTCTCTCTCTCTCTCTCTCTCTCTCTCTCTCTCTCTCTCTCTCTCTCTATCCCCCTCTCTCTCTCTCTCTCTCTCTCTCTCTCTCTCTATCCCTCTCTCTCTCTCTCTCTCTATCCCCCTCTCTCTCTCTCTCTCTCTCTCTCTATCCCTCTCTCTCTCTCTCTCTCTCTCTCTCCCCCTCCCTCTATCTCTCTCCTGAAGATCTTCTCTGTGTTTTCTGGCTCAACAGTGCAGAAATAACAGCATTGATTTCAACTCACCCTCCACCCACCAGCTCTCTCCAACACATGTTTACACCTCACACGCGTGACCTACGACCTCACAGCACAACAAACCTCAGCTGATGTCACAGCGCTGAAATAAAACATTCCTTAGACAGGTTCCATCTCACCATCTGTCTTCAGGTGGAGACATGAGTGTACATGAAAAAATATAACACACAAATGTTATTGATCAAGTCACTTTGATTGCTCAGGAGATTGAACTCTTCCGAGTCATGCAGTACGAAAAACATTGATGAGATGTTTTAAGTTATTTCTCCCTGACATCCGTGAGATTAAATGGAGAGCAAATGAAAACTTTAGCAAGATATTTCGGTGATGCTTTAGATTACGGCACGCAATGTACCGCAAAATTAAACAGAATTTACACTGTGACTAATTGTAACAATAATGTACCTCGACAGTATCTGTAGGTAAAGAGGAACAATATGCAAAGTAAGGGGAATAAATGTGAAAAAATATTTATACTGTCAGTATTTTAAAACTGAAATGATGCATTCAGTTTTTGTTCAAGCAAAACAGCACAAATGAAGCACGCAGACTGGCAATTTGACTTTAGGATTCATTTTTATTTGATTGATTTTAGGATTGTTGGTCACAATTAATGTATTTTGAAGAGTTTAATGCGTAAAATGTGCAAAATCAATGTTGATCTTTGGAGACTATCAAGTTTTCCAAGAGTTTGATTTGGATGTTTAAATGGCAGTTGCCTCATAAATATTTTTGTACTCCCATACTCTTACCCCTTTATTCCCCAAACTTTGCACATTGTTCCTGGTTACCTACAGATACAGATACTGTATGTACTATAGAGATGCATTATTGAAACGATTAGTTACGCTGTAAATCCTGTTTAATTACGAGGACCATAAAAAATATAAAGAGTTACCAATATTTCCCTTTAGAAAAAGAGCAGGAAGAGATGTCAACAACGTTTCAAACTGAGCTGGGATTTATCAAGTCTGCAATCAAAATTCAATATTATTGAAGATCTCGACATGAACTCAAATTTACGTAAATTCAGATTATTTTACCTCTACAATCCACATTCATAAAACCTCCATTCTCTTTATGCGTTTCAACAATTGGGGCTCTTTTTTCTCCAAAGCAATTTTAGGCGAAATATCTGAGACTTTGATTTGATGAGAATCGTTTAGGTCTGACGTTTGTTTTATCAGCAATACTGAGCAGGTTTTATGATGCAATTCATTTCTGGTTGGAAAGTTCACTCAGAAACACACGTCATTACAAAGTATAATGCGGACATTAAAATGATTCTCACATACCGTGTGCAGGCTGGAAAACATCACATGCTTTATCTTGGGCCACTGCCATTAAACACGTGTCTTATGGGTTTTATTGAAATGAAAAGCATCTCTTTAGTGTGACGCTACTAAAAGCAGAATGCTGAGCTGCTTCACGCTGAGATTCTCTAAAGTGACCAAAATGACAACAATTAAACAAATGATTTGGGTCATTATCAGCCCCGGTACTCAGAGAATCAGACGGCCCACGCCAGCCGCTCGCCCGCCCTCGCCTCTCATTACTGCATTTTATTAACCCTTTGTGTTTGAGACAAACAATGCAATTCCTATTCAACATGATCTCTCTACTAGTCAACGAAACAAACTCAGTCATGTTCATGTTCACTTTATATTAATAACGTTAAAAAACATCCTCTCAATAAATCCAAATCTGCGATAAAACAAGGCCTTGTGATTCTAGTATTTCTGGGGCTGAAATATAAAACATTGATCAAGTTTTTTACCTTACATCACGGCAGCTGTCGTGAAAGCATTTTGATTCTGAATCATCTTCTCTGGAATGGTCTCTGTAGACGACTCTACGTCTCATAGTGTCAACAGCTTCACCCGAACGCTCTTGATTCTCCTCCACCGCCGGCTGGATCCTCATGGAGAGCTCAGACTTGACAAGCTGTGATGTTTTCTTCAGCTCCAGACATGTGTCTCTTTACAGACACTTCAGGTGTTTTTTGTAAGAGTTCCACGCACCCTTCTGAGGGAATCACATTCACTGTCAGTTTGACTGCAAAAACTGAAAACAGACTGTTTCTGGACACTTACACCCGCTCTAGAAGAAAACAGCATTTTAGTTTTTGTTTTATTTCATGTTTCTCACCGAAATTACAGCAAGAACTTAAAAAAAAAACGAGAGTGATGTTTGCTCATAGAAAGCTCTCCTCCACATCTCTGGGGTGTAGTGAGTGGTTCGTCAGGACATAGTTTTGTGATTGTTTGTCTCTAGATACTTCTCTGGTCTCTCATTAAATTGCATTTTTAATGCGTATCTAATGCACTTGCACATCCGTTGCCAACAAAACACTGACATATGATACAGTTTTACTTATCGCGTGCTGTTTCTTGTAAGGCATCTTTAAGCGATGGGACCGCTCCATCGATCAGTTTCAAATGATCTCCAAATCCAGCGTTATATCCACCGTTTATATAACATCCATCCGGTGTTGGGTAAGTTACTCTGAAAGAGTAATGAAATACTAGTTACTAATGACATATTCCATAGTGTAATTAGATTACTGTACAAATGACTCTCTCCAAAAAGTATTTAAATACTTACGACTAATTACTTTCTATATCCTACATCGACCTTGATCAGTTAAGTGATTCAAAGATAAACATGAAACGACTCTTTTAAATCAAATAAATAACATAAAATTACATAAAGTAGTTTATTAACTGACCAAAGTATTACAAATGTGAGAATTATAAATGAAAGCACACATTTTAAAGTTAGACTGAATTTAATAAGAGAAAAATAAGAGTAATCCCTCACTTTACTTTTTCAAGGGATAAAAGTAGTTAAATTACAGTAACTGATTACTCAGTAACTACTTACACCCAATACTGCATCCATCCCTTAAATGCTGTGAACAAAGAAATACACACCTCTCAATATCGCAAGAGTAACGAGCTGCAGCTGCAGGCCCACAGCGCAGCCAATCTTGACGCACCGCATGCAATCATGATGGTGAGCGGGTCTTCCTATCGCTCATTGGTTGACACGTGGGCGGGCTATTTCTTTTGACTTTCCGTGGGCGTGCTTTTCCGGGAGAATTGCACAATAAGGAACTAAGAAAAGATGTTACGAAACGGATTTTCATGTTGGAAAAAAACTTTCCGAAACCTGTATGATCGCTGGGGGAGTGTATCGAGCTCAGAAATACTACGTCATACGTCCAAGTCGTTTTTTTAACAAGTTGACCATATTAAGCATGAGAAGACAGCACGTTTAACATTGTTAAGAAGTCAGAATGCTTGACACACCGCTGCATACCCCCTTTAATGTATCAACAGCTTATTTTCAGATGTCTTTGCTAAAATCACTTAAAGAGAAACAAATATCTGTTTACTGTAATTGTTGAAACAAATGAAGAGTATAGAGGTGTAAAATGTAGATTTTGGAGGTCAAAGAATCTAGATTTGGGTTAATTTGATGAGAAATGTTTGATCTTCAATAATATTGACTTTTGATTGACAGACTTGACAGTCTCTTCTGAAACTCTAATGACGGAGATATTTGTCAGATTTCGGACTCTTTTTCTAAAAAGTATATATTTGTATAAATTTATCCAAGACGTAGTCGACTTTCAGTTTTTTGCGTTCCATTAAATCTCATTGATGGCTAACAGAAATAACTGAGATGTTGTGTGACACGGGGAAGCACACGCACACACACATGAACAGCATAAATGTCTCTTTAAATAAAAACATCTGGCAAATGGATGAAGGTGAATGAAAATGTTCCAGTCCAACACCATCAGCCATCTGTGAACTGAAAAACATATTCGTTTATTTCATCTGCCTTTACTTTTTCAGCACTGATAATTCAACTACACATTTCAATCCATTCTTTGAGATCCACAAGATCTCTTTAACATCTCAGCTATTCCTGAAGAGCAAACGGAAACTTGAAGTCTCAATTGCGTCTCAGATGTTTCTCCTGAGAACAAATGTGTCCGTCATTAGTGTTTGAGAAGAGATGTTAATCAAAAGTCAATATTAGTGGAGATCTCAACTCAATCATTTCTCATCACATTTATTCAAATCCATATTATTTCACCTCTACCAATTTTTTAAGATTTTCAGGCAACAAAATACTGGTTGGCATCTTTTAGACGTTTGATTTCGTCAGCTTGGCATATAAATAACAATACGAAATCTATTTGATATCAGGAGGTCTTTATACGGGACAGAGGACTAAAGTGTGAAATCCCTCTCGGAGGACATGAACACTGGTGTTGTTTTATCTGTGTTGTATTAAACAGGTCCCGGAGGATCTGGTGGTGAAGAGTTGGCTTAGAAGGGCAGGTCAGAAATCAATGGATCTCAGGGTGTGAACGCTGTCAAGCAAAAGCTCTCAGCAGACACACGGCTGACATCTGAGCTTCAACACCACAAACATCTGGAATATTAAAGCACAACAGAGGTTGAAGTAAACACAAATGCTTGATCTTTCCATCATCCAAAAAATTCTCAGCAGCCATTCTTATGATATATCAAAAATTTAACGGCAGTTCCTAAAAAGCTGCCAACGTCATAAAAAGCTGATTTAAAATTATATTTGATATAGCTTGAATCAAGATGAGCACATTAGGTTACACCCACAAATTACTGGAGTTATAACGTTTGACAGTCTACCAGAATAAAGAGAAACCGTGATGCAAACCTTTATCAATCCTTTGCTGAAATGAGGCCTATAATTCAATATTGATTTTGAATTTATTACTCACCTGAACGGCTCATTTTATAGATGAAGCACATTATTACATTTTGAAGAAATGTTGAGAGAGAGAGAAAATATTAATAAAAACACTAAAGCGCAGATCATGACTCATTTCATTTGTGTACACCATACACTTTCATAGAAGATGTGATCTATCATCTTAATAAGGAGCATGGAAAGCATTATTGCTCCGAGTTTGCTCTCAGGAGATCTTTCATTATAGATTCAATTAACGACATCATGACATATGAAACATCCCTGCTCTCATTGTGCATGTTATTCGGATGTAAAAGAAACAATCTTTTATAAAAAACATTACAACATGAACAAACCATCACTCTTTAATAACATGACGATGCTCCGGAGGGTAAACTTGACCTTCTTAAATCTGAGATCCTACAAAGACACACATATTTTACCAATTAGTGACTTTAGGTATAAACTGACACATATATTGTCTTTATGTGTCTGTCCGCAGTTGTGTGGTTCATGGAGTTGTGTCACCTGTTTCTGCGTCCACAAATATCTTTTGTGAATTCTCTCGGCGTCCCGCCGTCCCCGCGCTCGGCTGGCAGTCAAGTGTGCGTGTGACATTTTCATCAGATGCCTCAAACTCACTTCAGTCGCCGTCTGTGGGAAGGTGAACAGACATGATTTATTTAAACACAGCCACGGTAGATTCTTCAGACATCACAGCTTGAGTATTGACTCATATAATATTCATCATTTTAACACTTCAACAATGATTCTTTATACACAACAGCATTCAAATCACCATCATATTTCATGAACTACAGGAAATATTTAGAACAGCTTTCAAGCAAATCTCTACTATTTGAAATACGGAGTGAAGAAAAAGCAATATGTTTATACTACCATAAATGATCTACTTCAAACATCAAATCGCACACGACAGGTTTGAATGTGAAGAAAGAAGATCTGAAGAGCAGTAATGAAAGTTCATGTTGTGTTCCAGAAACAGGTTCCCTCACATCCCTCATGATTTACCACCGCTGGATGAGAAATGAATGTTCTCACCTTAACTGAGAGATGAAAAACAGCTAATGGACGTGACACGGCAAAGGGAGATTTACGGGTGTCACGAGTCCCGTTTGGCGGGACGGGCGATAATCCGGGTGACATTAACTGCGTCCGGCCGAGATTTCAGCAGCTGTTGATCACTGCAGAAGTGGAGAGCTGTCAGGATGAATGCATGAACTGTGTCAGGTGTGACCTTCAGCTCTCTGTGAATAAATCCAGTTTCAACACGCAGAGCTCAGACGTACCGTTAATAGAGTTTACACACTGACTTCATTCGTTTTCACATTGCGTTAATTGCTTTTGTACCGCTGTGTGTTTATTTGCCATTCAAACTAGTAACACTGACTGATTTTTGATATAATACAGTGCACTACCATTCAAAAATGACTTAAAGGGACAGTTCATTATTTACTCACTTTCGAGTTGTTCCAAATCTGTCTTTATTTATTATTATTAAACAAAGGGATGATATTTGCAAGAATGCTTGAAACCAAACAGTTCTTGACCACCATTAACTACCATAGTAGCCATAGTAAGTCGATGGTAGCCGAGAACTGTTTGCTTTCCTGAGTGTTTCAAAGTTACTTCATGTGTTCAACAGAGCGAAGACATTAAGCCATTTTTACTTAATTGGGCAATTTTACGATAGTCTGACTTTCTCTGTGTTTAAGTGCTATTATCGGGTATCTGAAGGTGGACATGTTCAGATAAAGGCTGCCGGCATTTTTCTTATCGCAAGCGACATATGTGTGTTAGTTGACGTGTAGGGCCGAGAATAGATTCTGATGTTCTGATTCGAGTAAATGATGATAGATTTAATACAAATCATATAGATATTTCTAAAAAACATCAGTAAATGTCACTTTAAAATGGAGATCTAAAAAATTTAATGAAGAGCCACAAACCTGTATATTAAACTTTAAACATTTGGGTAAATTGATTCAGAACAGGTCATTTTACATTTAAGATATAACAAATAAGTATAGCAAATAAAGTTTCACAAAATTGCCTGTAAAGAGAGGCTGAAACAATATGTAGCATGTAACATCCACCCGTTGTAAAAAGAAAAGTGACATCTAGTGGATAGTACTACATTCATGTTGTTCATGTGTACTTTCACTTATAGAAAGCAAATATGCGACCGGTTTGTCATGTGTACTTTCACTTATATTTCTTTTGCATAAAGAAAACGTGACACATTTGTTAGGAGTCTGTTCGCTTATAGAAAACAATGCGTGTTGGTGTTTAAAGATGAGACACAGCATTTCTTGTTCGCTTTATGTTAGCCTTCTTTCTTGTTTTGTCGTCGGAAGAACATGCTCACAGCCCTGGCTGCCTTTTCTGCTGAAAATGAGGCAGAGACTAGCAGCTCATTTGTACTTAAAGAGACACACTCTAAGGTCTATATCACAAGAAATCTCCTCCTTAACACATCATTTCTAAAAGTATCCTGGAGATGGATTTTCAATGAGATCTGATAATAATTGTAGCAATTGTTTTCGCATGTCTTTAGAAAAAAGCAATAGCGAATCACAGTTTAATAAAGAACATTCAAACCTCTCTGTGCATAAGTGAAACGCTGTCAAGTATTTACATCATCTGCACACAAGCTTAAGAAATATTAAATTAAATCAGGTCGACATCAAAAGGCTTCTGTTTAAAAATGACAGAAACCCAGAGAACAATTAAACAGAGGTGAACACAGACGCTGACAACCAGACGAAACTTAATGGAAGAGTTTGAGACTGTTGAAAATGAATGAGAGCAGAGGACACAGATGTTCCCCTCTCACGTATGCCCACCCGCCGTTCCTTTCTCAGCCATTCTGTTTTCAACAATCTCATCCCTCTCTGCTCTGCAGGACGCGTTTATGCAACTGTTAAAAACAGGCATCTCACCCCCCGGTGTGATACTGTCACTCAACCTAAAGATTGACAGGTCAGGAGTGCAGTGCATGCTGGGAAATGTCCCCCTACTGCTGTGCCGTCAGTGGACCTCGAGGACCGAGCAGAAGTTCAGGGCTAAACGCTTCACATGAATTCAATTATTAAACCATCACAAGATCCCACAAGAGTCATCGGCGCAGAATCAAAGGTTTGGGATTGTAAGAATAAAGCGGCTTGTTTTCTTTCTCTCTCTTTGAGTTTGTAAACCCTTCAGAGTCTCACAGGGGAGAAAAGCAAATTTCAATCTCTTCTGCGTTCGCTCATGGGAAGTTCAGCAAGGATACCATTCAATCTCTTCTTAACTTACAGAAAAGTTTTTTGTTAGAAAACCCATGAGCTACCAAACTCCCGTGAGATCAGAAAGAAACTTGGGCTGGTGATGCTGTTGATACAAAAATGACATAATTTTAAACTTGAATTCTCTGTTATATGTCATTTAAGCTGTGGAGTGGACTCTATATCGGTCATGAGCACAGAAAACATAACAAACGTTATGAACGTGACATCAATCTTTCAGGAATCAGACATCTTCTGGGAGATACTGAAACTCTCGGGTGATGCTCGATTATCTCAGATGAAAGCTGTATTTATCACATTTATTTTCCACATGAATCACTTTATACCCGAAGCTGTGAAAGTGCTGCTAACAGGAGAGATGTGTTTGTTCCATGCGGGAGTGAAGGACACAGGTTATTTCTACACTCTTAAAAATATAATCGATGTCATAAAATATCCTTTTTTTGGATGCACAAAGAGCCGTTCAGTCAAAGGTTTGAAGCATCTCTTTCTTACCTTTTCATAATCTGAAGAAACTTTTATCGCCACAAATAACCTGTCATGAAACAGAAAGGCTCTTTAGATGTTAAAGTCTGGGTGAGCATTCTCTTTTAGATAGAATGCATCTTTTGTTCCCGCACTTTAATTTGTGCAATTTTACGTGTCTTATGCATGCACCAAAGACACAGAAAAGCATGTGTTCGTGCCATATGACCCCTTTAAAACAAAAGTTTTTGCACATTTGCACATTTAAAATGAATGTGTTTAATAACAAATTCAAATTGATGATGCGTGTAAAATGGTTACAAAGTAAATGCATAAAATGATAAATGATACAAGTTACTGTATCCGTGATGTGAGAGATAGGATAGAAAAGAGAGAACTTTAAGAAAGAGAAGAAGAAAAGCCAGTGAGGAGCTTCAAAACAAACTTACATTTCCTTCTTAATCCTTTCTTTGACATGTGACTAAACCTAACATGATACAATCAAATTGACCAATCAGGTGACCACCTTTACCCCACTGTAGAGGACTCACAATATACAAACATCTCAGAAAATAGAGATTGATCATCAGCACCCCTGGCAAATGGTAACTTTTTGGGAATAAAGTGAGTGTTGTGACACAGCATTAAATTCCTGTTATTTTCTCCAACCACAAAAGCATTTAATGATGAATCTAATGAAAACACGACAAGGTCACATTTCACAAAACATTTATATACACGACTACACACACAAAAGTGTAGAATCAACTCTGAACTAGGGCTGTGCAAAAAAAATCGATTCATCGTTTTTTCATATATGGTCGATTCAATACTCTGATAGCACCAATACATCTGCCTTACGTCTATTGGACGTCTGCATTTACATCTGCAAGACATCTACAATACATAGTTTGCTCATCTGCAATACGTCTCGGAGATGTCTGCTGTCAGATGTCATAAAAACGTCTATAAGATGTCTGTAAGATGTTTATGATTTAAAATGGATGTAAAGCTGCTCTTTCTAAGATGTTTAGCAAATGTTTTTACGCAGCAGATCTCCAGATCTTTAGCAGACGTATTATAGACATTCAGACGTCTCCGAGACTTATTGCAGATGAGCAAACTATGTATTGCAGGTGTCTTGCAGATGTAAATGCAGAGGTCGAATAGACGTAAGCCAGATGGATTGTGATATCTGGGTATCGATTATCAAAATCCGTGAATCGTTTTTTCTCTTTCATATTTACGCAAGCACTGTAACATGTGAATGTTGTTGCTGCTACCATCCACTAGATTCACTTACTTTTTACGACAGCTGGATGTTACAAGAGGGATTAAGTCTATCGTTCATTCATTGCATGATTAACATGGCCGATGCGTGTGTGTTGTCACATTTAACATCACCTTCACATAAAAGTCAGTGGTTCATATGATTGCAGCCTCTCTTTACAGCTAATTTTGTGAAATTTTGTTTGTTATCTTAAGTGTAAAATAACCTGACCCTGTTTGATCGAGGTATATGTGACTGTTCTGTTTCAATATACTCAAGTTTAATTTAATTACAATATAAAATACAGGTTTATGGCTCTTCATTTCTTTTTTAGTTCACTATTGTAATGTGATGTTCGCTGCTCGTTTTTTAGAAATATCTATTTGTGTTAAATCCAAAATCATTGACTCAAATCTAGAATCGAATCGAGAGCTTGTGAATCGGAATCGAATCAGAACATCAGAATAATACTTAACATTAACATTATTAGAGCATGCTGGAAAAATAAACCCTCAGGAATATTCTCACCGCCACGGCCGCATTAACAATAGGGCTAGGCGGGGCTAAAGCCCCGGGGCCCCAGCAAGGAGGGGGCCCGTGATTGGCTGTGGAGCAGATTGATTACTGCTAGCCATCTGATTGCCAAAGCCTTACCACGCCCCCCACAAATTAGCCCTGTTATTTAGTAGCGCTTTGCCGTATATTCCATGCATTATCATGGAATCATTCTCATTAATATTATTAACCAAAATTGCGCATTCGCGTTATGATTGGTCAGGTCGCATGTCAATCAAACCCCCGTGGGCAGCAGGGCACGGTGAATTGAAACGTCACGTTTGAATTTGATATACCAAATCAAATGCATTTATTTTATATACAACAATTCAGCTTAGGCCTATCAGGCGATGGCTGTCTGCGCCTTATTAGAATATAGCCTACGCATCAACCAATCAATCGCCTCCACTCTTCACTTCATTCTAGTTTCCACGCAAAAAACAGTCTTCGTCTTCGACTGCTAAAAATGTCATCTTAAAAAAAAAAATGTGCGAGTGGGGCTCAAAAAAGGATATTTTTAAAAGCTAAACAGCAGAGGAAACATGAGCTGATCAGTAAAATCCCAAAACTATCGGGTTATTTTACTAAAGCTGATGATCACGGAGTGGTGGATGATAAAGACACAGCGTCATCATCGACCCCACCAATTAACTGTTAAGTTTGATTATTAACTTGATTGATGTATGATATTGCTTTTTGTGTTTGATCAAACTATTCGCCTAAAGGGCTGGCAGTGGCGATAGTGCTCATGTGTCCGGTAGAAATGTCAATTGTGATGTAAGTTTATAATTTAAACACGTATTTAAGCATTGTGGTATAGATACAAATTATTTTAAACTGCTCAGACACAATAAGCAGCAGGAGAGGATTCATTTTGTAAATGCTCGTTTTGATGGTGAACTTGAGACGGTTTTGCACAGCGCACTTGGTCTTAAAGTGACAGAAGCTGCTGATAAAGCTGCTGTCGTCATTGTGTCAATAATGTTAATCAAACATCAGAAAGAAAGTTATTTACTGTCCTTGACTGAATCACTTTAGTAAAATGAATAAGAATGGATGTTGAATTTATATTGAAAGCTATGTATTGAATATTTGATTACTTTATACAATATTATTCAGTGCTTAAGGTTTTTCAAGTAGGTCGATTTCTTATGTGCCTTTGTTCTATTATTATTTGTGATTCTTTTCATCAGTAAGCTTGATATCCATTTCTTAAGCTACTATTATTTTTTGTGATATTGAAAATTATCACAATAATTATGAAATTTTAGTGCCATTAACTTTTGATATGATAAAAATCGTATTAAAATTAATATAACTGTGAAGTATATTGTTCAATAAAATGACTCCGTATGATGATATAGGCTAACATTTAGCTCATCACCCACCCCTATATATTCAAGACATGTTGACAGGTTAGTGTAAATCTAACAGCATGTGTAAAAATGTGTTTCATGCTTATCCTAACCAGATCACCAGAAACATGAAACATCAACATTTTTTAGAAAAAAGCAGTTTTTTTTCTCTTTCTCTGTAGTTGGTGACCTAAAGTGGTGGGGGGGCCCTGCAGTAACTCATAGCCCCGGGGCCCAGTGAGCTCTTAATGCGGCCCTGCTCACCGCAGACGAACTTCTCTTTAAAGGTGCCATTCTTTGGCTGTTTTTGAAGCTTTGATTATGTTTTTTGTGTGTTTAACAATGGACGCTAATGTTTCTAGTTTCAAAATACACTTTATATTTTACATATGTGACCCTGGATCACAAAACCAGTTTTAAGTAGCACAGGAACATTTTTAGTAAAAGACAAAAATAGATTGTATGGGTCAGAATTATAAATTTTTCTTTTATGCCAAAAACTCAATTCAATTCAATTCAAGTTTATTTATAAAGCGCTTTTCACAATGTGTATTGTTTCAAAGCAGCTTTACAGGCGCAAACAGGAAAAACAGAAAAGTTAAAACACAGCACAGTGCATGGTATTTATACAACGAGTAAGATCATTCTAATAAATAATATCTAATTAATAAATAAATAAATGAATGAATGCAGTCTCCCGGTGAGCAGGCCAACACTGCCCTGCTGTGGCGAGGAACCCAAACTCCAATGATTGATTAATGGAGAAAAAAACCTCGGGAGAAACCAGGCTCAACCGGGAGGGCCAGATCCTCTCTGACGTGTCATAGCTGCACTCAGACTGCAGACATGTCGTTTTGGTTTAGCATTTAATAACAAATATTGTAACTTCAGCATTAATAAGACAAATAGTCCGTCTTTGCTCTTGGTTGGGGATGTAGTGGTCTGAGCTGGGATGGTCTGATGGTCATATTTCTCTTGGCTGGTGGTGGAATTGCCTTAGATGGATCTGGGATGGTCAGTCAGTCTGCAGCTGTAGCTGGCGTAATCTCAAATTGGGGATGGGCATCTGTCGGTCATCTGGACATGGTGGAACTTCGTCCTACCTCGGGATGGGCATCCCGAGGCAGAGGCGGAAAGGGAATAAAGAGAATAATTAGTGTAGCAGCTGTTCATTAACTATGCATTAAGTGAAAGCTTGGCTGAAAAGATGTGTCTTTAATCTAGATTCAAATTGGGAGAGTGTGTCTGACCCTCGAATAGTATCAGGAAGGCTATTCCAGAGTTTAGGTGCTACGTATGAGAAAGCTCGTCCCCCTTTGGTGGATTTTGTTATTCTAGGTGTTGTCAAAAGTCCTAAATTTTGAGATCTTAGAGAGCGTGATGGGTTGTAACGTGATAAAAGCTCGGTCAAGTAAGTAGGTGCTAAACCGTTCAGGGCTTTGTAAGTAATTAAAAGAATTTTAAAATCAATACGATACTTAATGGGTAGCCAGTGAAGGGATGATAATGTGATCGTATTTTCTTGACCTAGTAAGAACTCTGGCAGCTGCATTCTGAACTAACTGTAGTTTGTTTATCGATGATACAGGACTACCACTAAGTAGAGCATTACAATAGTCAAGCCGTGAGGTCACAAATGCATGAATAAGCTTTTCTGCGTCTGCAACACATAAACTATTTCGTAATTTGGCAACATTTCTAAGGTGGAAGAAGGCTGTTTTTGTGATATTTAAGATGTGATTTTTAAATGACAGGTTAGCGTCTAATATAACACCTAGGTCTTTAACTGTATTTGTTGGAGTAACAGTGCAGCTTTCAATTTGCAGGCTGTAATCGGCAGTGTTGGGTGTAACTAGTTACTAAGTAATTAGTTACTGTAATTTAATTACTTTTCCCTTGAAAAAGTAAAGTAAGGGATTACTCATATGTTTTCTGTAATTTAAATACAGTTACTTTTGATGTAATTCAACTAAATAATTTGTTAAATATATGCGTGTGCAATAGCTTAATTGACTTCAAAATTCAAAGTCTTACTTTAAAATCTGTGCTTTAATGTATAATTCTCACATTTGTAATACTTTGGTCAGTTAATAAGAATAATTTATGAAGTTATTTATTATTTATTTGAATGAATTCAATAAGCCGTTTCATGTATATTCTTGAATCACTTAACTAATCAAGGTTGATGTAGGATATAGAAAGTAATTAGTAATGAGTAACTAAATACTTTTTGGACAGAGTAATTTGGACAGTAATCTAATTACACTATTGAATATGTAATGAGTAACTAGTAATTAATTACTTTTTTAGAGTAACTTACCCAACACTGGTAATCGGAGATATTCTGTTTACTTGATTTTGGTGCTATAAGTAATATTTCTGTTCTGCTAGAGTTTAAAAGGAGGAAATTACTAGTCATCCAATGTTTTATGTCCCTGATGCACTCTGCCAGTTTGGATAGCTTAAAGGAATCATCTGGTCTTGATGAGATATATAGCTGAGTATCATCTGCATAACGGTGGAAGCTAATTCCATGTTTTCTAATAATGTTGCCGAGGGGCAGCATGTATATGGAGAAAAGCAAGGGTCCTAAAACCGATCCCTGAGGTAATCCATAATTTACTTGCGTAAGATTTGACGATTTCCCATTTAAATGGACGTATTGATATCTGTCTGTTAAGTAAGATCTGAACCATTGCAGTGCCTGTCCCTGAATACCGATGTAATTGTGTAAACGATCTAGTAGTATTTTATGGTCTACAGTATCGAAAGCAGCACTAAGGTCAAGCAGGACTAAGAGTGAGATGTTACCTTTATCTGAAGCAATAAGGAGGTCATTTGTAATTCTAACGAGCGCAGTTTCAGTGCTGTGATGCGGTCTAAAGCCAGACTGAAACTTTTCGTTCATGTCATTATTTTGTAGGAAGGTACACAGTTGAGTTGACACTACTTTTTCTAGTATTTTAGACAAGTACGGGAGATTTGAAATCGGTCTATAGCTTCCAAGTTCATTGGGGTCTAAGTTTGTTTTTTTGATAAGAGGCTTAATTACAGCCAGTTTAAAGGGACCTGGGACATGTCCTAGATTAATTGACGAGTTGATTATGTTACAAATGGGCTCAATTACAGCAGGTAGTAACTCTTTTAATAAAGTAGTTGGAATGGGGTCTAATAGATATTAAGTAAAGATCATGTTCCATGAAGATATTTTGTAAATTTGAAATGACACCAGACCGAATGGCGTCAGACTGGTTGTATTAATTAACACTAATAGCAGAAGCGTTAGTTTTGCCTTTTTGTATTGGATCCGAGTTGAATAATAAAACAAGGAGATTGACCAGAAGACATTTGCAAGCAGGACCTCAAAGGACGTTTCATAAAAGTGTTTAAGAGGTAAGCGCACACACACACAATATCAGTGTATTACACAGAACAGCTTTCACAGCCGATGTTAAAGTCATGAAGCTGTTATTTGAGCATTGGTTATCTTAGAATGTGTTCACTGAAATATTATGACCATCTGTAGGGCCGTGATGAAAGTAAAGTAGTTTAGCACGTAGCTCAGTCAAATGTTTACAATCTCTGATGACCAAACCCTTCTCCAGCGGCTCTTCCTCTTCTCTAAAGAAGGCCCCGCCCCTTTTTCAGATATTCAAAGAACATTACAGAGAAATGAAACATCTTTATTTACACACCCTCAGGCATTTCAAACGGTTTCTGACTTTCTCTCTTCTGTGAGACACAAAAATTTAAGAAAGTTCACAGTTGCACAACTAATGTGAATCTGGCAAACATCAACATTGAGAAACAATATACATGTATGGGTCGTGTCTAATATTCAAGCTCTTGTTATTCAATCAAAACTCTTTTTATTGAGGCTTCAAATCTCTCAGCCAATGAAATCAAAACTAATGTCACACCAGCTGTTTCATTTCATTCTTATTTCAAACAAGGTCTTCAGCTTTTTGACGGAGCCGTTATTAAAATGGGACTGAATGTCAACTTTCTGTTTCAACAGGAAACACATCAACACAAGCAAAAGCTTTGGTTTTGGAGCACTTTAAATATACGCATGTAAACATGTTTAATGAATGTTTTTGAAGCATATTTTATTTGATTAAATTAACAAAGCACAAATATCATAACATGGATTGGAAGGAACAGAGAGTAAATACACACAAGCTGAAGGATCTTAAATCTACTGTGAGCTCCAGTCGAACAGCTTAAAGAAATCAATACCGCTGAAAAACACTGTCAGACTACTGCTGAAAGAAGAAGAAAATCTGCAGATATATTCTTGTTAAAGGCAAAAAAATGATTTGGTACGATTTTCTGATCAACAGTGTGAAAAACATTTTCAAAACTAAACTGTAGGTTATTAAAATATCGGTAAAACTTTAAATTAAGCTTCCCTTCATAAAGCATTTATAAATGTGTTCTTAAAAATGTTAATAAGTCATTTATAAATGCATTATAAAGCAGTTATACCTCCGTAAATAAAATGGGATTCTAGCAAAATACCTGTGAAGTAGTGAGCTGTTTTTAACTCAAAAGCAGTTTGATTATTATCTTGATGTTGTTTGCAAAATAGTCTGTCAGACTGGATACCGTTGGTTTTTCTTATTATTGTATATTTCATATATTATGTCACTTTTCAAACCATGTTGCTTAACTGACCCGATTCTGAATGTCTTATGATGTCCTCCAGCATTACTTCAGATCATGATGCTTATCCAAAGCTGTTTTTTCTTGCTTGCCAAGATAAATTCATCAAACTTTTGATCACTTTTTAACACTAAATGCACAATATACAATAATAAGAAAAACCAACATGACACCCTACGGTCTCCAGTCTGACAACTTGTTTTGCAAATAAATGATGACTTCATAGATTTTTTAAGCATTTAAAACATGAAAGTTAAAACTGGCTCACTATTGGCCGGGTGTTTCTTTAAAATCCCTTTTTATTTACGCAGTTATAACTGCTTTATAATGCATTTGTAAATTACATATTAACCAATAATGAACACATTTATAAATGCTTTATAAAGGGAATCTTAATGTAAAGTTTTACCAAAATATCTAAACGATGTTACATTTATTTGATCAAATCAGTAAGTGGTACTAGATTTAACATTGAACATCTTCTCAGATCAGATGAAAGCGCTTCTTCACAGTCTGTAATGAAAGAACATGTTTGATGTGCTCAGTGAATAAAAGTACGAGAAAGTAAACTCCACAACTACTTCCGTTAACAAACACTAAATCTGTTTTAGAGATCTCACATGGGTTCTTAAGAATAACTGAGACGTCACTCACAATTAGACTTTTTATATAACATAACACCATGAATACATAAACATAAATATAATTGTAAATATAGTATTATATATATAAATATCAATACAGTTATGTCACCTTACAGTATCATATGAAAATAAACCAGATTGTGTAATGGAAGTCAGAATGTATGAATCATTTGTATGAATCACTCTGTTATTGTGATTTTATTTTCACAGGTTCTTGGGAAGAGCAGTGAGTAAGACATTAGAGAGAAAGAAAAAAAAAAGGAACAAATGAAGAGAGAGAGAGAAACAGAGAGATTCAGGTGAAAGCAGCTTATTCTGAACTCCAGCAGCACACTGTCATCCGTCTGTGTCACAGAAATAAAACACAAACGAAGATGTCAAGTATCTGCTGACATCTACACACACACACACACACACACAGATGATGAGGTATCTGATGACACAGACACATGACAGTAGCAGCGCAGGTTTCTAAACGCCCCGACAGCTCCAATCTTCCACTTTCTGTGTGTTTCTGTCTCACTGACACTCAGTCTGATAGTCTCCCATCTACACAACTGACACACACACAAACACATGTTTCACACTGCATGAAATACCACAACAGATCAGCTGAAAACTGGAGAAACAGGTGAAATTAAGACAGAAAAGATAATCTGTATTTTTCACTTCATATTCCATTTAAGCAACACAACAATCTTATTTCTACATGTATTAAAAAAAGTTAAAAAGTATTATGTGATAACCCGTATTTTATCTCAGTTGTCATGTGTCTTGTCATGCTGTCAGTCTATCACATTGCACACCTGAGGTTTCAACAGACACTGGACTGAAATAAAAACAATATTTCTAGAAATTATGATTACATTAACTTTTGAAATGGTCACCCATCACTGTAAAAATCAAAAGTCAAAAAAAATAATAAAGAGCTGCCTTATTTAAGTCAAATCAAAATCGCTTTATGGGTAAATTTCGCTAGTTGAACAAAATGGCGCCGGTGAGCATTATGGACGCCAGAGTCGGCAGAGTAATTTCCGGTCGTGTAACGCTGTATGGGAAAAAGAGGACTTTTGCCTGCCAAATATGGGGTTTTTTTGGAAAAAAAGAAGAAAGTAATATATAAGCGATATGACAGATCCTCTTTACATTGCTGAGCACTTTGCTTAGACAAAACAACTCAATAGTTTTATGCAACTGACCCATTCAACTTATTTCACTGACTTATAAATCGAGTTGTATTTCATAAACTTCATTTTATAAGTTAAAGCGGGCGTAACACACACGGTTTCTGCCAAGAATTTAGTTTGATCACATTTATAAAAGATAGATACAGCTGTACGATTACTTCCTAAATCATATGGCTTGTGCGGGGGGGATGGGTAGACTGAACATAGTTTTACTCTTCACATGTGTCTAAAGGCCTGTTTCACGCTGAACATGCATGGCGCATCGGATCTTCATCCGTCTCTGTGTAACTGACCGTCCGTGACCTCCTGTTTGCACAGATCGGCGCTTTCGTCAGCAAACACATCAGCTCAGTTTGTTCTCATTATCAGACTTCTGATGAGCTTTGGAAGGGAAATCCTGGAAACGTCTAATTGTCTATTGACATTGTGCATTCACTCAAGAACAGAGTCCAGCTCAACACTGTAACTGTATCCAACACCTGCTGTTTGAGCTCAATACAATCTCACTGGATGACATTCGTTTCAATTCTGCAGCGTGCATCACATCTGTAAACTCGAGACTAATTTACATTTTTCCTCAGTGAAACACAAAAGAAGATATTTTGAGAAATGTCTCAGTGGTTTTGTGTTCACACAATGGAAATCAAAGGGGTTTTGATTATCAACATTCTTCAAAATATCTTCTTTTGTATTCTGAAGAATAAAAAAAACTCTGTATCCTTTAAAACAGAGCAAACATTATACAAATAAATACAGCAGTTTGACCTGAAAATCATCCTAACAACCGCTCTGAAGACCTTCTTCTTATTTGCTTTTTAGTAACTACAGATCATTTTCTCACTTGTTTTTCAATGTTAAGGTGTTTACTTCCAATATGGTATTTATTTTGACAGAAACTTCTTGACCTTTTGACATTTGATGACACTTTAAATTAGGGATGCACCTGTATGAATCGGCCGATATTGGAATAATTTAACACCATCAATATATCGGCAAGAGCATGAAAAAGTCAGATACCGATAGATTATTAATGAACTGCGTGGAGTAAATGAGTTGCATGACTGAATAATCCAACGTTTTTCTCTGAGGAAAATATTAAAATAGCAACAGCACAGGCTAAATGAAGTTATTTAAGAAATGTATGTTAAGTCAAATATGAGTTAATGTTGTTAATGAAATAAATATTGGATAGCAAAAATCACCTTTTATTTTATTTTATTTTATTTTTATCTTTGCTTGTGCCTCTCTTAAAATGTTAAATTGATCCAATTTATGTTCAGTAAATGTAATTTATTGCAGAAAAAAACTAGATAGTATTTTAAAGCATTTTGCAATTGACCAATATCAGTATCGGAATAATGTGATTTTAGCATACTACCTCTGTATTAGAAAAATGTATTTAGTTGCAACCTAAAGTATACTTGAACACACTTGTGTATAAAGGATGGGTTGAAGTGTACTTCAAGTGGTAACTAAACACATTTTTATTACAGAGATAGTTGCTAAAAGTACATTTTAGTTCACATTGAAAGTGTCCCAAAATAGCAGTTGAGTACACTTAGATGTTCTTAAGATTATCTTAAAAAGTACTAAACCATAATTTTTAGGATATTAAGAACAGAATTAGTGGGCAAAAGTAGAGCACTTGAATTACATTCTGGATGTGCACTTCTTTTTCGTCGGGGTTCTGTTGTATTTAGCAGCTTTTAGTGAGAACGACCTTTAGCATGAGAGTCAGCCCTGACTTTACCTCTAAACCGAACCATCACACAAACCTTTCTGCATATTTACAATTTCAAATTAAGTTTGATTTATAAGCTGTTTTATAGAAAATCCCCACCAGGTCAAAAATAATGCTATTGCTGTCACACACACACACACACACACACACACCCTCTCTCTCTCTCTCTCTCTCTCTCTCTCTCTCTCTCTCTCTCTCTCTCTCTCTCTGCATGCATGTTTAGATGGAAAAGCTTCCCTACTGGCAGCAGGTACAATAGCTGGCAGCTTCCCATCAACCCCGGTTACTATGGCAACAGCCCTTCATTCCTTTTCTGGTGTGCTTCTTGCCCTGTCTGTGGGTGAGTGAGTAAAAGAAAGAGAGATCATCCGTTTAACATCACGCCACGGCTTAAACACAAAACCGTTTAGACTTTTCACACCCGTGGTACAGTCCTGCAGAACATCTGTGAAGCCCACGACAGGTGATGATGATAAACTGCATCTGTTATGAATGTGTGGAAATGAAACTCATCAGAGGCAGTGATATTATCAGACACACACTTCATCAGTTCATACTCCTATCAGACACCAGCTCCAGATTCACCAGACGCTACAGTAACTGATTTTAAAATTGCTGATATTTACAATAGCATAAAATGAAGTAATGTTTGTTTGAAATAAAATAATAATACGACAATATGAATCATCTGCTCTGAATCTGTGAATGTGGTTTCTCTGTATGAGGTCACCTGTCCTCAGTGATTCAGTGTGATGCGATGTCTTGTCTTCGGTGTCTGAAGCTCTGGTCCTGATAAATAACTGAACTCGAATGAAAACTCATCCGTGAACGATCTGAAGTGCTCAATCTCATGCCTAACATTCACAATAAAGTCTGACATTAGCGTTTCACTCTCATACTGTACTTCTCGAAGCATTATATTAATAATACTGAGAATATTGGGTGAATTATTTTTAAACATAAAACGTTTCATATTTGTCTTTATGTGTGTTGAAAAAATAAGATAAAACAGCAATTTCTTGAGAAACTGTACCTGCTATTGAAAAAAACAGCATATTCTGGTTTGGTATGTTTTGATGCTGGTTTGCTGGTTTAAGCTGATCATGTGCTTGTTTTAGCTGGTTTAAGCTGGTCATGTGCTGGTCCTTAGCTTGTTTAAGATGATCAAACCAGCATCAAAACATACCTAGCCCAGCATATGCTGAATTGGTATGGTTTGATGCTGGATTTCTCTGGTTTAAGCTAGTCATGTGCTGGTTAAACTGTCATGTGCTGGTTAAACTGTCATGTGCTGGTTAAACTGTCATGTGCTGGTTAAACTGTCATGTGCTGGTTAAACTGTCATGTGCTGGTTAAACTGTCATGTACTGGTTAAACTGTCATCTGCTGGTTTAAGATGGTCATATGCTGGTTAAACTTTCATGTGCTGGTTAAACTGTCATGTACTGGTTAAACTGTCATGTACTGGTTAAACTGTCATGTACTGGTTAAACTGTCATGTGCTGGTTAAACTGTCATGTGCTGGTTAAACTGTCATATAGTGGTTAAACTGTCATATGCTGGTTAAACTGTCATGTACTGGTTAAACTGTCATGTACTGGTTAAACTGTCATGTACTGGTTAAACTGTCATATGCTGGTTAAACTCTCATATGCTGGTTAAACTCTCATGTGCTGGTTAAACTGTCATGTGCTGGTTTAAGATGGTCATATGCTGGTTAAACTGTCATGTGCTGGTTAAACTGTCATGTGCTGGTTAAACTGTCATGTGCTGGTTAAACTGTCATGTGCTGGTTAAACTCTCATATGCTGGTTAAACTCTCATATGCTGGTTAAACTCTCATGTGCTGGTTAAACTGTCATGTGCTGGTTAAACTGTCATGTGCTGGTTTAAGATGGTCATATGCTGGTTAAACTGTCATGTGCTGGTTAAACTGTCATGTACTGGTTAAACTGTCATGTGCTGGTTAAACTGTCATATGCTGGTTAAACTGTCATGTGCTGGTTAAACTGTCATGTGCTGGTTAAACTGTCATGTACTGGTTAAACTGTCATGTGCTGGTTAAACTGTCATGTACTGGTTAAACTGTCATGTGCTGGTTAAACTGTCATATGCTGGTTAAACTGTCATGTGCTGGTTAAACTGTCATGTACTGGTTAAACTGTCATGTGCTGGTTAAACTGTCATATGCTGGTTAAACTGTCATGTGCTGGTTAAACTGTCATGTGCTGGTTAAACTGTCATGTACTGGTTAAACTGTCATGTGCTGGTTAAACTGTCATGTACTGGTTAAACTGTCATGTGCTGGTGTAAGATGGTCATATGCTGGTTAAACTGTCATGTGCTGGTTAAACTGTCATGTGCTGGTTAAACTGTCATGTGCTGGTTAAACTGTCATGTACTGGTTAAACTGTCATGTGCTGGTTAAACTGTCATATGCTGGTTAAACTGTCATGTGCTGGTTAAACTGTCATGTACTGGTTAAACTGTCATGTACTGGTTAAACTGTCATATGCTGGTTAAACTGTCATATGCTGGTTAAACTCTCATGTGCTGGTTAAACTGTCATGTGCTGGTGTAAGATGGTCATATGCTGGTTAAACTGTCATGTGCTGGTTAAACTGTCATGTGCTGGTTAAACTGTCATGTGCTGGTGTAAGATGGTCATATGCTGGTTAAACTGTCATGTGCTGGTTAAACTGTCATGTGCTGGTTAAACTGTCATGTACTGGTTAAACTGTCATATGCTGGTTAAACTGTCATATGCTGGTTAAACTCTCATGTGCTGGTTAAACCGTCATGTGCTGGTTTAAGATGGTCATATGCTGGTCCTTAGCTTGTTGAAGCTGTGAAACCAGCATCAAAACCTTTATCAGGACGCTCAATTTATAAATCATTGTTATAAGCTTACTGTTATCAATAACTGATGTTTGCTTATTTATTTAAAGAAGAGTTATGGATTGCAGCTCTAAACTTCGTTACGCATACTTTTCAGAAATGAATTGAGAGAGAGAGGGTGATAATTGTGACATGCCCGATATGATTCCTGAAAACGCGGAGAGAAAATGAACAAATGAGCGCTTTTAATGGGCGAGAGCCAATGAGTGAAAATATTCCATGGGAGAAAAAGTCTTTGTCTTATTGCCAATGTACTGCATCTCCATTCATTACACATCTCTGGAAAACTTGATTCTGATTGGTCCACCGCGGCATTCTGCAGTCTATTATTTTTGCATAATGACAGCTAAATTTGACTGTTGCCCAGGCAACCAGTTTGCTACAGAGCGGTGCTAATGTCCCAATCAGCCGGTCACAATGTATTTAACAATAATGACCAAATTTAACAGGAGTCAGCAGTCACACTCATTTAAAAACTCCATGCTTGATGCTTTCTTTACATTTAATATTCTATTAAATGTTTTAGGGTGACTTAAGTGCCACACCTTTTAACATCTAATACTTTTGAACTTGGTTTTGGATACTTCTGTCACAGTTTGAGTCTTTTTTGGTTCAGTTCTGTGTGCCCTCATTAGTTTCCGTGGTTGATATTTCCCGCACCTGTTTCTGTTCTACCCCCATTATGTTCCTTGTGTATTTATATCACCTTAGTTCATCGTCCGGTTTTAAGTTAATAGGTTTGGTTGTTGTTACCCTGTCTGGATATATTATTAAAGCTCTACTTTTGGAATTTCCCTTCTTTGCCGTGTGCTTTGAACACATCATCCCGTGACAACTTCATAATATAACATTAAACAACAGAAAACTCAAACACTCCAAGGCACTCGTTTAATAACATTATAATACTTTTTATTTACCGGGCTACATCATTTAAAATAGAAAATGTGTTGATTTTCTTGTATTGATCTTTTCTAACAGTTTCACGCAGATTTTTATGTTATTTGTGGCGGACATAAACGTGTAATTCAATTCGATTTGGCACTTTTAACAATTTTAATTTTCATTGCAATTTTCATAAAGCAAAGCAGCTTTACATACATTATTGTTTTAAATTTAATATTAACCAATAAATAAATAAAATAAAAAATAATCCGTAGGCATGAATAAATAAAGTATAGACAGTATATGGTATTGCAAGTTTTTTTCTATGCAATGTACATTGATGAAACTTAAAGGGACAGTTCACGCAAAACTGAAAATTCTGTTATCATTTACTCACCCTCAAGTTGTTCCAAATCTGTATTTGTTCTGAAGAACATAAAGAGAAAGATATTTGGACAAATGCTTATAACCAAACAGTTCTTGGCCACCATTGACTCCATTAGTAGAAAAATGACATTCCTACATTCCTCCAAATATCTTTCTTTGTGTTCATCAGAATAAAAACATTTAAACAGATTTGGAAGAACTCAAGGTTAAGTAAATTATGACAGAATTTTCATTTCATTTTCTTTTTTGTTCCTTTAACTGAAAAAATACATTGTTGGATTGTTGGAAACTGTTAATTGTTCAATTATATTATTTTCAATATTCATATTTGAATCCACATAAAATAAACAAATAAAGAAAAAACGGTCAAGAAAAAACAGAAAACGTGATATTATTTTATAAATATTGGCATTAGAAGTCTTGAGAACATCTGAATAAATCAGAATATCCGAACAAACACAAGTCATGTTGTGTATCTCACAGACTTTCAGTCGTATTGAGAAACGCCTTTCATCATCTCTCTAACATCAGACTCATGACAGAGATCAACATCATTGATTTCCTCCGGCTGTATACTTATAAAGCATTTAATGAAACTGAATCTATACATCTATTCATCTTAAAGAAAATGTGCCGCTTCCCCTTGAAAATGCCAGAGGGTTTGATTTAATTTCACTGTTAGATGTCGCTGTAGATTTAGCAGCACATTACTGTAAAAATCCACAGTACAATACTGTATTTGTATATTACAGTAAAATACTGCAGTTCATAATGCATTCTGGGTAATTTTGATTGAGCGGGAAACTTTTACAGTATATTTTGGTCTCGCTGTAACCTCGCTGTAGCCTTGCTGTAATGTGCAAGGCAAAAAGTGCGCCACAACGTCAAATCACGTCAAATCACACAGAGCACAACTCCTGGCTGCAGCAAGAGGAGGATATTCGATTTCGGGAAGTTCGGTAAGTTTGCAGTCTGGTTTATTTTATGTGTTTCATGCAAAGCTATTATTTAGTTTTAGTATTTTGCACAACAGTTTGTCACAATGTTATTTTAAACGTGGACTGAGAGAGAAAAGGTCGCCAACAAACGTTGCAGTCTCTCTCAGAAATGAAACTAGATGTCCACCCACTGCTTCAACCCGATTTACACAACCCACTTAATTAATCATGAGGGTTTTGTCTATCAAAATCTATCGAATTGTTGAAGTTCGTTTACAATGGCAAGGTAGGAAATGACTTGTATGTGGCAATAGATAAACTCCCGTTAACCAATTTACTCCCGTTAACCCATTGAACTAAGACTCCTCGCGAGCTCGGTCTTGGTGTCCCAGCTTAGGGTCGCTTGTCTTGGCTTTCCTCTGTTCAGTTACGGGCAGGGAGAAGTATAAGCAGTATTCAGTTCGACCGTATGACAGGCTGACTCGTGAATTAGCTGTGCATGTGCTAAAACAACATTTTCATATCAATCACTCATCGCTATTTGCGTCATGAGTGCGATCTATAGGCTTCAGATTACTGCTGTTTTCATTAAGGTACTATGTGAATAAATGGGTTTGCGGTGTTATTACTGTTTACGGTATATCAGTAAAAAATAGAGATGATGTTCTTTCGAGTGATTTACATTCAGTTGGCCAATAAGTAGTATATGCATATTTGTAGCAATGTTGCTTACAACACTTAAAACTAGTTTTCAAAGACTCAAATCATTGCACGTACTTTCGTAACGAGCAATGCTGGCTCCGCCTTTACGTAATGACACCTTACGTCGAAGAGAGGAGCGCGATCAGCTTGAAAAATGCAACCCCAAATATCTAAACTCTTAATATAAATGCATAAAGGGGAAAAATTTTAAATGATCATTTTGCTTCATTTTTGCTTGGCTATTTTAAATGTATTTAATAAACAGAATGGTTTCAAAATTTCAGCAAGTAACATATTTTTTTACTTGTCTTACAGCTCTTACGTGACAGTTTGGTCCACTTTTGCATCCTGGGTTTAAGGGTTTTCTGTAAGTATTGACCATAATAATACAACTTTTAATTCAAATTTGTTTTTGGTTTTACTAATGACTTTTTAGTAACACTTACAATAAGGTTATATTTGTTAACATAGGATGTTAATACATTTTAAAATTTGGCAATACACTTTTAAATCAACCAATTTATCTCTGTTCACATTAATAAAATTTTATAATGCATTATGAATTAATTAATGTTGAAAAAGATATTGTTCATTGTTAGTTCATATTAGCTAAACCATCAATACATGTTATGGAACAAAACCTTATAGTAAAGTGTTACTGAATTCTCTTTCACCATTTAGTTCACAATTTGTACTTATTTCTTTGGCTTACAGATTTTGTTATTTGTTTCTTTTTGTGTTACAGTCTCACCATTGATATTCTGGCTGGATTTGGTCATTTTTGAACCAGGAAAGTTATCCCAGGATGTTCAGTTACAACTGCAAGTCATGTAGTTTCTCGACTACAATATCAAATGCTTTTCACATGTAGAGGAACACAGGAATGTGGCTATTCACCGCTTTATAAGTGGCATACCTGAGTGCCCTTGCACTTTTGAGAAGTTTCAATCTTTTAAGTGTCATATGTATCAATAAAATATGTTTGATGCAAACATTGCTTGTATTGTCTTTTGAATTATATTGTCAAGTATATCTGTTTTGTAATATGAATAACTATAGATTTATATCTAAACTAGCTATGATATATAATATTGATATATAATATAAATAATGGGGCAATATAGGTATTACAGCAAATTACAGTATAATACAAATACAGTAAAAATAGACTAAATGACAAAATATTGTAAAAATACAGTAAAATACTGTTTTGTAGCTATACAGTAATATTTTTTGTACTGTAATAACATATTACAGTACTGTACTGTACTGTCAAATTACAGTAACTTACTGGCGTCTGTGCTGCCAGTAACTTACTGTAAAAATACAAGGAAATCGTTAACAGTGTTACTAAAGTGTGATTCAAGACATTCAAGTCTGTAACACATGGTTTCTTTAAAAACTCCTTTAAAAACCCTCACAATAAATAAAATCCACTGAAACAACTAAGAACAGAGATAGTGGAGTGAAGGCGTGGAGTTATTTATGAGGTTTGACTTTGATGTTGAAAAGCTTTCAAGTTAAAGACTGAAAAAGCTGAAATCTTAAATCAATATTAGCAGAATGTGTGTAGATGAGAACTCTTGATTCATGATGACATTTAATCTACAGAGATTCAAACAGAAAGAGACGTATAAACATCAGCAATCTGCTCGTGTACAATACAACGATACTTTGATTTATGGTCTTGATCCATTATAAATTAAAACATTATATTACCATGGTATGGCATGTGTAAAGGCCTATGATAAACTTTCAATCTATGTGAATATCCGTCAGCTGTTATTGGATAAATGTTACAGTCGTTCATTAAAGAGATGTGATGTGATAATTCATGACACACCCGTCACACTTTGAAATATGTCACGACGGGAACAAAAGAAAATGTCATTAATGAAGTCAGACAAAAGTAAATGTCAAACATCAAACCGTCTGCTTTGGTTTGCCAGATGAAACCACCAGAAGTGAAACAAAATCTTTTCTCCTAATTGAAAAGAGAGATTTGTTGGCAGAGGTGTCTTTTATATTTATAAAGTTATAAGCAGTCTCAGACCTCTTCTGTGCTGATTTTTGGCCAAAGTCCAGAGTTCTCAGTTGTGTTGCATTTAAGTATCAACTTAGTCTCAGATGTTTCTTCTTAAAGGGATAGTTCACTCAAAACTGAAAGAAATCTGGACTCTTTTACTCACTCCAAACCGGTTTAAATGTCTTTGTTCTGTTGAAAACAAAGAAAGATATTTGGAAGAATGTTAGCAACTGACTACCATAGTAGAAATATATAGATATTTTTGTTGCTTGTTGAACACAAAATTAGATATTTTGAAACAGTTCCAGGGCGCCGTTGACAACTATTTCATTTTTAATACTTGGTATTCAATGATGTCCCAAAAGTGAACATTCTTCTAAATATCTTTCTTTGTGTTCATCAGAACAGAGTGATTTATACAGGTTTGCAATTACATGAGGGTGAATAAATGATGACATCATTTTCATATTTGGGTGAACTGTCCCTTTAAAACAAATCTGAGCTCAGTTTGAGACGTTGTTGAGATCTCTTCTGAAACTCTAATGACAGAAACGTTTGTGAGATTTCACACTTTAAGCAAAACCCTTCTTTTGTTCTGTATTTAATCTCACTGATGTACAGGAGAAACAATGGACATATTATGTCATCTGTGATTTATGGCACTGATATTGTGATGTGTTTTGTGTGTGATTGTGATGGAGTAAAGTGAGTGTGGTTGTGATGAATGACTCCTGACTGCGCTCACAAGCACCAGCAACAAGTGAGATGAATGTTTGGCCTTGACACGGACACCAGAGGATGTTTCATAATCGCTTGTTCAGAGTCATGATGCAAGCGGTCCGAAAGCACAGCCGGAGACAAAAACCTTCATGTGTTGTGACTGTGAGCTCTCACAACCAGAGGAAACACAACACACATTATACCGGAATATAGTTTCAGGTTACAACAACACGATGACCAAACAAACACACAACTGACTACATTTCTGCCTAACAAACGTACACGGAAAGTGTTTCCTTAACATCATGCATTAGCTAACATTAACTATGAGCAACATCGGTTTTAACAGCAATTATTTCTCTATGTTAATGTTGATATATTGTTCTTTTACAGTAAACCGCGTCTGCTCATCTGCCGTCGGTTCAGCCAATCAGAATTAATAAGTGAATGTTACTTAATAATACAAGTGTTCCTCAAGCTCACCGTGTTAACAGACCAATGTTAAATGCATTGTGTGTCTGTCAACCGCATAAATAAATATGAAATAATAAATATTAACGAACAAGAAAAAGGTTAATCATTCCTTAACAACACGCACACACATACACACTTGTGCCATTAGTTTATACAGACAGACAGTAGCGACATAACCTCTCTCTCTCTCTATCTCTCTACACACAATAACATACACATGTAAACACGCACGCACGCACGCACACACACACAAACACACATAGTTACATACCCATGTGCTCACACGAGCACACATACAGTAACATACATACACACACACACACACACACACACAGTGACACACACACATTAACATACACATGTACACACACACGAGTAAACACACAGTAACACAAACACACACACATACACACAGTAACATACACAGTAACATACACATACACATGTACACACACACACACGAGTACACACACATTAACACAAACAGACACACAGTAACATACACATATACACACACACACACACACACACACGAGCACACACACAGTAACATAAACACACAGATAGACACACACAGACAGTAACATACTTAAACACACACACACACACACTCAAGCACACACACTCACAGAGTAACACACATGTAGACACCTCTGAGCAACTTTTCTGCACTTGCCTCATTTCACAATGTTGTGTCCACCACCACACAGTCCAAACACCAACAAAACCTGCTGTTGATCTCTTGACGAGTAAGAGAGAAGCTCTCTGTTCAAGACCCCTGTGACTCGTCTTCTCTTCTACTGATCTGCAGCAGATCTATCTGACACAACAAGAGCTACTGGACATTCAGCACAAATCATTCCTCTACAACAACACAGAAAACATTGAACAAACGAGTTCATTTCAAACAGATCAAAGCAATAAAACAACTGTGTGACTTTGCATTCTGGGATTTATCTGTGCACATATGATAATGTCAGCAGAACATTCAGAACAGAGAATGCACGGAGGGATGCGTCTGTGAGGTCTTAACATGTGTGTTCCTCTGTGGGCTAAAACAGGTCTCACATTAATAAAGTGTCAGATGTGATGAATGTGTTTTCTGGAGAGATTCAGAAGCCCTTCAGCAAACATTCAACACTGAGGGCTAACTGGGTCACTGTCAGAGCGACTGTATTCTTATCTCCTAACAAGCACAGACCCACAACAGCCAAGAAAGACATTACAGAGATAAACACAAAACAAACACCAGCAAGTCCACACTTACAACAATACTGCTCGAAGAAGACAATTTGAAAATCCCAAACTCATGTGTTGCGATATATCGTAACACCACCCAGAACATATCACGATACACAACCTTATGATACGTCTTGTAGAGCTGCGGTGATGTTTTTAGTCCAATTGGTTGAGCGGCCAACAAATGATCTGTGTTAACACTTCTCAACCAATAAAAAGTCTTAAAACGTGCTAGTTAACTTTCACAACACAGTTTAAAAATCTTTAAAAAGTACAGTTTTTTAATTTCCTGAAAATGCTAATATTACAACAATTTTTTTGATGATATATATGTTCTATGTGCCAATGGTTCATGTTTTAGAATTTGTTTTTTGTTCCAGGTTTATTTTTTACAATATCGTGATACTATTTGATCTCGCGCACAACTTTAATTATCAACAGGAAACGACACAAACAGCAAATAAACATAGAAAACAACTGCAAAACAACAGGTGAGATGAAGATGCTGCTGAACTAAAAGACTGAAAGCAAATGTGATGTCTGTCATGTTAATCCTTTTTCATATTGTTGTTTGTAAGCAGCTAAAATCAATAACACTGGATGCTTAAATATTTTTGTTCACTCTTGAGCGAACCCATTCATCTGTTTCAGACGCAGCGTCGCTTTATGACAGATGAAGAAAGAAGAGGAGAAAATCTGTTTATTACAGTGAAACTCAAGCACCTGGGAGATTCTGTAATGTTTTCTTCAGGAGTGAAGTGTCACGGCAGATAAATATGATCAAACTCACACACTTGATGATCTGAAAGAGAGAGGATCATGGGGATTTCATTCACACCCTGAGAGGGTCACGGGTAAAGTCGTCTTGGCAACAGAAAACAGGCGGATTGAAAGGTCATTGTATGGAGGAGGTGTACATATATCCGTCTTCAGACTTCATTTCTTCATCTGCTCACTTCTGTAGCCTGAAGAAAATCAATGAGAGAAAAACAAACACTTTACAACAGACTTTATGCATTTATAAACACAACATTCACACACACACACAAAACAGTCTGTATTTTTAAATATTAAACTTCAGTGTTTGTGCTACAGATATTAATGAATATATGTTAAGTGATATTAGTTTTCTGAATGATAAAAAGCTAATAATCCCATTAAATCTGAATGAAAGATTGAGGGTATTTTAAAACTTTCCAGAACACTTTATACTTTTTAATAATCTATGTAAACATTTGTGAAAAAAAGATTCGATGTTAAAGGTATAGGTCACCCCCAAAATGTATTTTTTTATTTCAATAGATAACATTGTGATAACATTGAGCATTCCAAATTGCAAACCAATTCAGAAATTGTACAACTATTTAACAAATCTTAAGGCCATTGCACATTAAGTCCGAAATTTATGTCTGAAATTATCGTATGTTAAAAGATTAAAAAAAAATTGTCAATCACATTTACAATCTGCCTCCATTATCTTCGTCCGACATATATTCGTACATTTTTCGCAACCGCAGCGAGTATTTTGACAATACAGAGACACCGTACAAACGAGCGCAAAATACAAAGAAATGCAGAAGAAAATATCAGACTGTATGTGCAAAGACCTTCACACACAGATGTGTGTTATTTGACTTCTGGGTGAAAGAAGATGCGATGACACTCAAAGGTTGATGAATGTACTGATGTGAGAGTAGTTTTAACTTACTTTATACTGTTAATAAGATGAAGGGGAGACAGTTAACCTAAGAATGAATAGATGTACAGAACTACATTTTTTAATCAAAACGAGCTGGTTTTTATGACTGTAATAAAAACCCATCAGAGGCAAATTCAGATCCAGACTCTTGGATGAACACACACTCACATACAGTAAGAATCTGACGGAGAGCCCTCAGGGAAAACATCTCTACCTGAGATAAACAAACACAGACTATAAGCTGCACCGGCGAGACTCTTCATTCCTTCACAGTGATGTTTTCTGACACGACTCGCGTGTGTGCTGTTACACTCGTTCCTCCACCGACAGCAGATGTGATTCTTCAAGTATTGATGGATAAAACGATAGCTGGAGACGGATGATAACAGATACAAACACGCAGGAGGATGCTGCTCACGTTCTGTCTCCATTTCTCCAACACTGTGAAGAAAAAAACAGCAGAACACACTGAAAAACTTTATTTGAATCACACATACACGTCTGACAAAACCGTGAGCAAAACTGATTTCACGGTCTACAGTCAGTAACATATTCATGGATTTTCATTCATACAGAAGTTGAATTATGTGAAATTTAATATTCAAACATGACCATTTTTCTTTGTATTATTTGAGGAAATATTACTCGCTCGTTTCAAAAAGCGCAGAGAGCACAAGAAGCGCTCATAACATCTCAGCAGATCTTGAATCTGTTCTTCCGTCCTTCACCGCATTCTGCCAACCGAACAAATACCCAGCACCCCGTCATTCCTCAGACCTGCTTGTAAATCATTTCAGACTGATCTCCAGTCAGCGCTGGGACACAGAAACAAACAGCTGATCTCTGAACAGCACAAATAAATGGCAGCCCTGCTTTATTTTCTCTCTGAGGTGTTGGGATTGCCTCTACTATTCCCTTATCCCACCAACATACAAATTATCCCCTAAATCTGCCGGTGCATGTACATAAAGAGATTCATCTTATAAAAGTGCAGACACCAGATATGAAGAAGCCGGGACGCTGTTAGACATTGAATGAGTGTAGTACACTAAAATAACACAAAGAGAGAACACGAATCAAGTAAATGAGTTGAAATGAAATGGATCTTTTTGGGCACTGGATCAAAGCTTTGTTTGGAAAGACGACACAGTTCAAACAGTCTGTATGATGATATTTTTACTTATTGCATGGCTCGTTGGAATGCTCGATTCTGATTGGCCAGTCACGACATTTGCAGAGTCATTGAGAGAGTGAGTCACGTTCATGGCTCTCAATAGTATCTGGGAGTTACTAGTAACGCATGGAGCTGCAACTAAACAGACCAACTGAGGTTAACTTCTAACCCATTTAAAGACGAAAGCCGTTTAATGAATAAACAAATGAAATAAATAAAGCATTTAAAGAGAAAACATAACTTCCTGGAACTATCTGAAGGCATCATGAATCACATGACGCTTCAGCGTTTGACATCCTTTGGCAGAACTCTCTCTCTCAATGGCCCTGATTTGTAGGTTTGTTATTCCCAGATAACAACCTCTCAAAACTAATAACACACTGTAACCTGGATGCAGCAAATCATTTTGGCAGGTTTTTTTGACAAATTAAATATATATGCATGTCTTTTTATAACATATATGCAGTGTTGGGTGTTACTTGTTACAGTAATTTAATGACTTTTCCCTTGAAAAAGTAAATTAAGGGATAACTTTTATTTTTATATAATTTAATTACAGTTGCTGCTGATGTAATTGAACTAAATACCGTTTGAAATGACATCAAAATTATAAGTTTAACTTTAAAATGTATGCTTTAATGCATCTTTCTCACATTTGTATACTTTGGTCAGTTGAAAGGGATAATTTATGTGGTTATTTATTATTTATTTGAATAAATTAAAAGAGCAGTTTCATGTCTATACTTGAATCACTTAACTGATCACGGTTGATGTAGGATATAGAAAGTCATTAGTAATAAGTAATTAAATATTTTTTGGAGAGAGTCATTTGTGCGGTAATCCAATTACACTATTGAATATGTAATTAGTAACTAATGAATTACTTTACCAGAGAAACTTACCCAACACTGGATATATGACGTTATATTTACAAATGATTAAACCGAATAACCTGTTTGGGACATTTCATTTCTTACCTTCACACCGACAGTAAACGGCTTTTTCTCGCAGAAGGTCTGAATTATAACAATAGTGGCTGACTGTGAACTAGTGCTGCTATTAAAAGAAGACAAACATATAGGGTTTTTTGCATTGGTTTGAGCGACACGTGTGTGTAAATAATGAGAGAAGTCTCACCTCTGGCTGAACTTTGCCTTTAATCACCAAAATCCAGTTATTTAGAGGCGCATCGTGTTGCCATTTACCATTTCTCTTGTGCCAGTATGTTCTATTTATTTATTTTTTAATTGCGAGAGAACTTCTGCCAAAATATTGCACGGGCTCTGCTGAGTCAAGACCAAAGTCAAGGCCGAAACGATTGGAGCGGAGCGTGCCAGAGACGCTTTTAACACATCGTGACAAACAACCCTCACGCTTTAACACGCATGCAGGGACAGCAGAACATACTGCCATCACTCACAGTTTCTCTCCTTCATTTCGTTTCTCCATTAACAGCGAGAAGAGGAAAGACGGGGATGAAGTGGGAGGTGAGAAATAAAGACGGCGCGAGACGAATGAAAGATTGATGGCCGTCAGACCTCTCCCTCACTCCAGATCAGATGATGGTCACCAGCAGGTCTTAAAGAATGGAAACAAAGAAGTGTGTACGTTTGGGGTGAGACTAACTGTTTTGTCCAAAAATTAACCTCAAGTGTCAAACTTTACTGTGATCCTCGGACGAAACAATGTCCTCAGACTGAAGAGTGAATCTGGATGACATCTTGAGAGCAGAAGATCTGAGCTCTTTTGACCTGGGTCAGTTTGCATCCGCACACAACACCACATCGACTATCTAGCAACCAACACTAACACCTTAGCAACCGTACAGCAGCATGATGAAAACGCATACACGTGTTACTGGTGAGATCAGAGTGTCTAACCTACAGTCTAACCTACAGCCAAACCAGTGTTTCTGACACATGACTGCAGGGCTTCAGGAGACATTCATCAGATCATCAGATGTTCAGGGGCATCTTTGAAATGGTAAAGAGTAGATATTGTTAAAGATCAACACTGGCAGGAGAAGAGAGATATTGGAGAGAGAGAGAGAAGGAACTAAAATTTACAAAATGATGTCACTTTCTTATCTCAGATGTCTTTGAGAACGCAGTGAGATTAGATATGAAATTAAACATTTCTCATTGAATACATTCAACAGCAGATGATTAAATGTTGAATAAACCGCTCAACTCTTACTGTTTATCAGCAAATTATCCTGAATATCGGAATTCTTCCACAAAAATACACCCGTGGAATGAATGAGAAAAAGATGGTTACAGCAACTGGACAGACAGACCGAGAGCTACGAGTCCGACTTAGAAATTTAAGACTTTTACAAGCCTCATTGATGACACAGATTCAAATAATCTTGTTATTAGATTCAAGTGTATTTCAGTAAAGAAAGAATCTTTTCAAATGCAGTCTGACGCAAAGCATGCTGGGAAATGGAAATCATCTGCCGATTCAAACAGTTCTGTGTTAACACAACACAAATCGTTCTTGTAGCCTCAACTTGAACGGATTAAAACTGAAAATGCAAATTTGAAGAATTGTCTTTAAATTGTTGAATTAACTTAAAATTTTACGAAAGCCTGAAGAATCACTACAAAACACACAAAATAGTAGACAAACAAACTGATACCTCAATGAAACCTCCTCTAAGTCTCCAAAACCTCCAATGAGACATGAAAGAGCATCCTTTTATTTTCCTCTTGACAGGAGAACAACAGAGAAATGCGAGAAAACAGAAATGCGCTTCAAATGACTCATTCTTCATCTGCCATGATGTCGAGAGATAAAAATACAACCCATAATAAGACAACCGTGAACAAACTGGATTTATAATGTAATGTCATGAACAGAGGGGTTCAGGTGAGAGGAATTTGTCACTTCCTCACATAACAGAAGGTTAAAACCCCCTGAAGAGTCAAAATGGACAGTGGGTGAACATTAAATATGAATTGAATTATGTATTAAGTTATGCACATGAATTTAATTATGCGTTTGCTGCCAAATTAACCTCTTTATATTACCTGTTTCTTTATATAAAATTAAAATGATGGTTTATATCTCAATGATTAATGACAGTAAGGGAATACGTGAAAATCATTTGCGTCTGGCGAAATATTTCATGTTCATAACGAGCTCAATCTGTGCAATGTGAAAGTAAACATCAAAATGTTTTGTTTTACTATCAATTAAATAAAAAAATGTTCCGGACGTCTCAGATTGATCGCAGATTGATCGCTTTTTTGCTATGTATACAGGAAAATGAGAGCTATTAGACCTGTTGTGTTGCATGGACATGGCAGAAAATGCAACATTAATGTGTGTGATATATTATCATTAATGGACAGAATGAAACATAATTCAGTCTGGTAATAATGTTCATTAGATGACTCTACACTGTGATCTACAAAAAAACAGCTTAGTGTGAGACAATCGACATTATACACCTCCATTTACATAGACTCCATTTAAACCTTTCAGACACCTTCACTCCGCATTTCTGCTTTCTGTTTACATTACTTACATTTTCATACGGTTTAATGTTTCATTGAGTTGCTTTATTGTTCAATTTAATGTGCAATTTCAGTCATAGACATCACTACACTAAAGTTAAGTAGAGACAGAGAGACTTTGTGTGTGTGTGTGTGTGTGTGTGTGTGTGTGTGTGTGTGTGTTTGAGTGAGTGTGAGGAAGAGAGTGTGTGTTGGAGAAAAAGACAGTGAAAATAAGAGTGTGCAAGTGTGTGTGTGTGTGTGTGTGTGTGTGTGTCTGTGTACGGGAGAGAGTGTGTGTGTGCGTGTGTGCGTGGGAGAGAAAGAGAGTGAAAATGAGTGTGTGCAAGTGAGTGATTGTGTGTGTGTGTGTGTGTGTGTGTGTGTGGGGGAGAGAGAGAAAGACAGTGAAAATGAGTGTGTGCAAGTAAGTGAGTGCGGGCATTTAAGAGGGAGAGTGTGTGTGAGAGCGAGAGAGAGAGAGAGAGAGAGAGAGAGAGCGAGAGAGAGAGAGAGAGAGAGAGAGAGAGCGAGAGAGAGAGAGAGAGAGAGAGAGAGAGAGAGAGAGAGAGAGAGAGAGAGCGAGAGAGAGAGAGAGAGAGAGAGAGTGAGCGAGAGAGAGAGAGAGAGAGAGAGAGAGAGCGAGAGAGAGAGAGAGAGAGAGAGAGAGAGAGAGAGAGAGAGAGAGAGAGAGGGACAGGGAGAGAGAGAGAGAGAGAGAGAGAGAGAGAGAGAGCGAGAGAGAGAGAGAGAGAGAGAGAGAGAGAGAGAGAGAGAGAGAGAGAGAGAGAGAGAGAGAGAGAGAGCATTCGGGAAGGAGGCGAATTGCTTCGTTGTTTCAAACGCGTGCAGCTGCGAGCGGATCAGGTCAGACGCTGGAAACCAAACAGGCTTATGCCATCTGCAAACTATCTCCAGGCTTTACCCTTCGACATCAACGGTCTACAGAGCTTTCAGAGACTGACGTCTCACTACATGGGTTGGATTTAAATTCAGTGACGACTCATGGAATCGTATGGTGGATGGATTTCAATCTCCTCCAGGAATAAAAGAGTCATTCAGTCGTTCTGTATCAGAGACAGCGAGTGAGCGCAGGTGAGAAAACTTCATTATTCTAAAACCTGAAGCTTCCTGAAACAAAATATAAATAACAGTTTACTCAAATAAAAGCAAAGTAACAGATAGTTGTCAAGTGGAGCTGATTCTACATTTGGACATCAAGTACAAAAACTGTTTAGTGTACAAAACTAAGAAAAATCTCATTTAAAACTGTACAGATTAAACAATATACAACACGATCAGACTAGACTCCAACAAGTGTGATTTACAAGAAACATTTGTATTAGTATTAAAAATATGAACAAATGTATTTGCCATACATTACCCTCTATGAAGATATTCTCCTATTTTGCATGTTTATTATATGGTTAGTTGCATTATATTCTTGACATTAAGCCTCGTCACTCTCTTTAAAAATGGACGGCGGGTCCCCACACATCGCTTGAGAATCCTCTGTTGTGATTTGAGTTTGGTGGAATGTTGTCAGGTTTGTATCTAGATGCTGCAGTGAATTGTTGCTGCCGGGTTTTAAGTTTATTACGCATGCAGCTCCAGATCTGGAAGCCTCTTCGGGTATTTTATGATATTGGACAGCCAGCGCTTGATTTATGACGCTTCAGTGCTGTGAAAATCTCTTGGGAATGACCATGTTCTCCAAAGACCTCATAAGTGCTCCAAAGTTGCCTTTAAATACAGTACGCGATGGGGTTTGTGTTTGAGTGTGAGTATGAGATCAAAACATAAGAACCAGGAAACTATCTATGGTCCCCAAAATGTATAACTGTATAAATAAATCGTATAAAAACAGACATTTTCAGTAAACTGGAAAAACAGAAATATACCGAAAATTATAGGATATAAGGATATATATTAAATAGTTTTCCTTGTAAATGTGTAGTACTTTTCTGTAATTTTATAGTTAAAATTTTTTTTAAATGTTTAAAAAAACAGAAATTTTCTGGCAGCTGGGTCCGCCAGAAAAAGATTGTAAAATAACGGGTTTCCCTTTAAAATTACATTTTCCCCATGTTTTTCTTGTAAATTTGCTGTCCTTTCTGTAATTTTACGGCTTTTTATTGTTTTTCAGAAATAAACTGTAAAAATATTAAATGTAAAATACCCAGAAATTTTCTGCCAGCTGAGTCACCAGAAATAAGGTTTCCCTGTAAAATTACATGTTCCCCATGTTGTTCTTGTAAATTTATGGTCTTTTCTGTAATTTTATGGTTTTTGATTGTTTTTCAAAAATAAACTGTAAAAAATTGAAATCTTGTTAAAGAAACTGCAATTTTCTGGCAGC